>JAANYP010004596.1:0-258599 GCA_020465985.1 Centrapalus pauciflorus | reverse complement strand
TTTTATAACCTAAGTTTATAAAATTACTTTATCAATTTTAACCTAAGTTTTATTATTCATGGAATTGAACTATTTATATATAACCTAAGTTTGTAAAATTACTTGATTAATTTAATTAACCTAAGTTTTATTATTCATGGAAAGGAATGAAATTTAATTGATCGTATATAATCTAATTTCAAAAAATTACTTTATTAATTTTAACATAAGTTTTATTATTCATGGAATGGAATTGAATTGATTGTATATAACCTAAGTTTATAAAATTACTTGATTAATTTAATTAACCTAAGTTTTATTATTTATGGAATGGAATAGAACTGAAATGATTGTATATAACCTAAGTTTATAAAATTACTTGATTAATTTTAACCTAAGTTTTATTATTCATGGAATGGAATGGGATTGAATTGATTGTATATAACCTAAGTTTATAAAAATTACTTGATTAATTTTAACCTAATTTTATTATCCACTTGAGTTAAATTGAGAAATTATGTTTTTGCAAATCTCGAACTGTTAGTTCAATTTCTCAAACTGTTAGTGCATTTTCTCAAGCTGTGAAGTGTTTTATAACCTAAGTTTATAAAATTACTTTATTAATTTTAACCTAAGTTTTATTATTCATGGAATTGAACTGATTATATATAACCTATGTTTATAAAATTACTTGATTAATTTAATTAACCTAAACACTATTATTCATGGAAAGGAATGAAATTTAATTGATTGTATATAACCTAATTTCAAAAAATTACTTGATTAATTTTAACATAAGTTTTATTATTCATGGAATGGAATGGAATTGAATTGATTATATATAAACTAAGTTTATAAAATTACTTGATTAATGTTAACCTAAGTTTTATTATTCATTAAATGGAATGAAATTGAATTGATTGTATATAACCTAAGTTTATAATAAGTTTTATTATTCATGGAATGGAATGGAATTGAGTTGATTGTATATAACCTAAGTTTATAAAATTACTTGATTAATATTAACCTAAGTTTTATTATTCATTAAATGGAATGGAATTGGGTTGATTGTATATAACCAAAGTTTATAAAATTACATGATTAATTTTAACCTAAGTTTTATTATTCATGGAATGGAATGAAATTAAACTGATTATATATAACCTAAGTGTATAAAATTACTTGATTAATTTAATTAACCTAAGTTTTTTTATTCATGGAATGGAATGGAATTGAATTGATTGTATATAACCTAAGTTATAAAATTACTTGATTAATGTTAACGTAAGTTTTATTATTCATTAAATGGAATGGAATTGAATTGATTGTAAATAACCTAAGTTTATATAATTACTTGATTAATTTTAACCTAAGTTTTATTATTCGTGGAATGGAATGGAATTGAATTGATTGAATATATAAAATTACTTGATTAATTTTAACCTAATTTTATTATCCACTTGAGTTAAATTGAGAAATTATGTTTTTGTAAATCTCGAACTGTTAGTTCAATTTCTCAAGCTGTTAGTGCATTTTCTCAAGCTGTTAAGTGTTTTATGTAACACCCGGAATCTAGCAGCAGGTACGTGTAATTTATTTATTGGCCTTGAGAATTGTTTTATCGAGTTGATGGATTTTAATAGATTAATTGCACGTGAGTTGATAAGTAGATTGCAATTACGTGTAATTTTAATCGGCTGAGATAATAACCGATTTAGTGGTAATTGTGGGTTTGGGGTTGTTTTAATGGGTTAATTAACATTCCAAACCCGAGGTGTTAATTCGGGACCGGGAACGTATATATAGTACGTTTGTGATTCTCCTTCTTCACTTCATCATGATCAGCCAAAGTGTGTGTGTGTGTGTATTTCAGAAAGAGTTAAGAGAAGAGGCCAAGGAAGAGATTAGAGGCAGCCTTAATTAAGGGTTTAAACCCCTCCTTCTTCTTCTTCAAGTAGGAAACTGAATTCAAGGCCGGAAAGCTTCCCAAGGTTAGTAATTCGTATCAAAACGAGTTGAATTGTTATATTCAGTAGTTAAGATGAATTGGGGTTAGTTTGTAACCCCTGAGATAGATAAAATTGGATTGGGGAGTGATTCCCGTAGCTATATAAAAACAGAGCACAACCTGTTCTGTTCGTCGCCGCATCGCGCCCGCGCTCCCCTGGTCGCGCCCGCGATCAGGGTGAGGCGGTTAAGGGTGGTCGCTGGTAGTAGAATGCGACCGAGACGTTAGTCGCGGGTCGGACGAGCACGGGCGTGCTCGAATGTGCCCGGCCGCGACAAAAGGGGCAACGCGGGGTCATCGCGCCCGCGATGGCTGACCGCGACGTGGAGCCCGCGACCGCGGTCACGGCCGCGCTCCTGGCCGCGCTCGTGTGTCTTGGCTTGCTGATTATGTTGAGCTAATGAGTCTAGTAGTATAGTCGTTATGAGTTCAGTAGCTAGTCGTTATAGTATAGTGTATTAACTGTTGCCAGGATTTCGTAGCCTAGCCTGGGACTTGTAGAGACTGTCATTGATAGCGAGGCGGTAGTCGTGCTTCAGGTGAGTTACTTACTTGTTGTTTATTATCTGGGTCCGATGTGGATCCCTTTATACGTTGACATTGTTAGCACAGAGCAGAGCACGTGGATTGCGCGTATTGTTGCTATACGCAGAGTAGAGAGGCCTGTTGGGTCATTCCCAACTCAGTGGACTTGACAACCCACTACTTTGTGGAGTGGGCTATGCAGGCTATGCCGTGTCGCTCCCGATGAGGCGTAAGGCAGTTGAGGCCGACCGAATGTTGATTATTAGTCGTTTATTGTGCTAACTATTTTATAAATTGTTTTAACGTTGTTTATAGTAACTCACCAGTTTTCCGCTGACTTTTGTTTTAACTGTGGACCTCAGGTACGAGGACTGAGGCTAGGGATACAGCGGGCAGTAGCCGAGACCCGCCACGTGGACAGTAGTTAGCGACTACTTTCGTAAGTAGTCCTGGTATTTTGTGGTTTGGCTTATTAGCCAGTGACCTTTGGATGACTGTAACCCGTACTTGCGTTGTGGTTGACTGACATTACCGACGGGGGTTGGTTCCCGTCTCGTGTTATTTTATGCTTGATGTCGATGTTTAGTAGTAATTAGCTGTTTAACCCTTGATGATGTTGTCTATGGTTGGATGACGTGGACTATGAGTCCTATGTGGCATTAGTCGTAAAAGTAGGGTGTTACAGCTTGGTATCAGAGCATTAGTTTAAGGTTTAAGTATCATTAGTGATGCTTAGGCTTAAACTAGTGTCTAGATCCTTGGGCTTGATCTCTGATGAGTAGGTCTAAGGAATTGTAGAGTTATGCTATTATCATTATAGTAATGTTGTTTGTTATATGCAGAGATCTTATGGCAGATGAGCAGAGACCCGAGGGTCCCATCGGGGGACGAGTATCTGATGAGGAGTTCGCTCGGCGACTATAGGAGGCCTATGAGAAAGGCCGTGCTGAGGGTATCCAGTCCCAGACCCAGAGTACAGGCGGGGGCAGAGATTCGGGAGCTGGACCGTCACGGGAGGCAGGCAAGGGATGTAAGTATAAGGAATTCCTTGCTGCACACCCGCCAGAGTATCATGGTGAGCCCGGGGCTGTTAAGGCCATGTATTGGCTGCAGGACATGGAGATGGCCTTTCGCATCACCGGATGCCACCCGGATCAGATGACGACATTCGCCAGTGCCCAGTTATGGACTAGCGCACAGCAGTGGTGGCGTACGGTCAGAGATATGGTGGGAGATGGACCAGCGTATGAGATGTCATGGAGTCAGTTCAGAGCTCGTTTCGAGGAGCAGTACTGTCCCGAGGACCGCAGGGCTCAGCTGGAGATTGACTTTCTGACATTGTTCCAGGGACAGCGATCAGTTGATGAGTATGAAAAGATTTTCATCGATTTGAGTTTGTTTGCACCTATTCAGATTAGTACAGAGTCCCGGAAGATTAATAGGTTCTTGATGGGGTTGCGTAAGGAGATCCGGGAGTTCATTGACACCGGTTACTTTCCGACCTATGCCAGGGCAGTCGAGTTAGCCCGTAGACGAGAGAGCGAGTTTTCTCGTAGAGATCCAGTGGTAGAGCAGCCGCGAGTCACTCAGTCGGCCGGGTATGTTGGAGGTTCTGACCGGGGCAGAGACAGAGATAGAGACAGTCGCTCCGGCCAGTTCCAGCCGAGGGGTGATGATCGTCGGCGTACCGAATCCGAGGGGGGAGATAGGCATCGAGATAGGTCTTCGCAGAGATCAGATCATAGGCCCGATGACAGGGGCAGTCGTCTTAGTGGAGCGGAGCAGCGGGGAGGAGCATCGAGTTCAGGGTCTGTCAGTAGAGAGCGGTTCTGTAGGAGGTGCCGTCAGAGGCACACCGGGGAATGTGATCCCCGCCATGTACGTTGTTTCCGTTGTGGCCAGCCTGGCCACACCCAGTCAGGGTGTACTTCGAGAGACCCACTCTGCTTTAATTGCGGGCGACCTGGTCATCAGTCTAGAGATTGTACAGCTCCACGACAGGGAGAGTCGAGGCCTCCCGCACGGGGCCAGAGTTCTGTTGGTTCATCCGCTCGTAGAGAGACTGTTCCGCCAGCCAGAGGCCGAGTTTTTCAGTTGACAGCGGAGGAGGCTCGAGATACAGCTGACGTGGTTTCGGGTACGTTTATTCTAAATGGTCATAGTGCCCGAGTGTTGTTTGATTCCGGGGCGAATCGTTCTTTTGTTTCAATTGCCTTTACTGCATATTTTACTGTTTCGCTTGTTGAGTTGTCAGAGCCATTAGTTATAGAGCTCGCTGATGGCAGTGCTTCTGTGGTTAGGCATATGTATGCCCAGTGTACCTTAGAGATAGACGGCCATCCATTTAGGATCGATTTGTTGCCTATAGGGATCGGTAGTTTCGATGCTATAGTAGGTATGGATTGGTTAGCTTCACAGCGTGCTGACATTGCTTGTTCCAAGAAGATCATTCGGCCACCGGTTTCTGAGGATCGTATTATTACGATATATGGAGAGCGCAGAAGGGGCAGTGTTGGCCTCATTTCTGCGATTCAGGCTAGTCGTTGTTTAGCCAAGGGTTGTTCCTCCTTCCTAGCATATGTAGTTGATGCGAAGAAGGAGAAGCAGAGCATAGATGTCGTCGATGTTGTTTCTGAATTCCCCGATGTGTTTCCTGAGGAGCTACCTGGTCTGCCGCCGGACAGACAGGTAGAGTTTCGTATCGAGTTGGTGCCAGGTGCTACCCCTATTGCACGTGCACCCTATCGTTTGGCTCCTACCGAGATGAGGGAGCTGATGAGTCAGTTGCAGGAGTTGTTGGACCGTGGTTTCATCCGACCGAGTACTTCACCGTGGGGTGCTCCAGTTCTCTTTGTGAAGAAGAAAGACGGATCGATGAGGATGTGTATAGACTATCACGAGCTTAATAAGGTGACGGTGAAGAACCGTTATCCTCTTCCGCGGATAGATGATTTGTTCGATCAGTTGCAGGGGGCCAGTGTGTTTTCGAAGATCGACTTGCGTTCGGGATATCATCAGCTGAAGGTTTATGAGCAGGATACAGTGAAGACAGCCTTCAGGACCCGATATGGCCATTATGAGTTCTTGGTTATGCCATTCGGGCTAACCAATGCCCCAGCAGCCTTTATGGACCTGATGAATAGGGTCTGCCGCCCGTATCTTGATCAGTTTGTCATAGTGTTCATAGATGACATCCTGATATATTCCCGATCAGTAGAGGAGCATGCGGCGCACCTGCGAGAGATCCTTAGTGTGCTGAGACGAGAGAAGTTGTATGCGAAGTTCTCGAAGTGTGAGTTTTGGCTTCGGGAGGTCCAATTTCTGGGCCATGTCGTTAGCGGCAAAGGTGTTTCTGTAGACCCAGCTAAGATAGAGGTCGTTATGAGCTGGGAGAGGCCACAGAGTGTAGCAGAGATTCGCAGTTTCCTAGGGTTAGCAGGGTATTATCGTCGATTCATTCAGGACTTTGCGTTAATCGCAATACCGTTGACTCGTTTGACTCGCCAGTCAGTTCCGTTTGAGTGGACTGAGGATTAGGAGTTCGTGTTTGAGGAGCTGAAGCGTCGGTTGTGTCAGGCTCCAGTGTTAGCCCTACCTGAAGGCACCAGTGATTTTGTTGTGTATACGGATGCTTCGGGGACAGGGTTAGGATGTGTATTGATGGAGAGGGGCCGAGTGATTGCTTATTCTTCTCGTCAGTTGAAGGACTACGAGAAGAACTATTCGACCCATGATCTAGAGTTGACGGCTATCGTGTTTGCGCTGAAGATTTGGCGCCATTACCTGTATGGGGTTCCGTTTACCTTGTTCACTGATCATAAGACTCTCCAGTATCTATTCAGCCAGCGTGATCTGAATATGCGGCAGAGACGGGGACTAGAGTTGATCAAGGATTATGATTGCGACATTCAGTACCACCAGGGTAAAGCGAACGTAGTAGCAGACGCGCTCAGCCGGAAGGAGCGCGGATCTTCGAGCCGAGCCCGTAATTACAGAGTCGAGGTGACATCTACCCTGATAGAGAGGCTTCGAGAGGCACAGGCTATCGGGATGCGTGCAGAGAACCACCGGAGGGAGCACATTTTGGGACAGTTGCAGGAGTTCGAGACTGACTCTCGAGGATTATATGTGAGACAGGGTCGAGTTTGGGTTCCTAGGGCCGGTGATGCACGACAGTTGATCTTGGAGGATTCCCATAAGTCTCGCCTTGCTATTCATCCTGGTAGTACGAAGATGTATCAGGATCTCCGTGTATTATATTGGTGGCCCAGTATGAAACGGGATATAGCTGAGTTCGTCGAGCGTTGTCTGATTTGCCTGCAGGTGAAGGCCGAGCACCAGAAGCCCCATGGCCGTTTACAGCCGTTAGAGATTCCTCAGTGGAGTTGGGAGCATATCACGATGGACTTCGTTACGAAGTTACCGCGGACTCCACGTGGATATGATGCGATATGCGTGATAGTAGATCGGCTTACGAAGACAGCGCATTTTCTGCCGATCTGGGAGACTTATACGTTGGAGCAGCTCGCTCGAGTTTATTTGTATGAGATTGTCTCCCGACATGGAGTTCCAGCCCCGATAGTTTCCGACAGAGATGCTCGATTTACATCTACCTTCTGGCAGAGTCTACAGCGGGCGTTAGGTACTCGAGTCCAGATGAGTACTGCTTATCACCCCCAGTCTGACGGCCAGTCTGAGCGTACGATCCAGACGATGGAGGATATGCTACGAGCCTGTGTGGTGGATTTCAGTGGTAGTTGGGATTCGCATTTGCCGTTAGTTGAATTTGCTTATAATAACATCTACCACTCCAGTATCAAGATGCCTCCGTTTGAAGCGTTATACAGTCGTAAGTGTCGCACCCCTGTATGTTGGACCGAGGTGGGAGAGAAAGAGGTTAGAGGTCCTGAGATCATCCAGCAGACTAGTGAGAAGATAGCAGTGGTCAGAGAAAGATTACAGATAGCTCAAAGTCGACAGAAATGCTATGCCGATAAGAGGACCAAGGAGTTAGAGTTTGATGTGAGCGAGTGGGTACTACTGAAGGTATCCCCGTGGAAGGGTGTAATTCGATTCCGAAAGCGAGGTAAGCTCAGTCCGAGATTTATTGGGCCGTTCTGTATAGTCGAGCGAGTGGGCACGCAAGCCTACCGATTAGAGTTGCCTCCAGAGTTGCATGGAGTCCACTCTACCTTCTATGTTACTTACCTGCGAAGAAGTTTGGCCCCACATGAGGAGACGGTTCCCATGTCAGAGATCGAAGTGGACGAGCAGTTGAGATACGTCGAGCATCCCGAGACAATTCTGGATCGCAAGGTGAAAAAGTTGCGGAAGAAGGAGATTCCGCTGGTGTTAGTGCAGTGGCAGTATCATAAGGTTTCCAGTGCTACTTGGGAGCCCGAGGCGGACATGCGACAGCGTTACCCGCAGCTATTCACCTGAGTTGAGATCCCGAGGACGGGATCAGTTCTAGAGGGGAGGATTTGTAACACCCGGAATCTAGCAGCAGGTACGTGTAATTTATTTATTGGCCTTGAGAATTGTTTTATCGAGTTGATGGATTTTAATTGATTAATTGCACGTGAGTTGATAAGTAGATTGCCATTACGTGTAATTTTAATCGGCTGAGATAATAACCGATTTAGTGGTAATTGTGGGTTTGGGGTTGTTTTAATGGGTTAATTAACATTCCAAACCCGAGGTGTTAATTTGGGAATTAATTGGATTAACGGGTGTATACCTAGTGATTAATGAGTATCGTACCCGTTTTAATCGAGTTCGGGACCGGGAACGTATATATAGTAAGTTTGTGATTCTCCTTCTTCACTTCATCATGATCAGCCAAAGTGTGTGTGTGTATTTCAGAAAGAGTTAAGAGAAGAGGCCAAGGAAGAGATTAGAGGCAACCTTAATTAAGGGTTTAAACCCCTCCTTCTTCTTCTTCTTCAAGTAGGAAACCGAATTCAAGGCCGGAAAGCTTCCTAAGGTTAGTAATTCATATCAAAACGAGTTGAATTGTTATATTCAGTAGTTAAGATGAATTGGGGTTAGTATGTAACCCCTGAGATAGATAAAATTGGATTGGGGAGTGATTCCCGTAGCTATATAAAAACAGAGCACAACCTGTTCTGTTCGTCGCCGCATCGCGCCCGCGCTCCCCTGGTCGCGCCCGCGATCAGGGTGAGGCGGTTAAGGGTGGTCGCTGGTAGTAGAACGCGACCGAGACGTTAGTCGCGGGTCGGACGAGCACGGGCGTGCTCGGATCAGCCCGGCCGCGAAAAAAGGGGCAACGCGGGGTCATCGCGCCAGCGATGGCTGACCGTGACGTGGAGCCCGCGACCGCGGTCATGGCCGCGCTCCTGGCCGCGCTCGTGTGTCTTGGCTTGCTGATTATGTTGAGCTAATGAGTCTAGTAGTATAGTCGTTATGAGTTCAGTAGCTAGTCGTTATAGTATAGTGTATTTACTGTTACCAGGATTTCGTAGCCAAGCCTGGGACTTGTAGAGACTGTCATTGATAGCGAGGCGGTAGTCGTGCTTCAGGTGAGTTACTTACTTGTTGTTTATTATCCGGGTCGATGTGGATCCCTTTATACGTTGACATTGTTAGCACAGAGCAGAGCACGTGGATTGCGCGTATTGTTGCTATACGCAGAGTAGAGAGGCCTGTTGGGTCATTCCCAACACAGTGGACCTGACAACCCACTACTTTGTGGAGTGGGCTATGCAGGCTATGCCGGGTCGCTCCCGATGAGGCGTCAGGCAGTTGAGGCCGGCCGAATGTTGATTATTAGTCGTTTATTGTGCTAACTATTTTATATACTGTTTTTAACGTTCTTTATAGTAACTCACCAGCTTTCCGCTGAGTGTTGTTTTAACTGTGGACCTCAGGTACGAGGACTGAGGCTAGGGATACAGCGGGCAGTAGCCGAGACCCGCCACGTGGACAGTAGTTAGCGACTACTTTCGTAAGTACACCTGATATTTTGTGGTTTGGCTTATTAGCCAGTGACCTTTGGATGACTGTAACCCGTACTTGCGTTGTGGTTGACTGACATTACCGACGGGGGTTGGTTCCCGTCTCGTGTTATTTTATGCTTGATGTCGATGTTTAGTAGTAATTAGTTGTTTAACCCTTGATGATGTTGTCTATGGTTGGATGACGTAGACTATGAGTCCTATGTGGCATTAGTCGTAAAAGTAGGGTGTTACATTTTATTACCTAAGTTTATAAAATTACTTGATTAATTTTAACCAAAGTTTTATTATTCATGGAATGAAATGGAATTGAATTGATTGTATATAACCTAATTTCAAAAAATTACTTGATTAATTTTAACATAAGTTTTATTATTTATGGAATGGAATGGAATTGAATTGATTGTATATAACCTAAGTTTATAAAATTACTTGATTAATTTTAACGTAAGTTTTATTATTCATGGAATGGAATTGAATTGATTGTATATAACCTAAGTTTATAAAATTACTTGATTAATTTTAACCTAATTTTACTATCCACTTGAGTTAAATTGAGAAATTATGTTTTTGCAAATCTTGAACTTTTAGTTCAATTTCTCAAACTGTTAGTGCATTTTCTCAAGCTGTTAAGTGTTTTATAACCTAAGTTTATAAAATTACTTTATTAATTTTAACCTAAGTTTTATTATTCATGGAATTGAACTGATTATATATAACCTAAGTTTATAAAATTACTTGATTAATTTAATTAACCTAAGTTTATTATTCATGGAAAGTAATGAAATTTAATTGATCGTATATAACCTAATTTCAAAAAATTACTTGATTAATTTTAACATAAGTTTTATTATTCATGGAATGGAATGAAATTGAATTGATTGTATATAACCTAAGTTTATAAAACTACTTGATTAATTTAATTAACCTAAGTTTTATTATTCATGGAATGGAATGAAATTTAATTGATCGTACATAACCTAATTTCAAAAAATTACTTGATTAATTTTAACATAAGTGTTATTATTAATGGAATGGAATGGAATTGAATTGATTGTATATAACCTAAGTTTATAAAATTACTTGATTAATTTTAAAGTAAGTTTTATTATTCCTGGAATGGAATGGAATTGAATTGATTGTATATAACCTAAGTTTATAAAATTACTTGATTAATTTTAACCTAATTTTATTATCCACTTGAGTTAAATTGAGAAGTTATGTTTTTGCAAATCTCGAACTGTTAGTTCAATTTCTCAAGCTGTTAGTACATTTTCTCAAGCTGTTAGTGCATTTTCTCAAGCTGTTAAGTGTTTTATAACCTAAGTTTATAAAATTACTTTATTAATTTTAACCTAAGTTTTATTATTCATGGAATTGAACTGATTATATATAACCTAAGTTTATAAAATTACTTGATTAATTTAATTAACCTAAGTTTATTATTCATGGAAAGTAATGAAATTTAATTGATCGTATATAACCTAATTTCAAAAAATTACTTGATTAATTTTAACATAAGTTTTATTATTCATGGAATGGAATGAAATTGAATTGATTGTATATAACCTAAGTTTATAAAATTACTTGATTAATTTAATTAACCTAAGTTTTATTATTCATGGAATGAAATAGAACTGAATTGATTGTATATAACCTAAGTTTATAAAATTAGTTGATTAATTTTAACCTAAGTTTTATTATTCATGGAATGGAATGGAATTGAATTGATGGTATATAACCTAAGTTTATAAAATTACTTGATTAATTTTAACCTAATTTTATTATCCACTTGAGTTACATTTAGAAATTATGTTTTTGCAAATCTCGAAATGTTAGTTCAATTTCTCAAGCTGTTAAGTGTTTTACAACCTAAGTTTATAAAATTACATTATTAATTTTAACCTAAGTTTTATTATTCATGGAATTGAACTGATTATATATAACCTAAGTTTATAAAATTACTTGATTAATTTAATTAACCTAAGTTTTATTATTCATGGAAAGGAATGAAAATTAATTGATTGTATATAACCTAATTTACAAAAATTACTTGATTAATTTTAACATAAGTTTATTATTCATGGAACGGAATGGAAATGAATTGATTGTATATAACCAAAGTTTATAAAATTACTAGATTAATTTTAACGTAAGTTTTATTATCCATGGAATGGAATGAAATTTAATTGATTGTATATAACCTAATTTCAAAAAATTACTTGATTAATTTTAACATAAGTTTTATTATTATGGAATGGAATAGAATTGAATTGATTGTATATAACCTAAGTTTATAAAATTACTTGATTAGTTTTAACCTAATTTTATTATCCACTTGAGTTAAATTGAGAAATTATGTTTTTGCAAATCTCGAACTGTTAGTTCAATTTCTAAAGCTGTTAGTGCATTTTCTCAAGCTGTTAAGTGTTTTATAACCTAAGTTTATAAAATTACTTTATTAATTTTAACCTAAGTTTTATTATTAATGGAATTGAACTGATTATATATAACCTAAGTTTATAAAATTACTTGATTAATTTAATTAACCTAAGTTTTATTATTAATGGAAAGGAATGAAATTTAATTGATTGTATATAACCTAATTTCAAAAAATTACTTGATTAATTTTAACATAAGTTTTATTATTCATGGAATGGAATGGAATTGAATTGATTTTATATAACCTAAGTTTATAAAATTACTTGATTAATTTTAACATAAGTTTTATTATTCATTAGATGGAATGGAATTCAATTGATTGTATATAACCTAAGTTTATAAAATTACTTGATTAATTTTAACGTAAGTTTTATTATTCATGGAACGGAATGGAATTGAATTGATTGTATATAACCTATGTTTATAAAAATTACTTGATTAATTTTAACGTAAGTTTCATTATCCATAGAATGCAATGAAATTTAATTGATTGTATATAACCTAATTTCAAAAAATTACTTGATTAATTTTAACATAAGTTTTATTATTACGGAATGCAATGGAATTGAATTGATTGTATATAACCTAAGTTTATAAAATTACTTGATTAATTTAATTAACCTAAGTATTATTATTCATGGAATGGAATAGAACTGAATTGATTGTATATAACCTAAGTTTGTAAAATTACTTGATCAATTTTAACCTAAGTTTTATTATTCATGGAATGGAATGGAATTGAATTGATTGTATATAACCTGAGTTTATAAAATTACTCGATTAATTTTAACCTATTTTTATTATCCACTTGAGTTAAATTGAGAAATTATGTTTTTTGCGAATCTCGAACTGTTAGTTCAATTTCTCAAGCTGTTAGTGCATTTTCTCAAGCTTTAAAATGTTTTATAACCTAAGTTTTTAAAATAACTTTATTAATTTTAACCTAAGTTTTATTATTCATGGAATTGAACTGATTATATATAACCTAAGTTTATAAAATTACTTGATTAATTTTAAACTAAGTTTTATTATTCATGGAATGGAATGGAATTGAATTGATTGTATATAACCTAAGTTTTTAAAATTACTTGATTAATGTTAACCTAAGTTTTATTATTCATTAAATAGAATGAAATTTAATTGATTGTATATAACCTAAGTTTATAATAAGTTTTATTATTCATGAAATTGAATGGAATTGAATTGATTGTATATAACCTAAGTTTATAAAATTACTTGATTAATGTTAACCTAAGTTTTATTATTTATTAAATGGAATGGAATTGAATTGATTGTAAATAACCTAAGTTTATAAAATAACATGATTAATTTTGACCTAAGTTTTATTATTCATGGAATGGAATGAAATTGAACTGATTGTATATCACCTAAGTTTATAAAATTACTTGATTAATTTAATTAACCTAAGTTTTATTATTCATGGAATGGAATGGAATTGAATTGATTGTATATAACCTAAATTTATAAAATTAATTGATTAATGTTAACCTAAGTTTTATTATTCATTAAATGGAATGGAATTGAATTGATTGTATATAACCTAAGTTTATAAAATTACATGATTAATTTTAACCTAAGTTTTATTATTCATGGAATGGAATGAAATTGAACCGATTATATATAACCTAAGTTTATAAAATTACTTGATTAATTTAATTAACCTAAGTTTTATTATTCATGGAATGGAATGGAATTGAATTGATTGTATATAACCTAAGTTTATAAAATTATTTGATTAATTTTAACTTAAGTTTTATTATTCATGGAATGGAATGGAATTGAATTGATTGTATATAACCTAAGTTTATAAAATTACTTGATTAGTTTTAACCTAATTTTATTATCCACTTGAGTTAAATTGAGAAATTATGTTTTTGCAAATCTCGAACTGTTAGTTCAATTTTTCAAGCTGTTAGTGTATTTTCTCAAGCTGTTAAGTGTTTGATAACCTAAGTTCATAAAATTACTCTATTAATTTTAACCTAAGTTTTATTATTCATGGAATTGAACTGATTATATATAACCTAAGTTTATAAAATTACTTGATTAATTTAATTAACCTAAGTTTTATTATTCATGAAAAGGAATGATATTTAATTGATTGTATATAACCTAATTTCAAAAAATTACTTGATTAATTTTAACATAAGTTTTATTATTCATGGAATGGAATGGAATTAAATTGATTGTATATAACCTAAGTTTATAAAATTACTTGATTAATTTTAACGTAAGTTTTATTATCCATGGAATGAAATGAAATTTAATTGATTGTATATAACCTAATTTCAAAAAATTACTTGATTATTTTTAACATAAGTTTTATTATTAATGGAATGGAATGGAATTGAATTGATTATATATAACCTAAGTTTATAAAATTACTTGATTAATTTAATTAACCTAAGTTTTATTATTCATGGAATGGAATGGAATTGAATTGATTGTGTATAACCTAAGTTTATAAAATTAATTGATTAATGTTAACCTAAGTTTTATTATTCATTAAATGGAATGGAATTGAATTGATTGTATATAACCTAAGTTTATAAAATTACATGATTAATTTTAACCTAAGTTTTATTATTCATGGAATGGAATGAAATTGAACTGATTATATATAACCAAAGTTTATAAAATTACTTGATTAATTTAATTAACCTAAGTTTTATTATTCATGGAATGGAATGGAATTGAATTGATTGTATATAACCTAAGTTTATAAAATTATTCGATTAATTTTAACCTAAGTTTTATTATTCATGGAATGGAATGGAATTGAATTGATTGTATATAACTTAAGTTTATAAAATTACTTGATTAATTTTAACCTAATTTTATTATCCACTTGAGTTAAATTGAGAAATTATGTTTTTGCAAATCTCGAACTGTTAGTTCAATTTTTCAAGCTGTTAGTGTATTTTCTCAAGCTGTTAAGTGTTTGATAGCCTAAGTTCACAAAATTACTTTATTAATTTTAACCTAAGTTTTATTATTCATTGAATTGAACTGATTATATATAACCTAAGTTTATAAAATTACTTGATTAATTTAATTAACCTAAGTTTTATTATTCATGAAAAGGAATGATATTTAATGGATTGTATATAACCTAATTTCAAAAAATTACTTGATTAATTTTAACATAAGTTTTATTATTCATGGAATGGAATGGAATTAAATTGATTGTATATAACCTAAGTTTATAAAATTACTTGATTAATTTTAACGTAAGTTTTATTATCCATGGAATGAAATGAAATTTGATTGATTGTATATAACCTAATTTCAAAAAAATACTTGATTATTTTTAACATAAGTTTTATTATTAATGGAATGGAATGGAATTGAATTGATTGTATATAACCTAGGTTTATAAAATTACTTGATTAATTTAATTAACCTAAGTTTTATTATTCATGGAATGGAATGGAATTGAATTGATTGTATATAACCTAAGTTTATAAAATTAATTGATTAATGTTAACCTAAGTTTTATTATTCATTAAATGGAATGGAATTGAATTGATTGTATATAACCTAAGTTTATAAAATTACATGATTAATTTTAACCTAAGTTTTATTATTCATGGAATGGAATGAAATTGAACTGATTATATATAACCAAAGTTTATAAAATTACTTGATTAATTTAATTAACCTAAGTTTTATTATTCATGGAATGGAATGGAATTGAATTGATTGTATATAACCTAAGTTTATAAAATTATTCGATTAATTTTAACCTAAGTTTTATTATTCATGGAATGGAATGGAATTGAATTGATTGTATATAACTTAAGTTTATAAAATTACTTGATTAATTTTAACCTAATTTTATTATCCACTTGAGTTAAATTGAGAAATTATGTTTTTGCAAATCTCGAACTGTTAGTTCAATTTTTCAAGCTGTTAGTGTATTTTCTCAAGCTGTTAAGTGTTTGATAGCCTAAGTTCACAAAATTACTTTATTAATTTTAACCTAAGTTTTATTATTCATTGAATTGAACTGATTATATATAACCTAAGTTTATAAAATTACTTGATTAATTTAATTAACCTAAGTTTTATTATTCATGAAAAGGAATGATATTTAATGGATTGTATATAACCTAATTTCAAAAAATTACTTGATTAATTTTAACATAAGTTTTATTATTCATGGAATGGAATGGAATTAAATTGATTGTATATAACCTAAGTTTATAAAATTACTTGATTAATTTTAACGTAAGTTTTATTATCCATGGAATGAAATGAAATTTGATTGATTGTATATAACCTAATTTCAAAAAAATACTTGATTATTTTTAACATAAGTTTTATTATTAATGGAATGGAATGGAATTGAATTGATTGTATATAACCTAAGTTTATAAAATTACTTGATTAATTTAATTAACCTAAGTTTTATTATTCATGGAATGGAATGAAATTTAATTGATCGTACATAACCTAATTTCAAAAAATTACTTGATTAATTTTAACATAAGTGTTATTATTAATGGAATGGAATGGAATTGAATTGATTGTATATAACCTAAGTTTATAAAATTACTTGATTAATTTTAACGTAAGTTTTATTATTCATGGAATGGAATGGAATTGAATTGATTGTATATAACCTAAGTTTATAAAATTAGTTGATTAATTTTAACCTAATTTTATTATCCACTTCAGTTAAATTGAGAAGTTATGTTTTTGCAAATCTCGAACTGTTAGTTCAATTTCTCAAGCTATTAGTGCATTTTCTCAAGCTGTTAAGTGTTTTATAACCTAAGCTTATAAAATTACTTTATTAGTTTTAACCTAAGTTTTATTATTCATGGAATTGAACTGATTATATATAACCTAAGTTTATAAAATTACTTGATTAATTTAATTAACCTAAGTTTTATTATTCATGAAAAGGAATGATATTTAATTGATTGTATATAACCTAATTTCAAAAAATTACTTGATTAATTTTAACATAAGTTTTATTATTCATTGAATGGAATGGAATTAAATTGATTGTATATAACCTAAGTTTATAAAATTACTTGATTAATTTTAACGTAAGTTTTATTATCCATGGAATGAAATGAAATTTAATTGATTGTATATAACCTAATTTCAAAAAATTACTTGATTATTTTTAACATAAGTTTTATTATTAATGGAATGGAATGGAATTGAATTGATTATATATAACCTAAGTTTATAAAATTACTTGATTAATTTAATTAACCTAAGTTTTATTATTCATGGAATGGAATGGAATTGAATTGATTGTATATAACCTAAGTTTATAAAATTAATTGATTAATGTTAACCTAAGTTTTATTATTCATTAAATGGAATGGAATTGAATTGATTGTATATAACCTAAGTTTATAAAATTACATGATTAATTTTAACCTAAGTTTTATTATTCATGGAATGGAATGAAATTGAACCGATTATATATAACCTAAGTTTATAAAATTACTTGATTAATTTAATTAACCTAAGTTTTATTATTCATGGAATGGAATGGAATTGAATTGATTGTATATAACCTAAGTTTATAAAATTATTTGATTAATTTTAACTTAAGTTTTATTACTCATGGAATGGAATGGAATTGAATTGATTGTATATAACCTAAGTTTATAAAATTACTTGATTAGTTTTAACCTAATTTTATTATCCACTTGAGTTAAATTGAGAAATTATGTTTTTGCAAATCTCGAACTGTTAGTTCAATTTTTCAAGCTGTTAGTGTATTTTCTCAAGCTGTTAAGTGTTTGATAACCTAAGTTCATTAAATTACTCTATTAATTTTAACCTAAGTTTTATTATTCATGAAATTGAACTGATTATATATAACCTAAGTTTATAAAATTACTTGATTAATTTAATTAACCTAAGTTTTATTATTCATGAAAAGGAATGATATTTAATTGATTGTATATAACCTAATTTCAAAAAATTACTTGATTAATTTTAACATAAGTTTTATTATTCATGGAATGGAATGGAATTAAATTGATTGTATATAACCTAAGTTTATAAAATTACTTGATTAATTTTAACGTAAGTTTTATTATCCATGGAATGAAATGAAATTTAATTGATTGTATATAACCTAATTTCAAAAAATTACTTGATTATTTTTAACATAAGTTTTATTATTAATGGAATGGAATGGAATTGAATTGATTATATATAACCTAAGTTTATAAAATTACTTGATTAATTTAATTAACCTAAGTTTTATTATTCATGGAATGGAATGGAATTGAATTGATTGTGTATAACCTAAGTTTATAAAATTAATTGATTAATGTTAACCTAAGTTTTATTATTCATTAAATGGAATGGAATTGAATTGATTGTATATAACCTAAGTTTATAAAATTACATGATTAATTTTAACCTAAGTTTTATTATTCATGGAATGGAATGAAATTGAACTGATTATATATAACCAAAGTTTATAAAATTACTTGATTAATTTAATTAACCTAAGTTTTATTATTCATGGAATGGAATGGAATTGAATTGATTGTATATAACCTAAGTTTATAAAATTATTCGATTAATTTTAACCTAAGTTTTATTATTCATGGAATGGAATGGAATTGAATTGATTGTATATAACTTAAGTTTATAAAATTACTTGATTAATTTTAACCTAATTTTATTATCCACTTGAGTTAAATTGAGAAATTATGTTTTTGCAAATCTCGAACTGTTAGTTCAATTTTTCAAGCTGTTAGTGTATTTTCTCAAGCTGTTAAGTGTTTGATAGCCTAAGTTCACAAAATTACTTTATTAATTTTAACCTAAGTTTTATTATTCATTGAATTGAACTGATTATATATAACCTAAGTTTATAAAATTACTTGATTAATTTAATTAACCTAAGTTTTATTATTCATGAAAAGGAATGATATTTAATTGATTGTATATAACCTAATTTCAAAAAATTACTTGATTAATTTTAACATAAGTTTTATTATTCATGGAATGGAATGGAATTAAATTGATTGTATATAACCTAAGTTTATAAAATTACTTGATTAATTTTAACGTAAGTTTTATTATCCATGGAATGATATGAAATTTGATTGATTGTATATAACCTAATTTCAAAAAAATACTTGATTATTTTTAACATAAGTTTTATTATTAATGGAATGGAATGGAATTGAATTGATTGTATATAACCTAGGTTTATAAAATTACTTGATTAATTTAATTAACCTAAGTTTTATTATTCATGGAATGGAATGGAATTGAATTGATTGTATATAACCTAAGTTTATAAAATTAATTGATTAATGTTAACCTAAGTTTTATTATTCATTAAATGGAATGGAATTGAATTGATTGTATATAACCTAAGTTTATAAAATTACATGATTAATTTTAACCTAAGTTTTATTATTCATGGAATGGAATGAAATTGAACTGATTATATATAACCAAAGTTTATAAAATTACTTGATTAATTTAATTAACCTAAGTTTTATTATTCATGGAATGGAATGGAATTGAATTGATTGTATATAACCTAAGTTTATAAAATTATTCGATTAATTTTAACCTAAGTTTTATTATTCATGGAATGGAATGGAATTGATATGATTGTATATAACTTAAGTTTATAAAATTACTTGATTAATTTTAACCTAATTTTATTATCCACTTGAGTTAAATTGAGAAATTATGTTTTTGCAAATCTCGAACTGTTAGTTCAATTTTTCAAGCTGTTAGTGTATTTTCTCAAGCTGTTAAGTGTTTGATAGCCTAAGTTCACAAAATTACTTTATTAATTTTAACCTAAGTTTTATTATTCATGGAATTGAACTGATTATATATAACCTAAGTTTATAAAATTACTTGATTAATTTAATTAACCTAAGTTTTATTATTCATGAAAAGGAATGATATTTAATTGATTGTATATAACCTAATTTCAAAAAATTACTTGATTAATTTTAACATAAGTTTTATTATTCATGGAATGGAATGGAATTAAATTGATTGTATATAACCTAAGTTTATAAAATTACTTGATTAATTTTAACGTAAGTTTTATTATCCATGGAATGAAATGAAATTTGATTGATTGTATATAACCTAATTTCAAAAAAATACTTGATTATTTTTAACATAAGTTTTATTATTAATGGAATGGAATGGAATTGAATTGATTGTATATAACCTAAGTTTATAAAATTACTTGATTAATTTAATTAACCTAAGTTTTATTATTCATGGAATGGAATGAAATTTAATTGATCGTACATAACCTAATTTCAAAAAATTACTTGATTAATTTTAACATAAGTGTTATTATTAATGGAATGGAATGGAATTGAATTGATTGTATATAACCTAAGTTTATAAAATTACTTGATTAATTTTAACGTAAGTTTTATTATTCATGGAATGGAATGGAATTGAATTGATTGTATATAACCTAAGTTTATAAAATTACTTGATTAATTTTAACCTAATTTTATTATCCACTTCAGTTAAATTGAGAAGTTATGTTTTTGCAAATCTCGAACTGTTAGTTCAATTTCTCAAGCTATTAGTGCATTTTCTCAAGCTGTTAAGTGTTTTATAACCTAAGCTTATAAAATTACTTTATTAATTTTAACCTAAGTTTTATTATTCATGGAATTGAACTGATTATATATAACCTAAGTTTATAAAATTACTTGATTAATTTAATTAACCTAAGTTTATTATTCATGGAAAGTAATAAAATTTAATTGATCGTATATAACCTAATTTCAAAAAATTACTTGATTAATTTTAACATAAGTTTTATAAATCATGGAATGGAATGAAATTGAATTGATAGTATATAACCTAAGTTTATAAAATTACTTGATTAATTTGATTAACCTAAGTTTTATTATTCATGGAATGGAATAGAACTGAATTGATTGTATATAACCTAAGTTTATAAAATTACTTGATTAATTTTAACATAAGTTTTATTATTCATGGAATGGAATGGAATTGAATTGATGGTATATAACCTAAGTTTATAAAATTACTTGATTAATTTTAACCTAATTTTATTATCCACTTGAGTTACATTTAGAAATTATGTTTTTGCAAATCTCGAAATGTTAGTTCAATTTCTCAAGCTGTTAAGTGTTTTACAACCTAAGATTATAAAATTACATTATTAATTTTAACCTAAGTTTTATTATTCATGGAATTGAACTGATTATATATAACCTAAGTTTATAAAATTACTTGATTAATTTAATTAACCTAAGTTTTATTATTCATGGAAAGGAATGAAAATTAATTGATTGTATATAACCTAATTTACAAAAATTACTTGATTAATTTTAACATAAGTTTTATCATTCATGGAATGGAATGGAAATGAATTGATTGTATATAACCTAAGTTTATAAAATTACTTGATTAATTTTAACATAAGTTTTATTATTCATGGAATGGAATGGAATTGAATTGATTGTATATAACCTAAGTTTATAAAATTACTTGATTAATTTTAACATAAGTTTTATTATTCATTAGATGGAATAGAATTCAATTGATTGTATATAACCTATGTTTATAAAATTACTTGATTAATTTTAACGTAAGTTTTATTATTCATGGAACGGAATGGAATTGAATTGATTGTATATAACCTAAGTTTATAAAAATTACTTGATTAATTTTAACGTAAGTTTTATTATCCATGGAATGCAATGAAATTTAATTGATTGTATATAACCTAATTTCAAAAAATTACTTGATTAATTTTAACATAAGTTTTATTATTATGGAATGCAATGGAATTGAATTGATAGTATATAACCTAAGTTTATAAAATTACTTGATTAATTTAATTAACCTAAGTTTTATTATTCATGGAATGGAATAGAACTGAATTGATTGTATATAACCTAAGTTTATAAAATTACTTGATTAATTTAAACATAAGTTTTATTATTCATGGAATGGAATGGAATTGAATTGATGGTATATAACCTAAGTTTATAAAATTACTTGATTAATTTTAACCTAATTTTATTATCCACTTGAGTTACATTTAGAAATTATGTTTTTCCAAATCTCGAAATGTTAGTTCAATTTCTCAAGCTGTTAAGTGTTTTACAACCTAAGTTTATAAAATTACATTATTAATTTTAACCTAAGTTTTATTATTCATGGAATTGAACTGATTATATATAACCTAAGTTTATAAAATTACTTGATTAATTTAATTAACCTAAGTTTTATTATTCATGGAAAGGAATGAAAATTAATTGATTGTATATAACCTAATTTACAAAAATTACTTGATTAATTTTAACATAAGTTTTATCATTCATGGAATGGAATGGAAATGAATTGATTGTATATAACCTAAGTTTATAAAATTACTTGAGTAATTTTAACATAAGTTTTACTATTCATGGAATGGAATGGAATTGAATTGATTGTATATAACCTAAGTTTATAAAATTACTTGATTAAGTTTAACATAAGTTTTATTATTCATTAGATGGAATGGAATTCAATTGATTGTATATAACCTATGTTTATAAAATTACTTGATTAATTTTAACGTAAGTTTTATTATTCATGGAACGGAATGGAATTGAATTGATTGTATATAACCTAAGTTTATAAAAATTACTTGATTAATTTTAACGTAAGTTTTATTATCCATGGAATGCAATGAAATTTAATTGATTGTATATAACCTAATTTCAAAAAATTACTTGATTAATTTTAACATAAGTTTTATTATTATGGAATGCAATGGAATTGAATTGATTGTATATAACCTAAGTTTATAAAATTACTTGATTAATTTAATTAACCTAAGTTTTATTATTCATGGAATGGAATAGAACTGAATTGATTGTATATAACCTAAGTTTGTAAAATTACTTGATCAATTTTAACCTAAGTTTTATTATTCATGGAATGGAATGGAATTGAATTGATTGTATATAACCTAAGTTTATAAAATTACTTGATTAATTTTAACCTATTTTTATTATCCACTAGAGTTAAATTGAGAAATTATGTTTTTTGCGAATCTCGAACTGTTAGTTCAATTTCTCAAGCTGTTAGTGCATTTTCTCAAGCTTTAAAGTGTTTTATAACCTAAGTTTATATAATTACTTTATTAATTTTAACCTAAGTTTTATTATTCATGGAATTGAACTGATTATAAATAACCTAAGTTTATAAAATTACTTGATTAATTTTAACCTAAGTTTTATTATTCATGGAATGGAATGGAATTGAATTGATTGTATATAACCTAAGTTTTTAAAATTACTTGATTAATATTAACCTAAGTTTTATTATTCATTAAATAGAATGAAATTTAATTGATTGTATATAACCTAAGTTTATAATAAGTTTTATTATTAATGGAATGGAATGGAATTGAATTGATTGTATATAACCTAAGTTTATAAAATTACTTGATTAATGTTAACCTAAGTTTTATTATTCATTAAATGGAATGGAATTGAATTGATTGTATATAACCTAAGTTTATAAAATTACATGATTAATTTTAACCTAAGTTTTATTATTCATGGAATGGAATGAAATTGAACTGATTATATATAACCTAAGTTTATAAAATTACTTGATTAATTTAATTAACCTAAGTTTTATTATTCATGGAATGGAATGGAATTGAATTGATTGTATATAACCTAAGTTTATAAAATTAATTGATTAATGTTAACCTAAGTTTTATTATTCATTAAATGGAATGGAATTAAATTGATTGTATATAACCTAAGTTTATAAAATTACATGATTAATTTTAACCTAAGTTTTATTATTCATGGAATGGAATGAAATTGAACTGATTATATATAACCTAAGTTTATAAAATTACTTGATTAATTTAATTAACCTAAGTTTTATTATTCATGGAATGGAATGGAATTGAATTGATTGTATATAACCTAAGTTTATAAAATTATTTGATTAATTTTAACCTAAGTTTTATTATTCAAGGAATGGAATGGAATTGAATTGATTGTATATAACCTAAGTTTATAAAATTACTTGATTAATTTTAACCTAATTTTATTATCCACTTGAGTTAAATTGAGAAATTATGTTTTTGCAAATCTCGAACTGTTAGTTCAATTTTTCAAGCTGTTAGTGTATTTTCTCAAGTTGTTAAGTGTTTGATAACCTAAGTTCATAAAATTACTTTATTAATTTTAACCTAAGTTTTATTATTCATGGAATTGAACTGATTATATATAACCTAAGTTTATAAAATTACTTGATTAATTTAATTAACCTAAGTTTTATTATTCATGAAAAGGAATGATATTTAATTGATTGTATATAACCTAATTTCAAAAAATTAATTGATTAATTTTAACATAAGTTTTATTATTCATGGAATGGAATGGAATTGAATTGATTGTATATAACCTAAGTTTATAAAATTACTTGATTAATTTTAACGTAAGTTTTATTATCCATGGAATGAAATGAAATTTAATTTATTGAATATAACCTAATTTAAAAAAATTACTTGATTATTTTTAACATAAGTTTTATTATTAATGGAATGGAATGGAATTGAATTGATTGTATGTAACCTAAGTTTATAAAATTACTTGATTAATTTAATTAACCTAAGTTTTATTATTCATGGAATGGAATGAAATTTAATTGATCGTACATAACCTAATTTCAAAAAATTACTTGATTAATTTTAACATAAGTGTTATTATTAATGGAATGGAATGGAATTGAATTGATTGTATATAACCTAAGTTTATAAATTTACTTGATTAATTTAATTAACCTAAGTTTTATTATTCATGGAATGGAATAGAACTGAATTGATTGCATATAACCTAATTTATAAAATTACTTGATTAATTTTAACATAAGTTTTATTATTCATTAGATGGAATGGAATTCAATAGATTGTATATAACCTAAGTTTATAAAATTACTTGATTAATTTTAACGTAAGTTTTATTATTCATGGAAAGGAATGGAATTGAATTGATTGTATAAACCTAAGTTTATAAAAATTACTTGATTAATTTTAACATAAGTTTTATTATCCATGGAATGCAATGAAATTTAATTGATTGTATATAACCTAATTTCAAAAAATTACTTGATTAATTTTAACATAAGTTTTATTATTATGGAATGCAATGGAATTGAATTGATTGTATATAACCTAAGTTTATAAAATTACTTGATTAATTTAATTAACCTAAGTTTTATTATTCATGGAACGGAATAGAACTGAATTGATTGTATATAACCTAAGTTTGTAAAATTACTTGATCAATTTTAACCTAAGTTTTATTATTCATGGAATGGAATGGAATTGAATTGATTGTATATAACCTAAGTTTATAAAATTACTTGATTAATTTTAACCTATTTTTATTATCCACTTGAGTTAAATTGAGAAATGATGTTTTTTGCGAATCTCGAACTGTTAGTTCAATTTCTCAAGCTGTTAGTGCATTTTCTCAAGCTTTAAAGTGTTTTATAACCTAAGTTTATAAAATTACATTATTAATTTTAACCTAAGTTTTATTATTCATGGAATTGAACTGATTATATGTAACCTAAGTTTATAAAATTATTTGATTAATTTAATTAACCTAAGTTTTATTATTTATGGAAAGGAATGATATTTAATTGATTGTATATAACCTAATTTCAAAAAATTAATTGATTAATTTTAACATAAGTTTTATTATTCATGGAATGGAATGGAATTGAATTGATTGTATATAACCTAAGTTTATAAAATTACTTGATTAATTTTAACGTAAGTTTTATTATCAATGGAATGAAATGAAATTTAATTGATTGTATATAACCTAATTTAAAAAAACTACTTGATTATTTTTAACATAAGTTTTATTATTAATGGAATGGAATGGAATTGAATTGATTGTATATAACCTAAGTTTATAAAATTACTTGATTAATTTAATTAACCTAAGTTTTATTATTCATGGAATGGAATGAAATTTAATTGATCGTACATAACCTAATTTCAAAAAATTACTTGATTAATTTTAACATAAGTGTTATTATTAATGGAATGGAATGGAATTGAATTGATTGTATATAACCTAAGTTTATAAATTTACTTGATTAATTTAATTAACCTAAGTTTTATTATTCATGGAATGGAATAGAACTGAATTGATTGCATATAACCTAATTTCTAAAATTACTTGATTAATTTTAACATAAGTTTTATTATTCATTAGATGGAATGGAATTCAATTGATTGTATATAACCTAAGTTTATAAAATTACTTGATTAATTTTAACGTAAGTTTTATTATTCATGGAAAGGAATGGAATTGAATTGATTGTATATAACCTAAGTTTATAAAAATTACTTGATTAATTTTAACGTAAGTTTTATTATCCATGGAATGCAATGAAATTTAATTGATTGTATATAACCTAATTTCAAAAAATTACTTGATTAATTTTAACATAAGTTTTATTATTATGGAATGCAATGGAATTGAATTGATTGTATATAACCTAAGTTTATAAAATTACTTGATTAATTTAATTAACCTAAGTTTTATTATTCATGGAACGGAATAGAACTGAATTGATTGTATATAACCTAAGTTTGTAAAATTACTTGATCAATTTTAACCTAAGTTTTATTATTCATGGAATGGAATGGAATTGAATTGATTGTATATAACCTAAGTTTATAAAATTACTTTATTAATTTTAACCTATTTTTATTATCCACTTGAGTTAAATTGAGAAATTATGTTTTTTGCGAATCTCGAACTGTTAGTTCAATTTCTCAAGCTGTTAGTGCATTTTCTCAAGCTTTAAAGTGTTTTATAACCTAAGTTTATAAAATTACATTATTAATTTTAACCTAAGTTTTATTATTCATGGAATTGAACTGATTATATGTAACCTAAGTTTATAAAATTATTTGATTAATTTAATTAACCTAAGTTTTATTATTCATGGAAAGGAATGAAAATTAATTGATTGTATATAACCTAATTTACAAAAATTACTTGATTAATTTTAACATAAGTTTTATTATTCATGGAATGGAATTGAAATGAATTGATTGTATATAACCAAAGTTTATAAAATTACTAGATTAATTTTAACGTAAGTTTTATTATCCATGGAATGGAATGAAATTTAATTGATTGTATATAACCTAATTTCAAAAAGTTACTTGATTATATATAACATAAGTTTTATTATTATGGAATGGAATAGAATTGAATTGATTGTATATAACCTAAGTTTATAAAATTACTTGATTAATTTAATTAACCTAAGTTTTATTATTCATGGAATGGAATAGAACTGAATTGATTGTATATAACCAAAATTAGTAAAATTACTAGATCAATATTAACCTAAGTTTTATTATTCATGGAATGGATTGGAATTGAATTGATTGTATATAACCTAAGTTTATAAAATTACTTGATTAATTTTAACCTATTTTTATTATCCACTTGAGTTAAATTGAGAAATTATGTTTTTGCAAATCTCGAACTGTTAGTTCAATTTCTCAAGCTGTTAGTGCTTTCTCAAGCTGTTAAGTGTTTTATTACCTAAGTTTATAAAGTTACTTGATTAATTTTAACCAAAGTTTTATTATTCATGGAATGAAATGGAATTGATTTGATTGTATATAACCTAATTTCAAAAAATTACTTGATTAATTTTAACATAAGTTTTATTATTTATGGAATGAAATGGAATTGAATTGATTTTATATAACCTAAGTTTATAAAATTACTTGAATAATTTTAACCTAATTTTATTATCCACTTGAGTTAAATTGAGAAATTATGTTTTTGCAAATCTCGAACTGTTAGTTCAAATTTTCAAGCTGTTAGTGTATTTTCTCAAGCTGTTAAGTGTTTTATAACCTAAGTTTATAAAATTACTTTATAAATTTTAACCTAAGTTTTATTATTCATGGAATTGAACTGATTATATATAACCTATGTTTATAAAATTACTTTATTAATTTTAACCTAAGTTTTATTATTCATGGAACTGAATTGATTGTATATAACTTAAGTTTATAAAATTACTTGATTAATTTTAATCTAATTTTATTATCCACTTGAGTTAAATTGAGAAATTATGTTTTTGCAAATCTCGAACTGTTAGTTCAATTTCTAAAGCTGTTAGTGCATTTTCTCAAGCTGTTAAGTGTTTTATAACCTAAGTTTATAAAATTATATTATTAATTTTAACCTAAGTTTTATTATTCATGGAATTGAACTGATTATATATAACCTAAGTTTATAAAATTACTTGATTAATTTAATTAACCTAAGTTTTATTATTCATGGAATGGAATAGAACTGAATAGATTGAATGTAACCTAAGTTTGTAAAATTACTTGATCAATTCTAAACTAAGTTTTATTATTCATGGAATGGAATGGAATTGAATTGATTGTATATAACCTAAGTTTATAAAATTACTTGATTAATTTTAACCTATTTTTATTTTCCACTTGAGTTAAATTGAGAAATTATGTTTTTTGCGAATCTCGAACTGTTAGTTCAATTTCTCAAGCTGTTAGTGCATTTTCTCAAGCTTTAAAGTGTTTTATAACCTAAGTTTATAAAATTACATTATTAATTTTAACCTAAGTTTTATTATTCATGGAATTGAACTGATTATATATAACCTAAGTTTATAAAATTACTTGATTAATTTAATTAACCTAAGTTTTATTATTCATGGAATGGAATAGAACTGAATTGATTGTATATAACCTAATTCAAAAAATTACTTGATTAATTTTAACATAAGTTTTATTATTTATGGAATGGAATGGAATTGAATTGATTGTATATAACCTAAGTTTATAAAATTACTTGATTAATTTTAACGTAAGTTTTATTATTCATGGAATGGAATGGAACTGAATTGATTGTATATAACCTAAGTTTATAAAATTACTTGATTAATTTTAATCTAATTTTATTATCCACTTGAGTTAAATTGAGAAATTATGTTTTTGCAAATCTCGAACTGTTAGTTCAATTTCTAAAGCTGTTAGTGCATTTTCTCAAGCTGTTAAGTGTTTTATAACCTAAGTTTATAAAATTACTTTATTAATTTTAACCTAAGTTTTATTATTCATGGAATTGAACTGATTATATATAACCTAAGTTTATAAAATTACTTGATTAATTTAATTAACCTAAGTTTTATTATTCATGGAATGGAATAGAACTGAATAGATTGAATGTAACCTAAGTTTGTAAAATTACTTGATCAATTCTAAACTAAGTTTTATTATTCATGGAATGGAATGGAATTGAATTGATTGTATATAACCTAAGTTTATAAAATTACTTGATTAATTATAACCTATTTTTATTTTCCACTTGAGTTAAATTGAGAAATTATGTTTTTTGCGAATCTCGAACTGTTAGTTCAATTTCTCATGCTGTTAGTGCATTTTCTCAAGCTTTAAAGTGTTTTATAACCTAAGTTTATAAAATTACATTATTAATTTTAACCTAAGTTTTATTATTCATGGAATTGAACTGATTATATATAACCTAAGTTTATAAAATTACTTGATTAATTTAATTAACCTAAGTTTTATTATTCATGGAATGGAATAGAACTGATTTGATTGTATATAACCTAATTTCAAAAAATTACTTGATTAATTTTAACATAAGTTTTATTATTTATGGAATGGAATGGAATTGAATTGATTGTATATAACCTAAGTTTATAAAATTACTTGATTAATTTTAACGTAAGTTTTATTATTCATGGAATGGAATGGAACTGAATTGATTGTATATAACCTAAGTTTATAAAATTACTTGATTAATTTTAATCTAATTTTATTATCCACTTGAGTTAAATTGAGAAATTATGTTTTTGCAAATCTCGAACTGTTAGTTCAATTTCTAAAGATGTTAGTGCATTTTCTCAAGCTGTTAAGTGTTTTATAACCTAAGTTTATAAAATTACTTTATTAATTTTAACCTAAGTTTTATTATTCATGGAATTGAACTGATTATATATAACCTAAGTTTATAAAACTACTTGATTAATTTAATTAACCTAAGTTTTATTATTCATGGAATGGAATGGAATTGAATTGATTGTATATAACCTAAGTTTGTAAAATTACTTGATCAATTTTAACCTAAGTTTTATTATTCATGGAATGGAATGGAATTGAATTGATTCAATATAACCTAAGTTTATATAGTTACTTGATTAATTTTAACCTATTTTTATTATCCACTTGAGTTAAATTGAGAAATTATGTTTTTTGCGAATCTCGAACTGTTAGTTCAATTTATCAAGCTGTTAGTGCATTTTCTCAAGCTTCAAAGTGTTTTATAACCTAAGTTTATAAAATTACATTATTAATTTTAACCTAACTTTTATTATTCATGGAATTGAACTGATTATATATAACCTAAGTTTATAAAATTACTTGATTAATTTAATTAACCTAAGTTTTACTATTCATGGAAAGGAATGAAAATTAATTGATTGTATATAACCTAATTTACAAAAATTACTTGATTAATTTTAACATAAGTTTTATTATTCATGGAATGGAATGAAAATGAATTGATTGTATATAACCAAAGTTTATAAAATTACTAGATAAATTTTAACGTAAGTTTTATTATCCATGGAATGGAATGAAATTTAATTGATTGTATATAACCTAATTTCAAAAAATTACTTGATTAATTTTAACATAAGTTTTATTATTATGGAATGGAATAGAATTGAATTGATAGTATATAACCTAAGTTTATAAAATTACTTGATTAATTTAATTAACCTAAGTTTTATTATTCATGGAATGGAATAGAACTGAATTGATTGTATATAACCTAAATTTGTAAAATTACTTGATCAATTTTAACCTAAGTTTTATTATTCATGGAATGGAATGGAATTGAATTGATTGTATATAACCTAAGTTTATAAAATTACTTGATTAATTTTAACCTATTTTTATTATCCACTTGAGTTAAATTGAGAAATTATGTTTTTGCAAATCTCGAACTGTTAGTTTAATTTCTCAAGCTGTTAGTGCTTTCTCAAGCTGTTAAGTGTTTTATTACCTAAGATTATAAAGTTACTTGATTAATTTTAACCAAAGTCTTATTATTCATGGAATGAAATGGAATTGATTTGATTGTATATAACCTAATTTCAAAAAATTACTTGATTAATTTTAACATAAGTTTTATTATTTATGGAATGGAATGTAATTGAATTGATTGTATATAACCTAAGTTTATAAAATGACTTGATTAATTTTAACGTAAGTTTTATTATTCATGGAATGGAATGGAACTGAATTGATTGTATATAACTTAAGTTTATAAAATTACATGATTAATTTTAATCTAATTTTATTATCCACTTGAGTTAAATTGAGAAATTATGTTTTTGCAAATCTCGAACTGTTAGTTCAATTTCTAAAGCTGTTAGTGCATTTTCTCAAGCTGTTAAGTGTTTTATAACCTAAGTTTATAAAATTACTTTATTAATTTTAACCTAAGTTTTATTATTCATGGAATTGAACTGATTATATATAACCTAAGTTTATAAAATTACTTGATTAATTTAATTAACCTAAGTTTTATTATTCATGGAAAGGAATGAAATTTAATTGATCGTATATAACCTAATTTCAAAAAATTACTTGATTAATTTTAACATAAGTTTTATTATTCATGGAATGGAATGGAATTGAATTGATTGTATATAATCTAAGTTTATAAAATTACTTGATTAATTTTAACATAAGTTTTATTAATTATTAGATGGAATGGAATTCAATTGATTGTATATAACCTAAGTTTATAAAATTACTTGATTAATTTTAACGTAAGTTTTATTATTCATGGAACGGAATGGAATTGAATTGATTGTATATAACCTAAGTTTATAAAAATTACTTGATTAATTTTAACGTAAGTTTTATTATCCATGGAATGCAATGAAATTTAATTGATTGTATATAACCTAATTTCAAAAAATTACTTGATTAATTTTAACCTAAGTTTTATTATTATGGAATGCAATGGAATTGAGTTGATTGTATATAACCTAAGTTTATAAAATTACTTGATTAATTTAATCAACCTAAGTTTTATTATTCATGGAATGGAATGGAATTTAATTGATTGTATATAACCTAAGTTTATAAAATTATTTGATTAATTTTAACCTAAGTTTTATTATTCATGGAATGGAATGGAATTGAATTGATTGTATATAACCTAAGTTTATAAAATTACTTGATTAATTTTAACCTAATTTTATTATCCACTTGAGTTAAATTGAGAAATTATGTTTTTGCAAATCTCGAACTGTTAGTTCAATTTCTCAAGCTGTTAATGCATTTTCTCAAGCTGTTAAGTGTTTGATAACCTAAGTTCCTAAAATTACTTTATTAATTTTAACCTAAGTTTTATTATTCATGGAATTGAACTGATTATATATAACCTAAGTTTATAAAATTACTTGATTAATTTAATTAATCTAAGTTTTATTATTCATGGAAAGGAATGAAATTTAATTGCTCGTATATAACCTAATTTTAAAAAATTACTTGACTAATTTTAACATAAGTTTTATTATTCATGGAATGAAATGGAATTAAATTGATTGTATATAACCAAAGTTTATAAAATTACTTGATTAATTTTAACATAAGTTTTATTATTCATTAGATGGAATGGAATTGAATTGATTGTATATAACCTAAGTTTATAAAATTACTTGATTAATTTTAACGTAAGTTTTATTATTCAAGGAAAGGAATGGAATTGAATTGATTGTATATAACCTAAGTTTATAAAAATTACTTGATTAATTTTAACGTAACTTTTATTATCAATGGAATGGAAAGAAATTTAATTGATTGTATATAACTTAATTTCAAAAACTTACTTGATTAATTTTAACATAAGTTTTATTATTAGGGAATGCAATGGAATTGAATTGATTGTATATAACCTAAGTTTATAAAATTACTTGATTAATTTAATTAACCTAAGTTTTATTATTCATGGAATGGAATAGAACTGAATTGATTGTATATAACCTAAGTTTGTAAAATTACTTGATCAATTTTAACCTAAGTTTTATTATTCATGGAATGTAATTGAATTGATTGTATATAACCTAAGTTTATAAAATTATTTGATTAATTTTAACCTATTTTTATTATCCACTTGAGTTAAATTGAGAAATTACGTTTTTTTTGCAAATCTCGAACTGCTAGTTCAATTTCTCAAGCTGTTAGTGCATTTTCTCAAACTTTAAAGTGTTTTATAACCTAAGTTTATAAAATTACTTATTAATTTTAACCTAAGTTTTATTATTCATGGAATTGAACTGATTATATATAACCTAAGTTTATAAAATTACTTGATTAATTTAATTAACCTAAGTTTTATTATTCATGGAATGGAATGGAATTGAATTGATTGTATATAACCTAAGTTTATAAAATTACTTGATTAATGTTAACCTAAGTTTTATTATTTATTAAATGGAATGAAATTGAATTGATTGTATATAACCTAAGTTTATAATAAGTTTTATTATTAATGGAATGGAATGAAATTGAATTGATTGTATATAACCTAAGTTTATAAAATTACTTGATTAATGTTAACCTAAGTTTTATTATTCATTAAATGGAATGGAATTGAATTGATTGTATATAACCTAAGTTTATAAAATTACATGATTAATTTTAACCTAAGTTTTATTATTCATGGAAAGGAATGAAATTGAACTGATTATATATAACCTACGTTTATAAAATTACTTGATTAATTTAATTAACCTAAGTTTTATTATTCATGGAATGGAATTGGATTGAATTGATTGTATATAACCTAAGTTTATAAAATTTGATTAATGTTAACCTAAGTTTTATTATTCATTAAATGGAATGGAATTGAATTGATTGTATATAACCTAAGTTTATGAAATTACTTGGTTAATTTTAACCTAAGTTTTACTATTCATAGAATTGAATTGATTGTATATAACCAAAGTTTATAAAAGTACTTGATTAATTTTAACCTAATTTTATTATCCACTTGAGTTAAACTGAGAAATTATGTTTTTGCAAATCTCGAACTGTTAGTTCAATTTCTCAAGCTGTTAGTGCATTTTCTCAAGCTGTTAAGTGTTTTATTACCTAAGTTTATAAAATTACTTGATTAATTTTAACCAAAGTTTTATTATTCATGGAATGAAATGGAATTCAATTGATTGTATATAACCTAAGTTTATAAAATTAGTTGATTAATTTTAACGTAAGTTTTATTATTCACGGAATGGAATGGAATTGAATTGAGTGTATATAACCTAAGTTTATAAAATTACTTGATTAATTTTAACCTAATTTTATTATCCACTTGAGTTAATTTGTGAAATTATGTTTTTGCAAATCTCGAACTGTTAGTTCAATTTCTCAAGATGTTAGTGCATTTTCTCAAGCTGTTAAGTGTTTTATAACCTAAGTTTATAAAATTACTTTATTAATTTTAACCTAAGTTTTATTATTCATGGAATTGAACTGATTATATATAACCTAAGTTTATAAAATTACTTGATTAATTTAATTAACCTAAGTTTTATTATTCATGTAAAGGAATGAAATTTAATTGATTTTATATAACCTAATTTCAAAAAATTACTTGATTAAGTTTAACATAAGTTTTATTATTCATGGAATGGAATGGAATTGAATTGATTGTATATAAGCTAAATTTATAAAATTACTTGATTAATGTTAACCTAAGTTTTATTATTCATTAAATGGAATGAAATTTAATTGATTGTATATAACCTAAGTTTATAATAAGTTTTATTATTCATGGAATTGAATTGATTGTATATAACCTAAGTTTATAAAATTACTTGATTAATGTTAACCTAAGTTTTATTATTCATTAAATGGAATTGAATTGAATTGATTGTATATAACCTAAGTTTATAAAATTACATGATTAATTTTAACCTAAGTTTTATTATTCATGGAATGGAATGAAATTGAACTGATTATATATAACCTAAGTTTATAAAATTACTTGATTAATTTAATTAACCTAAGTTTTATTATTCATGGAATGGAATTGAATTGAATTGATTGTACATAACCTAAGTTTATAAAATTACTTGATTAATGTTAACCTAAGTTTTATTATTCATTAAATGGAATGGAATTGAATTGATTGTATATAACTTAAGTTTATAAAATTACATGATTAATTTTAACCTAAGTTTTATTATTCATGGAATGGAATGAAATTGAACTGATTATATATAATCTAAGTTTATAAAATTACTTGATTAATTTAATTAACCTAAGTTTTATTATTCATGGAATTGAATGGAATTGAATTGATTGTATATAACCTAAGTTTATAAAATTACTTGATTAATGTTAACCTAAGTTTTATTATTCATTAAATGGAATGGAATTGAATTGATTGTATATAACCTAAGCTTATGAAATTACTTGATTAATTTTAACCAAAGTTTTATTATTCATGGAATGAAATGGAATTGAATTGATTGTATATAACCTAAGTTTATAAAATTACTTGATTAATTTTAACGTAAGTTTTATTATTCATGGAATGGAATGGAATTGAATTGAGTGTATATAACCTAAGTTTATAAAATTACTTGATTAATTTTAACCTAATTTTATTATCCACTTGAGTTAAATTGTGAAATTATGTTTTTGCAAATCTCGAACTGTTAGTTCAATTTCACAAGCTGTTAAGTGTTTTACAACCTAAGTTTATAAAATTACTTTATTAATTTTAACCTAAGTTTTATTATTCATGGAATTGAACTGATTATATATAACCTAAGTTTATAAAATTACTTGATTAATTTAATTAACCTAAGTTTTATTATTAATGGAAAGGAATGAAATTTAATTGATCGTATATAACCTAATTTCAAAAATTTACTTGATTAATTTTAACATAAGTTTTATTATTCATGGAATGGAATGGAATTGAATTGATTGTATATAACCTAAGTTTATAAAACTACTTGATTAATTTAATTAACCTAAGTTTTATTAATCATGGAATGGAATAGAACTGAATTGATTGTATATAACCTAAGTTTATAAAATTTTTTGATTAATTTTAACCTATGTTTTATTATTCATGGAATGGAATGGAATTGAATTGATTGTATATAACCTAAGTTTATAAAATTACTTGATTAATTTTAACGTAAGTTTTATTATCCATTGAATGGAATGAAATTTAATTGATTGTATATAACCTAATTTCAAAAAATTTAATTGATTAATTTTAAGATATGTTTTATTATTATGGAATGGAATGGAATTGAATTGATTGTATATAACCTAAGTTTATAAAAATACTTGATTAATTTAATTAACCTAAGTTTTATTATTCATGGAATGAAATAGAACTGAATTGATTGTATATAACCTAAGTTTGTAAAATTACTTGATCAATTTTAACCTAAGTTTTATTATTCATGGAATGGAATGGAATTGAATTGATTGTATATAACCTAAGTTTATAAAACTATTTGATTAATTTTAAACTATTTTTATTATCCACTTGAGTTAAATTGAGAAATTATGTTTTTGCAAATCTCGAACTGTTAGTTCAATTTCTCAAGCTATTAGTGCATTTTCTCAAGCTTTAAAGTGTTTTATAACCTAAGTTTATAAAATTACTTTATTAATTTTAACCTAAGTGTTAGATATATTATTTCGATCATAGGAGTTGTTTTGTAATAATTATTGTCTTTGTAGTTTGTCTTGTATTTAACTTCCATGTAGTTTATTTATTTGTAATAGTCAAGGGGCCAAAGTTGCCAAGTTGTAAGACTTAATTAAAGGAGCCTAGAAATAGGCTCCTAGGGTTACTTTAAGACAACTCGGTTGACAATTTGAAAAGAAGTATCAGCCGCCACTATTCATTCTCTCACAACATTCTTATTGTCTTTCTTCATCATTACACATTTATTGAGCTAGTTTCTTCTTGTGTGTGATAAGAAATCATCAAGGTGCTGATAATATTAACGGGAATACATATTACAATTGGTATCAGAGCTCAGAGGGGTGGATTTCAACTGCATCATTCTGATTCTGCTGGGTTTTTTAGTGTGTTCTTCGTGTTCTTCATCTCCATTCGGTTAGATCTTCATTATCCTCTGTTTTTCTGTGTTTCTTGTGTTATAATGGTCATATAAACACCATTATCATCCTCTACTGATTTTAAGCTCATTTAGTTCCATATCTCTGTTAAAATCATCAAGAATCAGCCATTTTTTAAGTTCGAAACTATGGGTTTTTAAGTGGGTTTTTTAACTTGTTCATGCTGTTTTTTAAGTGTTTTTAGGTTATTTTAAATCACCAAAAGTGTTTAAAATAGTTTATAAATCATTTAGAACTATTTTTAGGCTTTACAACTGAAAAAATCGAATTCTGCTCAGTTCTGCCTTAGAAATCGTAAAAAACCTGCTGTATTTCGGATCCTTACTGTAGCATTTCGGACCACCTAGGCACCAATTTCGGACCACCCATCACCCTAATTCGGACCTCATTTCGGACCAGATTTAGGTGAGATTCGGACCCCCCATCAGCCTATTTCGGACCCCCATCAGCCTATTTCGGACCACACTTCGGTCCCATCCGAACTTCGGACCATCCGAAGTTCTGATCAGGCTTTCCATTTTTACATTTGGGACTTGTACTTAAATTTTTCCAATTTCGGACCATACCCATCTCGGACCATCCGACTTCGGTCCCCACCTGGACATAACCTGTCCACTGTTCATCCGAATTCGGTCCATCCGAATTCGGTCCCTTACTTCCAACCGAAATTAGGTTCATCCGAATTCAGTCCCCATCCGAATCACTGTTCACCCGAATTAGGTTCCCATCCGAATTGCTTCCTTCATCCGAACTCATCCCATCCGAATTCGGTTCTTCCATCCGAAATTCAAGCAATCCGAGTTCGGTCCTGCCATCCGAAACACTGTTCATCCGAACCCATATCATCCGAATTCCTCTACCATCCGAATTCAGATCTATCTGTTTTCCGTCCAGCCCATCCGTGTCCAGTTTCCACCTCTAAGATCTTCATATTTTTAATCAGCACCCATCATCATAATGTCTCGCGAAGCTCTCGTACTCGGATCTGAGAACAGACCACCAGTTCTCTATCCCGATGAGTACGAACAATGGAAATCCAGGTTCCTTAAGTTCGTCGGAATGCAACCGCTCGGGAATTTGATGCTTCAGTCTATATCCGAAGCACCCGTAATCTACTATCGGGAGATAGCAGCCCGACCTGAGGCTGACCCCCCTGTCCAAGCCTCCAAGGTTGAAAGAGAACCGGCAAATGATGCCGAAAGAGACCGACAGCACGCTGACAAGAGGGCAGAATATCTGATCTATCAAGCCCTCCCCACTGATATTCTGGTTGGTGTAGACAGCAAAATGTCTGCAAAAAAATGTGGGACGAGCTGGAAGTCCAAATGCTGGGGGCAGATCTCGATGAACGTGCCAAAATCGAGGAGGCAAAGGCGAAGTTTACGGAATTCCGCGCCAAAGACGGGGAATCTCTGCAAGCCACTTTGACCAGGTTCTGTGCAGTCCTTAACGAGTTAAACAAACTGCACATCAAGAAGGATAGGGATGATATCAACATCCAATTCTTTGCCTCCTTAGCCCCCGAGTGGCAGCTTGCATGTCGGGCCACGAAAAGAGTCCTGAACATTCCTGAGGTATCCATTAATGTCGTCTTTAAGGAGCTTAAAAATAGCAAGGGGATGTGGATCAACAGAAGCTGATGGCAAATCAATTGGCCTCTCTACTGCTATCAGCCAACACCGGGTTGAAACCAAATGATTCTCTAGCCTTGATCACTAACACGCAGATTCCGATACCATCATTTGCTCCAGGTTCTTCGTCGTCTCAGTACAGGTATGCTTCTCCTCCGCGTGAGGTCTATGATGAGGAGGAAGCTTCGATACAGGAACAGATTGCCTTGTGGACCAACCGTCCAACATCGACGGTTTTCCAACAAGACTAACAACCAACTCCGTTATGACACCGGTCCTCGGAGGTACTCAGATGACAGACGGGATGACCGACGCGATGACTATCGAAGGGATGAATACCGAAGGGATGATAGGGATGATCGCAGATATGACGATAGACGCGACTATCGAGATGATCGCCGTTATGAAAGGCGAGATGATAGGCGTGATGATCGCAGGGACGACAGGCGGGACGATCGAAGGGATGATCGTCGGGATGACCGCAGGAAAGACAGAACAGAGCCCGAAAGAAGGGACAGGAGGCGTGATGATAGCCGAGAGCATCGCCGGGCCGACAAAAGTCCGGCAGAAAGAAGAGAGGAAAGGCCGAGAGTAGATGAGTTGAAGGCCGCGGATGAACGTCTCTGCTACAAGTGTGGCAAACCGTGCCACTTTGCTAGGGAATGCAAGAACAATTTCGACAGAGACGTTGCATACTACGAGAGAAAGCTCGAGGCAGCCAAGAAAAGAACGGATGCGTTAGCCCACGTCGCCCAGGAGGACTACTGGGATGCTGAAGATTCTGAAGACGAGGATGACAAGGGCAAGAATTGCTACATGGTTGATCGTATGGGGTTGGAGAATTGTGCTGATTTCACTGCTGACAAATCAGATCATGCTGCTGAGGGGGAGACACTGAAAAATCCACCAGCATGTCTGATGGCTACAACCAACGATCCCGAATGCTCCACATCCGGTTCTGAGTCCAATGAGGTATATTCCTGTTACATTCCTGCACATGTAAATAAATTATTTGTAGATAATGAATGTACACTGCACACACATATACTTGATCTACAAGCTAGATTAAATGCTGAAACTGCAAGGTGTGTACAGGCTGAACATCAAGCTCATGCTCTGAAAGAATCATCTGAATTATATCATTCAAAGTGGTTAACTAATCATAATGTTATAAAACAGATGTTAATAGAAAAAGTAGATGTTCAGGATAGGAATATATACCTTGAATCTTGCATGGAAACACTTTCAAAAGAAAAACTCTCTTTAAAAGAAGAAATTTCTGTTCTTACAAAACAATTAGATGTGGTAAATATGGAAAATATAGACAGTTTAGAAAAATACAAAATGATTGAAGAAGAAAGGATAAGTTTGTACTCAAGAATAAAGACCCTTGACGATGCATTTTTGAAAAGGGGTCAAACAGAACAAACTATCCATTTAAATCAGCCCAAAGAAACTAGGTTTTACCATTCTAAACAAGGAATTGGTTTTAAAAATCCTAAATATTTGGAAAAAGCACAAAATGTTTTACCTGTATTTTATGACATGAACTATATGGGAGCCGGTCTTAAATTTTTCTTTTTTGAGTCATCAAAAGAAGTTTTAAACCAAGAAAATGAGAAACGTGTCGCTCGTAAAGATAAAGAAATTTCTTTTCAATACGAAGAACTTAACGAGAGTTATTCTTCTAGAGTACCCACTTTAGAGGAAGATCTCTTGTCAACTTATTCAGAAGCTGAATTGAAAACTGAAACCGTAAAATCAACTCCTCAACTTTATATTCATGCAAAAGTTCTTCGACAACAAATCACTGTTTTAGAAAAGGAATTGAAGTCGTCTCAAGAGAAAGCACTTGATCTTCAAGATGCTCTTCTTAAGAGAGAAGAAGAATTGGTAAATCAATCTTTTCAACAATCTATGGAAGTTACTGTCTACAGAGAAAATTTTGAAATGGTTTCACTAAAATTGAAAGATCTTTTAAAAGAAGAAACACTTTCTCATTCCATAAAAATCCCATGTGTGTCATCAGATAAAGGTAAGGCTAAAGCTGAATCTTCTTCTATCATTTTCAAAGGTGAGTGTTCAAAAGTTTTCAAAAATGAGGTTCCTAAAAAGACTCAGATAAAATCCAAGTCTTTTAAGAAACCCACTCACCACCAAAGAGAAAAGTCTGTCAAGTCTAAATCTTCCATGCTTACTGACTCTAATCGTTTTGTTCCTACAGATCATATAAGGAGAGTCCCAAACCATGCAGGATTTTACAAGTTTTTTTGTGAAGAAGGATTTAATGCCAAATGAATTTGTTACTAGAGATAGGATGTCTGTAATCTCTAAAGACAATTTATGTAACAATGTGTGTGACAATGTCTGTAATGTTGTACCGAATTCTGCTGTTCCGTTAAAGTACTCTTTCAGTGATTTATTTAATCTGTGTCCAACTAAATATAGACGACAGGTTCCTGAAATGAATGCTTTCGTGCCATATCCTGTTAAACGTATTCGGAAAAAGAAAACAAAAAATAGTGCATCATCGGCCACAAACAAAATTGAGATGTGTCCGTTGCCAAGGCCCAAAACCAAAGCAACGGTCAAAAAGGTCTCAAAAAGACAAAAACCAAAGGCAATTTCAGCACCTAAGGCTCCAAAACCCAATAAATCCAATCTTCAATGAATTCTAAAGGGTTGTGCATTCGGACCACACACAAATGCTAATTGGGATTCTAAAACTGTACACGTGCCATATAAAACTGAAAATCCTAACAAAAAGGGACCCAAATTGAGGTGGGTACCCAAGGTTGTGTGATCTTAATGCAGATGGTTCTTGGTTACTTCTGATCAAGACCCGTGCTTCAAAGATATGGCTTCTAGTTACCTTAGACTAGGACCCGTTCTTTTGCTTGTCGGTTGTGCTTAAACCGACACGTTTGGCTTCTGTGCATACAGCCCAGGACCCGGTCTTAACTCATCATGTTTTCTGAACATCTCGGTTCAGAACACGGTTTGATTGTGAATTAAAAATGGATGTGTTTGAATGCATATAGTTTTTCATTATATGAATTTATGTGTTTTTCAGGCTAAATCCATTTGGTATATGGATTCGGGTTGCTCCAAGCATATGACTGGAAGAAGAGAATTGCTGTCCAACGATGTTGAGCAGTATTGCGGAACTGTGAAATTCAGGAACAACCATCAGGCTCACATCAAAGGATACGGGGACTTAATTCTAAATAATCTGGTCATCAAGGATGTTGACTATGTTGAGGGGTTATCACATAATCTTTTTAGCATAGCTCAGCTCTGCGACAAAGGACTAGAGATAACGTTTAGGGCTAAGAACTGCAGTGTTAAGAGTATGGATGGAAAAAAAATTCTAACAGGTTCCCGAAACTCTAACCTCTACACCATTGACGTAGCTAAGCTAATAGTGAAGGATAACATTTGCCTACTATCAAAAGCCTCTTCAAAAGACTCTTGGTTGTGGCATCGAAGATTATCCCATTTGAATTTTGATAATATCAACAAGCTCGCTGCGAAACAATTGGTCAAAGGTCTTCCTGAATTGTGCTACGAAAAGGACCATCTATGTGGAGCTTGTGAGAAAGGAAAAATGAAACGATCATCTCACAAACCAAAGCCCGAACCATCAACAAAAAGAGTATTGGAGTTACTTCACATGGATTTATGCGGACCGATGAGGACTCAAAGCATAAATGGAAAACGATATGTGTTGGTTATCGTTGATGATTATTCACGATATAGCTGGGTCAGGTTCTTGCGTTCCAAGGACGAGACAGCTCAAGAAATCATAGATTTTATCAAGAGTGTCGAGACCCAACAGCAGCTGTCAGTGCAATCAATCAGATCAGATAACGGCACGGAGTTCAAGAACTCGGTAGTTGAGGGCTTCCTTCGATCCAAAGGTATTCAGCATCAATACTCTGCTGCTCGAACACCTCAACAAAATGGGGTCGTGGAAAGGCGTAACCGTACGCTAGTGGAAGCCGCTCGTACAATGCTCACATACTCGAAGCTACCTCCGTTCTTGTGGGCCGAAGCCGTATCAACAGCATGCTACACAGAAAAACGTTCCATTATCCATAAGCGCTTTAACAAAACTCCTTATCAACTCTTTTTGAATAAAGTACCATTTATCAAGTACTTACGTGTATTTGGTTGCAGGTGCTATGTGCTGAATGACAAAGACAACCTCGGGAAATTTAACGAAAAGGCGGATGAAGCGATCTTCATTGGATACTCATCCAACTCGAAGGCGTATCGCGCATTCAATACCCGAACCAGAACAGTCAATGAAAGTGTGCACGTCACATTTGATGAGTTGGCTGAACTGGCACCCGAAGTTGATCAATCAGGACCATGCATTACACAAATGCCTGGAGACTCTTCCAATAACCCCATTTCTTTTTCTTCTTATGATTTGGTTAATTTATTTGATCCTTTTTATGTTGAATTTTTCGGTCTTAACGCTAGTGTGTCTAATGTTGTCAATAATGTAGGTGATCCTTCCAATTCAACTGCGCCGCAAAGTTTCTCCACTCCATCTTCTTCAACGTACCCTCATCCATCCACATCATCCACCGACACATCCGCAGTTGAATCTACTCCTATAATACCCTTGCATATAATACCAACAATTCTTCCTTCACCTGAACTCTCGGGAATCGAACCGGAACCAGTGGTACCATCATTTGAAACCATTGACCATGAATCCTCATCCATCCCCACATTATCCACAGAGGTTCCATCCCGAGCACCCCTTCCACATGAGATCAAATGGACCCGAAGTCACCCAACAGATCAAATCATTGGTGATGTATCAACAGGAGTCCAAACTCGTAGGGCATCTGCTAATGAATGCCTCTTCGCATCATTCTTGAGTTTGATAGAGCCCGCTCGTGTGGATGAAGCCCTGACAGATCCAAATTGGATAGTTGCAATGCAAGAGGAACTCAACCCGTTCGAACAGCTAAGAGTATGGCGGTTAGTTCCCAAACCAAAAGACCGTACAGTCATCGGAACAAAGTGGATCTTTAAGAACAAACGAGATGAGAACGACATTGTGATAAGGAATAAAGCAAGACTTGTTGCCAAAGGCTACCGACAACAAGAAGGGATAGATTATGACGAGACCTTCGCTCCAGTTGCATGGATCGAAGCAATCAGAATCTTCTTGGCGTACGCGGCACACAAAGACTTCAAAGTGTACCAAATGGACGTCAAGACTGCCTTTCTAAACGGTGAACTTAACGAGGAAGTGTATGTTGAACAACCACAAGGCTTTGTTGATGCACATAAACCTGGCCATGTTTATGTGCTAGATAAATCCCTCTATGGTTTAAAACAAGCACCTCGAGCATGGTATGATAGTCTTTCAAATTTCCTTATTTCTGCCGGTTTCTATAAAGGTGTGGTGGACACAACTCTGTTCACTAAAAGGGAAGGCCAACATATAATGCTAGTACAAATTTATGTCGACGATATTATATTTGGATCTACTGACAGTAATTTTTGTAAGGATTTTTCAGCCCTAATGGAGTCCAGGTTTGAGATGAGTATGATGGGGGAAATGAACTTTTTCCTCGGATTACAAGTCAAACAACTTGAGGATGGGATTTTTGTGAACCAGTTGAAATATACTCTTGACATTCTCAAGAAGTATAAGTTAGACTCTTGCACGAGTATCGCAACTCCCATGGCCTCCAACTGTAAGTTAGACACCGATCCTTCCGGGAAAAGTGTCGATAATACAACTTACAGAGGGATGATAGGATCCTTACTATACTTGACTGCCAGTAGGCCGGATATAATGTTTTCAACATGTCTTTGTGCTAGATTTCAGGCCCACCCAAAAGAATCACACCTAACTGCGGTAAAACGCATTTTTCGTTATCTTAAGGGTACACCCGAACTTGGTCTATGGTATCCAAAGGGAACCGATTTCGATCTTACCGCGTTTTCAGATGCTGATTTTGCAGGTTGTAGAGTTGACAAAAAAAGCACGTCGGGAGGAATACAGTTTTTAGGAGATAGACCGGTGAGTTGGTCTTCCAAAAAGTAGAATTAAATGTCAGATATTGTCTTAAATAATTCTATTTCAATCTATCATGAACGAAATTCCTTTATTTTAGAAAATCTCTGTTATTTAAATTTAAGGATTGTGTCACAAAATTGAAACTCAATATTTCCTTATCTGCGTATATTTTTAATAATTAATGATCCTGACAAATTACTGTGTGAATTGTTCATCACGGAGTGGGATGCAAACAACATCCAGGTTTGTCTGTGTTTGTAAGGCTAAAAAGGGTTGTCGCGTTTAAAATCTGAAAAAGAAAAGGAAAAGAACCGGTATTTATTTGAGGGGGAGTATAGTTAGGATATTAATTTTTATAAATATGTGTTTCTCTTTATTTCTTTTGTAGTTAAAATTTTAAATTTTAGGTTGGTCATACTGTTTTTTAATTTTAAGTTTAAGTTAATAGGTCAGAAAATTCCAAAAAGATTTTAATTTTCAAATTTATCAAAAAGCCAAAAAGATTTTAGTTTACTTTATTTTATTTTATTTTAATTTAAAAAGATCAAAGAAAATACCAAAAATATTTTATTGTGAAGTCTCATAGAAAAAATCAAAAAGATGTAATAAAATTGGGCTAAAATTTCTTTTTTAATTTTGTTTTTGTTTATTTTCTTAAAAGCCCATTTCCTTTTAAATTGTGTGTGTGTGTTAAGTCCAAACCGGCGGCCCACATAACTTTTTGGGCGCGGATCTTCTCTGACACGGATCCGACCCGCATGAGTTTTAAAGGGGTGGTCAACGAGTCAAGATCTTCACTTCCAAGATATTTACTCTCTTCTTCCTCCTTCCTTTGCTCCCGTCGACTCCCACCGCCCACGAACCACCATTGTCATCGGTTCAAAGCTTTTGGACCACCACTTTTCTTCATTTTTCTTGCATTCCTTCATTTCGGCACTTCCAGGTAACCTATTTCTCCTTTTTACTTTAGTGTTTAACATCATAAATTGTGACTTTGAATTTCAACTTTTACTTACTTTTTCCTTTCGGTTTTTACTATTTTTAGGTTGGTGAATGTGTTAGTTTTACTTATTTGTAGTTAGATAAAATGTTCATTATGTGATTGTAGTATAGGATCTTTAATTTCATGCATTTTCGTCACATTTCACTGTTCACGTTTAAATTTTTGCATGAACACATTAACTGCACACATGCAATTCGGATTTCACTATAGCTCCGAATTCGGACCACCACCCGAATTCGGATGGCACCACTTAGACTAAGTTTCACAATTTTCAAAGTTCAATATCGTAATTCGGACCACAGTCCATCCGAACTCGGATGACCACTGTTGATCCGAATTCGGACCTTCATTGTAATGCATAAACATTTCAACACTTTGAATCTAGTCTAAGAAAGCTTGCTACTGTTCATCCGAATTCGGATGATATCCGACTTCGGTTCCCATCCGAATTTTGGATACCATCCGAAATCAAGTCAGTTCCATATCATCGCATACTTCACATTCGGTCCCCATCCGAATTCGGATCAACCTCATGATTCATCCGAATTCGGACCAGCATTCATTCCATGCCATGTATTTCGGACCATCATCCGAATTCGTTCCCTATTTTCACCTCATCCGAATTCGGACCCCCACTCAACATTCATGCATCATCCGATTTCGGACTGATCCGAATTCGGTGACACTGTTCATCCGAATTCGGACCATCCGAAATCCATCACTTACCATTTTTTTTTGAATTTTTCATTTTTCCATTTCTGCATTTTTATATAAATTCAAAAAATCACAAAAATATTTCCAGCTCAGTGCACCATTGATTAGAGTTAGGATTAGTGTTTGAGTGAAAAGGTCTTATCTAACATCGGTCTCTTAACGATTGACTTTGGACTTTATTAGTAGAATTTTATTCTACTAATAAAGACCCGATGCTAAACAGATCAGACAGTTTCTATTTCACACTCATCTAGACTTCACATCAATGCATTATCATCTCAAGTCTTATTATTCTAACTCTATTGCACTTTGCAGGATGATGGAACCCGCAGTCATTCTCACCGTAACCCATCCCCCCATTCCAAATAACAACGCTCAACTCCCAGAAGAATCCATCCTACCCATCGCCGAGTTTGTCGAGTTCATTCCACATAACTGGCAACTCGACGTTTCCATCCTCAATAAAGAACCCCAAACCCTAGCATTCGACATCCTCACTCGCCACCCCATCTACTATGCCTTATCCACTGCCATAGCTGTTCCCCAGATATATCTCCAACAATTCTGGAACAGGCTGAAATATGTAACCGACCTCGAACCTCACTTCATATCCACCATTGACTGCGTTCCAGTCAAAGTCACTATATCTGCCATCCGCCACATCCTTCATCTACCCACTGAATTCTACCTTCCCACCCGTGAATTGTTCGATCCAAACCCATCCGTCTCTGAAACCCTAGCTGAGATACAAACTCTGGGGTATGACGGTCCTCTTTCTAAACCATCAGACTTCCGCACAAAGAACCTTCAATCCCACTGGCGGATACTCTTTGATGTGCTTAACAAATGCTTCACTGCCAAGCATTCTGGACACGACTCAGCGTCGGCTCAGGTACTAGCCATGTTCACAGGCTTTGCCTTTGACCGTCACGTGGACTATGATGCATTCTTATTTGAAGAATTACGAAGAGTCCATGTAGAAAGGGGCACAAAGAAAGGCATAAAGTATATTCCTCTTTAGCGATTCCTGCAACTCATTATTCAATATGCAATGGACCAAGACGACGATATTCATGAGCATCCGGAGGCTGACGTTTACCCCACAGTGGCAATTCAGAAGTTAACTCTGCCAAAGGGGGCCCCGACAGCACCAGTAATGAAAATACCTCTGTCTCCTCTAATGAGGTCAAGGGGCATGGACCGGGTTCGGGCATATATAAAAGAGAGTTATCCGGATGAGTCTCAGTCGGAATCGACTGAGACTAACCAATCCGAAGGTGAGCCAAGTGTGAGTGAGCATGAGGAAGTAAGGATGGATGTTCAGCAATCTCTGGGTTTGGGTGAGGGGGAGACTGTGATTGTGAGGGAGGAAGCAGGAGGTGAGACGGCAGAGACGGCGGATTCCGAAAGAACCGTCTCTGTCGTGAGAGCGAGGGAGATTCAATCTGAGGGAGAACTAAGTCTTATTAGCCGGACTCCTCTCCATAAGACCGTCCGTCCAACGGTCGAACTCACCCCCACCACCCACTTGGTTTCCCCTCAAAGGGAAACCACTTCATTCCACGGGGTTCTACCACATACTCCATCGCCCTCTCATTCGGAGAGTGGCGGTGTTGAAAAAGGTCACTCTCCTTCCCAAGTGACCGCCCTTCATTCCATCACGATTCCATCCCCCATAACACAGCATGATGCCTCCGTGGCATCCCCAAGAGCTGCCTTCGTGGCAGCTCCACAAACTTCCGGATCTGCGCATCCTATTCAGGAGCCAGAGATGACGGAAGGAAGTCTGGAAGTGGCTCCATCAATGCCATCCACTTCCGGCCATCTCCCAATCAATCTGGAGATGCTAACGGCAGCTTTACGTGCTGCCGGCGTGATTACCCGGGCTGACCTGGACACCCAATGGGAAGCCGCCGAGGAACGTCACACCGCCCTTCTTTCACTAATCAAGGGTAAGGGTGTCGCTTCCGAAGCTGGCCCCCCACCAGGTTCCCATTCAGTCCATCATCAGATCTCGGAGCTGTCGGACAAAATAGATGCTCTTAACCGATTAATTCTGCAAGTCCAGGAACAGCTGAATTCACGAATGGATCGCCTAGAGTCGGCTGTTATAGAACTTCAGTGCCGCACTCAAGCTGAGGCCCCAAAAAGGAAACATGACGATCAGGACGACCCTGATCGTCATGAGGGGGAGAAGAGGCGAAAGGTTCAGTTTGAGGACCCCATGCTGGGTATAGGGGGAGCAGAGACCGCTGAGGGGTCTGAATTTCAGGGGTCAGGGGAAAAGAGTCAGGAGGCTCAGGAATATCTGTTAATAGAAGACGAGCCCATGGTCGAGGGTCCAGCTCCACTGGATCCGATGACAGCTATGGTAGAATTCGAGGAACCGCACGAGAAAGTTGAAATCATCTTGGTCTCTGATTCAGATTCCGATAACGAGGACAACGACCCTTATTAATTCCTAAGCCTGAACCTGAATCTCCATCGAAAAAAAATCCTCATCCTCTTCCTTTGATTTCCTGAGTTCACCACCTCGAGCCCATCAAGAAGAAAACCTTTCATCCATCCAAGCTCCCCAGTCACAAAAAGAATCCCATATTCACCTTAGCCCTCCAAGATCCCCAAGCCCTCCTCCAGTCCAACAAACCCAACTTCCAGGTTCCTCCCAAACAAAAAGGGTCGATTGCTTCGATGAAACTCCGGAGGGCCCTGGAGTTTATAGAAAAGATGATTTATTCTGGGTGGACCACTATACAAAAGGAAAGGTTCAATCACTGCCTCAGGAAGAGAAAGAGAAAATGCGACAAGAACGGCGGGGGACTATCATAAAGCTTCTTGAAGCTAAAAAGGACGAAATCGAAAAACCCTCCGTTCAAGGCCTTAAAGAATTCCTGCAGAAATTACCCCCGGAGCGGTTTCAGAATCCATACCTAGAAGAAAGATTCAAGATGGTATTCAGAAAGAAGCCTGGATCCTTCAGTAGACGCCTACTCATGGAACTTACGAATGTCTCCAAAGCTGAACAGGCCGAATACTACCAACTGATGCTCCGGGAAAGAAGGTCAAAGGTGTCAAAATCAAAGATTAAAAAGCTCAAATCTATCACTATGTGCAAAAGAGCTAGAGTCTTCTATCCCTCCTACCAAGTGGAAAGAGAAGATGGGACGGGAGATGACATCTTCGAATATGACCTTGACTTCATAAGTGCAGATGACGTTGAGTTCCTTCACAACAATCTGAAAAATCGCATCAGGAAACGTCTAACCCACATGACCGCCGTAGGTGCTCTAGTACGAAGCATGAACCGCCGATCGATCATAATGTGCCTAAGAGACTTCCAAATGGCGATCGAGAGTGCTATGGGTAAGGTGGGCCTACGAGCACCGGAACAAGATAGTTTTCTTCTAGCCCACCACCCGGCCTTTAGAGTTGTACTTTCTGGAGATCCGGGTGTCATTTTTGTAAACTACAAGGGCTACAAAAGGTATATGCGCTTTGAGGATCTTCCTTGCTATTCCGATGGTACACTTAGATTGGTTCGAGCTGCTCTTACAAAGAAAGTACAAGATTATGATGCTCAACCAGATCCTGAACAAAGATGCTCACCAAAGGAAATACAGGATACACTCAGCGGCATAGACTTCCTGAATGAACGGCTACATACGAGACAAGTGACCAGACGCTTCGACGTCATCCTTGGACTCCGGGAATCAACTGACCACGCCAGAGTTCCAGGACCTCCTAAATGATCGAAAAAGGGGAGATTGTTAGATATATTATTTCGATCATAGGAGTTGTTTTGTAATAATTATTGTCTTTGTAGTTTGTCTTGTATTTAACTTCCATGTAGTTTATTTATTTGTAATAGTCAAGGGGCCAAAGTTGCCAAGTTGTAAGACTTAATTAAAGGAGCCTAGAAATAGGCTCCTAGGGTTACTTTAAGACAACACGGTTGACAATTTGAAAAGAAGTATCAGCCGCCACTATTCATTCTCTCACAACATTCTTATTATCTTTCTTCATCATTACACATTTATTGAGCTAGTTTCTTCTTGTGTGTGATAAGAAATCATCAAGGTGCCGATAATATTAACGGGAATACATATTACACTAAGTTTTATTATTCATGGAATTGAACTGATTATATATAACCTAAGTTTATAAAATTAGTTGATTAATTTAATTAACCTAAGTTTTATTATTCATGGAAAGAATGAAATTTAATTGATTTTATATATAACGTAATATCAAAAAATTACTTGATTTATTTTAACATAAGTATTATTATTCATGGAATTGAATTGATTGTATATAACCTAAGTTTATAAAATTACTTGATTAATGTTAACCTAAGTTTTATTATTCATTAAATGGAATGAAATTGAATTGATTGTATATAACCTAAGTTTATAATAAGTTTTATTATTCATGGAATGTAATGGAATTGAATTGATTGTATATAACCTAAGTTTATAAAATTACCTAATTAATGTTAACCTAAGTTTTATTGTTCATTAAATGGAATGGAATTGAATTGATTGTATATAACCTAAGTTTATAAAATTACATGATTAATTTTAACCTAAGTTTTATTATTCATGGAATGGAATGAAATTGAACTGATTACATATAACCTAAGTTTATAAAATTACTTGATTAATTTAATTAACCTAAGTTTTATTATTCATGGAATGGAATGGAATTGAATTGATTGTATATAACCTAAGTTTATAAAATTACTTGATTAATGTTAACCTAAGTTTTATTATTCATTAAATGGAATGAAATTGAATTGATTGTATATAACCTAAGTTTATAATGAGTTTTATTATTCATGGAATGGAATGGAATTGAATTGATTGTATATAACCTAAGTTTATAAAATTACTTAATTAATGTTAACCTAAGTTTTATTATTCATTAAATGGAATGGAATTGAATTGATTGTATATAACCTAAGTTTATAAAATTACATGATTAATTTTAACCTAAGTTTTATTATTCATGGAATGGAATGAAATTGAACTGATTACATATATCCTAAGTTTATAAAATTACTTGATTAATTTAATTAACCTAAGTTTTATTACTCATGGAATGGAATGGAATTGAATTGATTGTATATAACCTAAGTTTATAAAATTACTTGATTAATGTTAACCTAAGTTTTATTATTCATTAAATGGAATGGAATTGAATTGATTGTATATAACCTAAGTTTATGAAATTACTTGGTTAATTTTAACCTAAGTTTTACTATTCATGGAATGGAATGGAATTGAATTGATTGTATATAACCTAAGTTTATAAAATTATTTGATTAATTTTAACCTAATTTTATTATCCACTTTAGTTAAATTGAGAAATTATGTTTTTGCAAATCTCGAACTGTTAGTTCAATTTTCTCAAGCTGTTAGTGCATTTTCTCAAGCTGTTAAGTATTTTATTACCTAAGTTTATAAAATGACTTGATTAATTTTAACCAAAGTTTTATTATTCATGGAATGAAATGGAATTGAATTGATTATATATAACCTAAGTTTATAAAATTACTTGATTAATTTTAACGTAAGTTTTATTATTCATGGAATGGAATGGAATGGAATTGAGTGTATATAACCTATGTTTATAAAATTACTTGATTAATTTTAGCCTAATTTTATTATCCACTTGAGTTAAATTGTGAAATTATGTTTTTGCAAATCTCGAACTGTTAGTTCAATTTCTCAAGCAGTTAGTGCATTTTCTCAAGCTGTTAAGTGTTTTATAACCTAAGTTTATAAAATTACTTTATTAATTTTAACCTAAGTTTTATTATTCATGGAATTGAACTGATTATATATAACCTAAGTTTATAAAATTACTTGATTAATTTAATTAACCTAAGTTTTATTATTCATGGAAAGGAATGAAATTTAATTGATCGTATATAACCTAATTTCAAAAAATTACTTGATTAATTTTAACATAAGTTTTATTATTCATGGAATGGAATGGAATTGAATTGATTGTATATAACCTAAGTTTATAAATTTACTTGATTAATTTAATTAAGCTAAGTTTTATTATTCATGGAATGGAATAGAACTGAATTGATTGTATATAACCTAAGTTTATAAAATTATTTGATTAATTTTAACCTAAGTTTTATTATTCATGGAACGGAATGGAATTGAATTGATTGTATATAACCTATGTTTATAAAATTACTTGATTAATTTTAACCTAATTTTATTATCCACTTGAGTTAAATTGTGAAATTATGTTTTTGCAAATCTCGAACTGTTAGTTCAATTTCTCAAGCTGTTAGTGCATTTTCTCAAGCTGTTAAGTGTTTTATAACCTAAGTTTATAAAATTACTTTATTAATTTTAACCTAAGTTTTATTATTCATGGAATTGAACTGATTATATATAACCTAAGTTTATAAAATTACTAGATTAATTTAATTAACCTAAGTTTTATTATTCATGGAAAGGAATGAAATTTAATTGATCGTATATAACCTAATTTCAAAAAATTACTTGATTAATTTTAACATAAGTTTTATTATTCATGGAATGGAATGGAATTGAATTGATTGTATATAACCTAAGTTTATAAATTTACTTGATTAATTTAATTAAGCTAAGTTTTATTATTCATGGAATGGAATAGAACTGAATTGATTGTATATAACCTAAGTTTATAAAATTATTTGATTAATTTTAACCTAAGTTTTATTATTCATGGAACGGAATGGAATTGAATTGATTGTATATAACCTATGTTTATAAAATTACTTGATTAATTTTAACCTAATTTTATTATCCACTTGAGTTAAATTGTGAAATTATGTTTTTGCAAATCTCGAACTGTTAGTTCAATTTCTCAAGCTGTTAGTGCATTTTCTCAAGATGTTAAGTGTTTTATAACCTAAGTTTATAAAATTACTTTATTAATTTTAACCTAAGTTTTATTATTCATGGAATTGAACTGATTATATATAACCTAAGTTTATAAAATTACTTGATTAATTTAATTAACCTAAGTTTTATTATTCATGGAAAGGAATGAAATTTAATTGATCGTATATAACCTAATTTCAAAAAATTACTTGATTAATTTTAACATAAGTTTTATTATTCATGGAATGGAATGGAATTGAATTGATTGTATATAACCTAAGTTTATAAATTTACTTGATTAATTTAATTAAGCTAAGTTTTATTATTCATGGAATGGAATAGAACTGAATTGATTGTATATAACCTAAGTTTATAAAATTATTTGATTAATTTTAACCTAAGTTTTATTATTCATGGAACGGAATGGAATTGAATTGATTGTATATAACCTAAGTTTATAAAATTACTTGATTAATTTTAACCTAATTTTATTATCCACTTGAGTTAAATTGAGAAATTATGTTTTTGCAAATCTCGAACTGTTAGTTCAATTTTTCAAGCTGTTAGTGTATTTTCTCAAGCTGTTAAGTGTATGATAACCTAAGTTCATAAAATTACTTTATTAATTTCAACCTAAGTTTTATTATTCATGGAATTGAACTGATTATATATAACCTAAGTTTATAAAATTAATTGATTAATTTAATTAACCTAAGTTTTATTATTCATGGAAAGGAATGATATTTAATTGATTGTATATAACCTAATTTCAAAAAATTACTTGATTAATTTTAACATAAGTTTTATTATTCATGGAATGGAATGGAATTGAATTGATTGTATATAACCTAAGTTTATAAATTTACTTGATTAATTTAATTAAGCTAAGTTTTATTATTCATGGAATGGAATACAACTGAATTGATTGTATATAACCTAAGTTTATAAAATTATTTGATTAATTTTAACCTAAGTTTTATTATTCATGGAACGGAATGGAATTGAATTGATTGTATATAACCTAAGTTTATAAAATTACTTGATTAATTTTAACCTAATTTTATTATCCACTTGAGTTAAATTGAGAAATTATGTTTTTGCAAATCTCGAACTGTTAGTTCAAGTTTTCAAGCTGTTAGTGTATTTTCTCAAGCTGTTAAGTGTATGATAACCTAAGTTCATAAAATTACTTTAATATTTTAACCTAAGTTTTATTATTCATGGAATTGAACTGATTATATATAACCTAAGTTTATAAAATTACTTGATTAATTTAATTAACCTAAGTTTTATTATTCATGGAAAGGAATGATATTTAATTGATTGTATATAACCTAATTTCAAAAAATTACTTGATTAATTTTAACATAAGTTTTATTGTTCATGGAATGGAATGGAATTGAATTGATTGTATATAACCTAAGTTTATAAAATTACTTGATTAATTTTAACGTAAATTTTATTATCGATGGAATGGAATGGAATTTAATTGATTGTATACAACCTAATTTCAAAAAATTACTTGATTAATTTTAACATAAGTTTTATTATTAATGGAATGGAATGGAATTGAATTGAATGTATATAACCTAAGTTTATAAAATTACATGATTCATTTTAACGTAAGTTTTATTATTCATGGAATGGAATTGAATTGAATTGATTGTATATAACCTAAGTTTATAAAATTAGTCGATTAATTTTAACCTATTTTTATTATCCACTTGTGTAAAACTGAGAAATTATGTTTTTGCAAATCTCGAACTGTTAGTTCAATTTTCTCAAGCTGTTAGTGCATTTTCTCAAGCTGTTAAGTGTTTTATTACCTAAGTTTATAAAATTACTTGATTAATTTTAACCAAAGATTTATTATTCATGGAGTGATATGGAATTGAATTGATTGTATATAACCTAAGTTTATAAAATTACTTGATTAATTTTAACGTAAGTTTTATTATTCATGGAATGGAATTGAGTGTAAGTTTTATTATCCACTTGAGTTAAATTGTGAAATTATGTTTTTGCAAATCTCGAACTGTTAGTTCAATTTCTCAAGCTGTTAGTGCATTTTCTCAAGCTGTAAAGTGTTTTATAACCTAAGTTTATAAAATTACTTTATTAATTTTAACCTAAGTTTTATTATTCATGGAATTGAACTGATTATATATAACCTAAGTTTATAAAATTACTTGATTAATTTAATTAACCTAAGTTTTATTATTCATGGAAAGGAATGAAATTTCATTGATCGTATATAACCTAATTTCAAAAAATTACTTGATTAATTTTAACATAAGTTTTATTATTCATGAAATGGAATGGAATTGAATTGATTATATCCAACCTAAGTTTATAAAATTACTTGATTTATTTTAATTAACCTAAGTTTTATTATTCATGGAATGGAATAGACTTGAATTGATTGTATATAAACTAAGTTTATAAAATTACTTGATTAATTTTAACCTAAGTTTTATTATTCATGGAATGGAATGGAATTTAATTGATTGTATATAACCTAAGTTTATAAACTTACTTGATTAATTTTAACCTAATTTTATTATCCACTTGAGTTAAATTGAGAAATTATGTTTTTGCAAATCTCGAACTGTTAGTTCAATTGTTCAAGCTGTTAGTGCATTTTCTCAAGCTGTTAAGTGTTTTATAACCTAAGTTTATAAAATTAATTTATTAATTTTAACCTAAGTTTTATTATTCATGGAATTGAACTGATTATATATAACCTAAGTTTTTAAAATTAGTTGATTAATTTAATTAACCTAAGTTTTATTATTCATGGAAAGGAATGAAATTTAATTGATTGTATATAACCTAATTTCAAAAAATTACTTGATTAATTTTAACATAAGTTTTATTATTCATGGAATGGAATGCAATTGAATTGATTGTATATAACCTAAGTTTATAAAATTACTTGATTAATTTTAACGTAAGTTTTATTATCCATGGAATGGAATGAAATTTAATTGATTGTATATAACCTAATTTCAAAAAATTACTTGAATAATTATTTTAACATAAGTTTTATTATTAATGGAATGGAATGGAATTGAATTGATTGTATATAACCTAAGTTTATAAAATTACTTGATGTAATATGTATTCCCGTTAATATTTCAGCACCTTTAATGTTTCTTATCAAACACAAGAAGAATCAATGCTCAATAATTGTGTAATGATGAAGAAAGACAAAGAGAATGTTGGGAGAATATGAATGCAAAGTGGCGGCTGTTCTATATTTCAAGTTGTCAACCGTGTATCATAAAGAAACCCTAGGTGCCTATTTCTAGGCTCTTTTAATTAAGAATTACGTAATGTCACTTTTGGTCCCTTGACTATTACATAAACATAAATTACAAAGGAAATAAATACAACACTAAATAAATCTTACAAAACAACTCCCTATGATCGAAATAAAATGTCTAACAATCTCCCCCTTTTCGATCATTTAGGAGGTCCTGGAACTCTGGCATGGTCGGTTGATTCTCGGAGTCCAAGGATGACGTCGAAGCGTCTGGTCACTTGTCTTAAATGTAGCCTTTCGTTCAGGTATTCAATGCCGCTGAGGATATCCTGAATCTCCTTCGGTGAGCATCTAAGTTCTGGATTTGGTTGAGCGTCAAAGTCTTGAACTTTCTGTGTAAGCGCTGCTCTAACCAATCTGATAGTGCCGTCGGAGTAACATGGAAGATCCTCAAAGCGCATGAATCTTTTGTATCCTTTCTGGTTCAAAAATATAACCCCTGGCTGTCCTCGAAGCAGAACTTTAAACGCCGGATAGTGGTCTAGCAAAAATATATCTTGATCAGGAGCTTTCAGACCCACTTTTACTAAGGCACTCTCAATTGCCATCTGAAAATCTCTAAGGCACATTATGATTGACCGGCGATTCATGCATCGAACTAGGGCTGCTAGAGCAGTCATGTGTGTCAGACGACCCTTGACTTTATTTTTCATCTTGTTGTGCAGAAGCTCTATGTCGTCTATGTTTACGAAGTCAAGGTGGCTTTCATACAATTCTTGAACAGTACCGTCTTCTCTGAGTACCTCGAAGGCTGGAGTGTACACTCTGGCTCTCTTGTACATATGGATGTTATTGATCTTGACTATTTTGGATTTTGACCAGTACTTGCTCTTGTCTCTTTTTTCTCTAAGCATCATCTGATTATATTCAGCTTGAACGCATCGAGATGCATCGGTCATTACCATCAGAAGACGTCTACTGTAAGATCCCGACTTCTTTCTAAATACCATTTTGAACCTTTCTTCAAAGAAAGGATTTTGAAATTGATCAGCCGGGAACTTCTTCAAAAATTCTTTTAACCCTTGGACCGGAGGTTCTTCTAATTCTTCAGAAGGAGCCTCAAGAAGTTTCGATACTCGATCTCTCCGGTCCTGACTCAATTCTTCTTTTGTTTCAGCATCCAGATTGTGAACTTTTCCCCGTGAGTACCAATTTATCCATGCCACGTCTGTCATGTCGTATATTGGGGTGACATCTTTTGTTTGAAAACAGTCGACTGTTCGGGATCCGGATGTTTCAGCGATGTGGGCAGGCGGAGCTGATTGAGTTGGAGGGGTTGATTGGACTGATGGGGTAGGTATGACTGGTGGAATTTCTTTTGGTGTGGGAGAGGGTTGGATTGATGGAGTTTCTATGGGAGTGGGTGAAGCTGATTGGATGGAAGAAGTTGTTTGTTCTTGAGGTTCATGGGATGGGGAATCCAAAATTTCAATTGGAATTGGAGGTGATTGTTGTGGAGATTGGGGTTCAGACTTTGGTGTGAGAAAGGTATAGTCGTTATCAGTATCAGAGTATGAGTCAGACACTAATACGATTTCGACTTTATCGTATTTAGGCTCATAGATCACCATTGCTGACATAGGGTCTAACGGAGCTGGGCCCTCAATCTGTAGAGGTTCATATTCTATCATTAACGCTTCCGTATCCTCATAAGTCTGATCTCCAGACCCAGACCCTTGAATTTCCGTGCCTTCAGCCTCTGCTCCCCCTATAATAATCATGGGGTCCTCAGAATGGAGTTTCTGCCTTTTCTCCCCCTCATGACGATTAGGTTCGTCCTGATCGTCATGCTTTCTTTTTGGGGCTTCTACTTGAGGGCGGCACTGGAATTCGATGACCGCCGACTCTAGGCGATCCATTTTCGAATTTAACTGCTCTTGGACTTGAAGAATTAAACGGTTAAGGGCATCGATCTTATCCGAGAGCTCTGCTATCTGAAGTTGAACTGAATGGGAACCTGGTGGGGGGCCAGCTTCAGAAGCGACACCCTTACCCTTGATTAGTGAGAGTAGGGCGGTGTGACGTTCCTCGGCGGCTTCCCTTTGGGCATCCAGGTCAGCCCGGGTGATCACGCCGGCAACACGTAAAGCTGCCGTTAACATCTCCAAATTTATTGGGAGATGGCCGGAAGTGGATGGCGTTGATGGAGCCACTTCCGGTCTTCCTTCCGTCATCTCTGGCTCCTGAATAGGATGCACAGATCCGGAAGTTTGAGGAGCTGCCACGAAGGCAGCTCTTGGGGATGCCACGGAGGCATCGTGCGGTGTCTGTGTTTGGGGGGATGGAATCGTGATGGAATGAAGTGCGGTCACCTGGGGAGGAGTGTGACCTCTTTCAACACCGCCACTCTCCGAATGAGAGGGCGATAGAGTATGTGCTAGAACCCCGTGAGATGAAGTGGTTTCCCTTTGAGGGGAAACCAAGTGGGTGGTGGTGGTTAATTCGACCGTTGGACGGACGGTCTTATAGTGAGGAGTCCGACTAATAGGGCTTAGTTCACCCTCAGATAGTACCTCCCTCGCTCTCACGACAGAGACGGTTCTTTCGGAATCTGCCGTCTCTGCCGTCTCACCTCCTGCTTCCTCCCTTACCAACCCAGGCTCCCCCTCACCCATACCCAGAGATTGTTGCTGAACGTCCACCCTGACTCCCTCATGCTCACTCATACTTGCCTCACCTTCGGATTGGTTAGTCTCAGACGGTTCCGACTGAGACTCATCCGGAATACTCTCCTGAATATACGCCCTAACCCGCTCCATGCCCCTTGACCTCATTAGTAACGACAGAGGTATTTTCATTATCGGCACCGTGGGGGCCCCCTTTGGCAGAGTTAACTTTTGTATTGCCACGGTGGGGTAGACATCTGCTTCCGGACGCTCATGGATATCATCGTCATGGTCCATTGCATATTGAATAATTAGCTGCAAAAACCGTTGGAGAGGAATGTATTTTCTGCCTTTCTTGGTGCCCCTCTCCACATGAACTCTTTTTAGTTCCTCGAAGAGGAAAGCAGCGTAATCCACGTGTCGGTCGAAGGCAAAGCCTGTGAACATGGCTAGTACCTGAGCCGACGCAGAGTCGTTGCCGGAATGCTTGGTGGTGAAGCATTTGTTGATCACATCAAAAAGTATCCGCCAATGAGATTGAAGGTTTTTGGTTCGGAAATCTGAGGGTTTGGAAAGAGGGCCATCATAACCCAGTGTTTGGATTTCAGATAGGGTCTGGGTGATGGATGGGTTGGGATCAAAATGTTCGCGGGTTGGGAGGTAAAATTCGAGTGGTAGGTGAAGGATGTGACGGATGACAGATATAGTGAGTTTGACTGGAACGCAGTCTATTGTGGATGTGAAATGAGGTTCGGGGTCAGACACATATTTCAGCCTGTTCCAGAATTGTTGGAGATATATCTGGGGAACAGCTATGGCGGTGGATAAGGCGTAATAGATGGGATGGCGAGTGAGGATGTCGAATGCTAGGGTTTGGGGTTCTTTAGTGAGGATGGAAACGTCGAGTTGCCAGTTATGCGGAATGAACTCGACAAACTCGGCGTTGGGGAGGATGGATTCTTCTGGGAGTTAGGCGTTGTTGTTTGGGATGGGGGAATGGGGTATGGTGAGAACAACTGCGGGTTCCATCATCCTGCAAAGTGCATCATAGTTAGAATAGGAAGACTCAATTGATAAGGCATTGATGTGAAGTCTAGATTAGTGTGAAATAGAAACTGCCTGATCTGTTTAGCATCGGGTCTTTATTAGTAGAATAAAATTCTACTAATAAAGTCCAAAGTCAATCGTTAAGAGACCGATGTTAGACCAGAATTTTTCACTCAAACACTAGTCCTAACTCTACTCAATGGTGCACTATGAGGAAAAATATTTTTTGTATTTTCGAATTTATAAAAAAAATGCAAAAATAGAAAAATGAAAAATTTTTAAAAAATGCTAAGTGTTGGATTTCGGATGGTCCGAATTTGGATGAACGGTGTCACCGAATTCGGATCAGACCGAAATCCGGATGATGCATGAATGGTTAGTGGGTGGTCCGAATTCGGATGATGCAACATAATGGTCCGAATTCGGATCTGGTACGAAATGCATGAAAGTGGTGATGTGGGTGAGAGATGGCCCGAATTTGGATGGTGCAAAAGGGAGGTCCGAATTCGGATTTGGTGCGGATGAAAAAATTATGTATGCAATACGGACCAAGGACCAAACTCGGATGGGAACCGAATTCGGATCCATCCGAGTTCGGATAAACAGTGAAGATACAAACTTCAACTTGAAAAATTCAAACTTTTTGGCTTTTTATGAAGAACCGAATTCGGATCAACAGTGACCGAATTTGGTTTATGTAAGATTGAAAAAACTTGGAAAATATCCTAAGTGGGACATCCGAATTCGGATGATGGTCCGAATTGGGACATCCGAAATGCATGCTGACAGTTAATGAGTTCATGCAAAAATAAACGTGAACAGTTAAACATTGACAAAAATGCATGAAATTACAGTACCTAGTCTAAACATGCATGATGAACATTTTATCTAACTATAAGTACGTAAAAAGAACACATTAAAGTAACAAAAATGAGCAAAAACCGAAATGGAAAACTAATAAAAATTTGAAAATCAAACACTCAATTTAAGAGGTTAAATGCTGAAATAAAGTTAGAAATATGTTACATTATAGTGCCGAAGTCGAAAAGTGTAAGAAAAACGAAGAAAAACGAGGTTGGACAACGCTTGAATCGGTTGTTATGGTGGATGTGGGCGGTCGTCGGCGATGGAGAAAGAAGAAGAAGAGAAGAAAGCTTTAAAGTGAAGAAAGGTGTAGTGTTTGACCGTTGACCCGTCCTTTTAAAGGGAGCGGGTCGGGTCGGGTCATCACTTCAGATCCGCGCCCAAAATAGATGTGGGCCGGCGGGTTCATTACATAACACACACACACAAGTAAATGACTTTGGGCTATATAAAAAAAATTGAAACAAGATTAAAAAAAAACTTTTGGCCCAATTTTGTTAAATGTTTTTGAGTTTTTCTATGAGACTTCAAAATAAAATATTTTTGGTATTTTCTTTGATCTTTTTAAATTAAGATAAAATGAAATAAAATAAAGTAAACTAAAATATTTTTGGCTTTTTGATAAATTTGAAAGTTAAAATCTTTTTGTGATTTTCTGACCTATTAAATTAAACTTAAAAATAAATAAAAATATGTCCAACCTAAAATTTAAAATTTATCTACAAAAATTAAAGAGAAACACAGAATTATAAAATTTAAAATCCTAACTATACTCCCCCTCAAATAAATACCTGTTCTTTTCCTTTTCTTTTTCAGATTTAAACTCGACAACCCTTTTTAGCCTTACAAACACAGACAAACCTGGATATTGTTTGCATCGATCCCACTCCGTAATGAACAATTCACACAACAATTTGTCAGGATCATTAATTATTAAAAATATACACAGACAAGGAAATATTGAGTTTCAATTCTGTGACACAAGCCTTAAATTTAAATAACAGATATTTTCTAAAATAAAGGAATTTCAATCATGATAGATTGAAATAGAATTATTTAAGACAATATCTGATATTTAATTGGAAGGCGGATTCAACATGCCGATACGGGATACTAAAAACTGAAAACGAGGTTCGTCTAAAGCTTTAGTAAATATATCCGCAAGTTGATATTCCGTGCCAACAAAATACAACTCAATGGTTCCCTTTTCTACGTGATCTTTAATAAAATGATACTTGATATCTATGTGTTTTGTTCGAGAGTGCTGCACGGGATTGCAAGAGATGGTAATTGCACTTCGAGAATCACAGTAAATTGGGATATTGGTGAGTGAGAATCCATAGTCGCGTAATTGTGTTCTCATCCACAGCACTTGAGAGCAACAGCTTGCAGCTGTTACATACTCAGCCTCAGCTGTAGATGTGGAAACACAATTCTGCTTTTTGGAAGACCAACTCACCGGTCTATCTCCTAAAAACTGAATTTCTCCCGACGTGCTTTTTCTGTCAACTATACAACCTGCAAAATCAGCATCTGAAAAAGCGGTAAGATCGTAATCGGTTCCCTTTGGATACCATAGACCAAGTTCGGGTGTACCCTTAAGATAACGAAAAATGCGTTTTACCGCAGTTAGGTGTGATTCTTTTGGGTCGGCCTGAAATCTAGCACAAAGACATGTTGAAAACATTATATCCGGCCTACTAGCAGTCAAGTATAGTAAGGATCCTATCATCCCTCTGTAAGTTGTATTATCGACACTTTTCCCAGAAGGATCGGTGTCTAACTTACAGTTGGAGGCCATGGGAGTTGCGATACTCGTGCAAGAGTCTAACTTATACTTCTTGAGAATGTCAAGAGTATATTTCGACTGGTTCACAAAAATCCCATCCTCAAGTTGTTTGACTTGTAATCCGAGGAAAAAGTTCATTTCCCCCATCATACTCATTTCAAACCTAGACTCCATTAGGGCTGAAAAATCCTTACAAAAATTACTGTCAGTTAATCCAAATATAATATCGTCGAAATAAATTTGTACTAGCATTATATGTGGGCCTTCCCTTTTAGTGAACAGAGTTGTGTCCACCACACCTTTATAGAAACCGGCAGATGTAAGGAAATTTGAAAGACTATCATACCATGCTCGAGGTGCTTGTTTTAAACCATAGAGGGCTTTATCTAGCACATAAACATGGTCGGGTTTATGTGCATCAACAAAGCCTTGTGGTTGTTCAACATAGACCTCCTCGTTAAGTTCACCGTTTAGAAAGGCAGTCTTGACGTCCATTTGGTACACTTTGAAATCTTTGGGTGCCGCGTACGCCAAGAAGATTCTGATTGCTTCGATCCGTGCAACTGGAGCGAAGGTCTCGTCATAATCTATCCCTTCTTGTTGTCGGTAGCCTTTGGCAACAAGTCTTGCTTTATTCCTTATCACAATGCCGTTCTCATCTCGTTTACTTAAAGATCCACTTTGTTCCGATGACTGTACGGTCTTTTGGTTTGGGAACTAACCGCCATACTCTTAGCTGTTCAAACTGGTTGAGTTCCTCTTGCATTGCAACTATACAATCTGGATCTGTCAGGGCTTCATCCACACAAGCGGGCTCTATCATACTCAGGAATGATGCGAAGAGGCATTCATTAGCAGATGCCCTACGAGTTTGGACTCCTATTGATACATCACCAATGATTTGATCTGTTGGGTGACTTCGTGTGAAATCAAGTTTCTACCAATCAATCAACAATATGAAATTAATATGAACAATATAAGGTATTAACACTGACCGAATGATTAGATTGAAGAACTGATGATTACAAAATGATGATCGAGAATTTACGTGAACAGTAGCTCCTTTCTCTGATTTGAATGCGTACAAAATGATAACTGTCAGATCTCTTTCTAAAATAGAAAGTCAAAGATGCTATTTATACAATTTAACTAACTATCAAGGAAATACAAAATAGTCCCTAGACTTTGTTTTCATCAACTAAAACATATCCTAACATTCTCCCCCTTTTATGAAAATAGCAAAGTCGTTAAACCGATAAGCCCAGTTTTTGTTCAAATCTTCTGATACTTTTACGAACCGAAAGTCTCCATTCAATCTTTGAAATAAACTCCACCATGAGTCTTCGGTCGTTAACAGATAAAGCTCCTTTCTTTGTCTTTCTTTTCTGATCTGCTGCAAGCTTACCTTTCAAACCACTTAAAACTTTAATCAGAGTACCATCTGAAAACTTGTTCAGCTCCACACTCCTCATTGCTCTTAACTTATTATTCCGATCTTTATACATGACTGCTGGATGCTTCACCATGATCACTTGAAATTCTTTTAGCTCACCAGCAAATTTGATATCTCTGTGAGGCGCTGTCATGTTGATTTTCCTCATGCCTCTTTCAACCCCTATCTGTAGAGCTTGCACTGACATCAATACCAACTTGGTATGCATGAAGTGAAACAGTGTCTTAAGTGCAAATCTACAGTGTTCATTCCTTTTGTTTCTGCACAATTCATCAAAAAGATCTTCAATGTCTACCAAGTGCATGTTAAACATATCAGCTTCTGTGAACACATAAGTATTTCCATCAGATCTAGTGACTGTGAATTTTGGATAAAAAATCTTGACAAATCTTTCTTTTTCAATCTTCACCAGGTCAACTATTCTGAATTCACTCTTGACCTTCTCAACCTCCTGTGTTTTGTTTCTCAGAAAACTGGCATAGTTAACCAGATTAAGCATGTTCGGCTCTAGTACTCTAAACAACTTGTGGAATGAACATGGAGCTTGTTTCTTGCAAAAGATCCGTTTCTCCAGAATATCTTCAATATATGGCATCTTGTTCCTTTTTCTAATAAATTCCGCAGATCTATTCTCTGGAAGCTCAAGCTTTTTCACCTTCTTCTTGCTGATCTCATCCTTATTCAACAAAGTCAGCATATCTTGTATCTCCCTCTGAACCACTTGTTGTGCTTCAAATCTAAGTCTATGTTGTTTCTTAGATTCATCGGCAAGCACATACTCGTTGAAAAACCTATCCATCACTTCAACTTCATTCAATACAACTTTTTCTTGAGCCACACTGCTCTCAACTTGAAACTCTTCAAATTCTTCTTTAACTTGTACAACCACCTCAGGCTTTTCAACCGTTGGTGTCGATTCAGCATCCTTCAAAATTTCCTCAACTAACACTTCCTCCTCCTCAATTCTTTCAGCTCTAAAATCTACATCTGTCAAAGCAATTATATCATCATCTTCAGATACTTCAATATACTCCTCTCTCTCTCTCTTCTCCTGTCCCTTGAATGCTTAGCTCATGACTCTTATCTTGAACGTCTTCATCTGAATCAATATACTCAACAAAGTGATAAATATCAGACTGAATGTTCAAAGGAACTGGAACATCTTCATGAAGAATCAATCCCAGCTCTCTTTGTTCACCAGCTGATTCTTTAGAGCCCCCAGCTTCTCTCTCCTGAACTTCCGGCTCCTTTTCTGGATATGTAATCATTAATATCCCAGGCGTTGGTTCATCAAGCTTTCTCCTCTTCTCCCCCTCATGAGGAGCATCATCGGAGTCCTCATCATGCTCATCATGTTTCCTCTTGGATGAGGAAGCTTGAGCCTTGCATGTTTCTACAACTGCAGCCACCCGTTCTGAGAGATTACCTAACGCGGTTATCACAGTACTTTCCAAGCTGATCATGCGTTCTCTCATCTCATCAAACTGTTCAAAAACAAAGTCCTTCAATTCTTCCTTTAATTCTTCTATGGCATGTTTTGACTCAAATTGCTTAACCGATTCCTCTGCAACATCCTTCCCCTTTAAAAACTTCTGAATGTTTGTCATTTGGGCCATTACCTCAGCTAATTGATTAGATACATGCGTATTTACTCCAGACACAGCTTCATTCAATGCACTTGTCAAGGTTGATTCAGTAACAAATGGGGATAATGTCACCACTGGGTCACGTAGACTTCCAATTGTCACAGCAGTCGAACTTGTATAAAGTACTTCTGTGTGGCCAGTGCTCAGAGTTGGTAGTGTTGTTTCTCTGACTGGACTTCCACCCTCTTCAAGTGACGGAGCAACAAATGCTTCCGTTACAGAGGATGTTCCAGTGGGAACACGAAGTTCAACCACACTAACTTCAACAAATGAAGGTGACTCAAGTGTCCTAAACTGTATAGGAGCTAGACTCGGTGATTGAAAAGAAGTCGTACACACGGGCAGTTGTGCACTTGTTTCAATATCCATTAAGTCCAAGTGACTTTCGGATAGATTGTATGGTTCATCCCTGTGTTCAATTGAAACAGTCTCCTGTTGAGAGGAGACTGAGTGGATAGGTGGGTGTGCAATTGTCAGTGGGATACTGACTTGTTCAATGCTAACTCTCATAGGAGAGCTAACAGTAGACGTGGTTAATTCCCGGCTTTCTAGGGTCATGGTATCCCTCACACTCTCTGCAGCAATTTGTACAATATCTATCATAATTCCTCCTCCCTCATGATGATCACCTCCATCATCACCATCATCATCATCATCATCTCCTTCTCCTTCTTCTTCTTGTATATCTGACAACGTCCTCTCAGAATCTGACTTTTCAGCTTCTTCCTCACCACCCCTTACACTAACATCTCCCTCACTCTCAGAATGGGCAACCTGAACTTCAACCCCTTGCTGAGGTTCCTCTATTCTTAAGGCTCCTGGGCTAAGAGATCCCGGTTCCTGGGTCTCTATCGGAGCATGATCTATTCTATATAATCTTACATTCTCATTCTCTTGATCCGCATATTTAAGCAAAGACTCTGGAATTGGCATAATGTTCGCATTTGGGGAGTCCGGCACTTCGTGTAAGCTCATCATAACATAATCCGGACATCTCTGAGAATTAGCTCGCTTCGGAATATTTTCATTAGCGCGAAGGATCCCTCGGATAAGAATCTGTATGAATCTTTGAAGCGGAACAAATTTTCTTGCTCTATTTGTAGTTTTTGCAAGCACAATCTCTTTCAAATCTTCCCATATGCACTGAGCATAATCATAATGCTTGTTGAATGCTATGCCATGAAATATCCTCAAACAATGAATACTGCGTCTGTCAATGCCTGTGTGTTTTGAAGTCATACACCTATTTATGATTCCAAAGAGTGTATACCATTCTCCATTTAAACCATTCCTATGAAACTTTGAGCTCTTCGGTAGTGGCTTTGAGTAGCCCAAGCAGATTAAATCATGTACCAGCTCCTCATCTGAAACAAAGTCTTCAAAGTCAGCCAACTCCGGGAAGTTAACTGTGTCTATACGTCTAGGAAGAAATAAATTGTGACGAAGTCTGGCGAGAGTGATTTTAGTCTTGAACTGGTCTATTGTCACTTTAAAGTGATGATTTCCGTCAGCAGGAACAAATTTGACAGTGTGCCAAAATTGTTGTAGATACACTTGTGGAATAGAAGGTTTGTATTGAAGCAGATAACCTAGTGGATGGCCTTTTAGAATGTCAACAATGATAGGATGACTAACTTTAATAACCTTGGTATCTAGACGATGGTTATTATCTCGGAAAGGAAGGCAATGTTTAGGTTTTACTAGCTGGTTATCTGGGATGATGTTTGATTGTGATGGACGGGCAACTGAGGTAGACCTAACAGGGGTAGATACAAGGGTATGATTTGATGATGAATGGGAATCAGAGGAATTTGAGTTCTGAGATTGTACTGGAGATGCCATTTGACCACCTGTAAAAATAAGAATATCATGTTAGTCAGATCATGTACATAAATGAGATCCTTCAAATTGTAGAAAAATTGTAACATTTTATCAAAAATTGTCAAAACTTGTGATTTTCTTTTTAAGGCATCGGGATTCCGGACAATAATAGTTAATTATTGAATGGACTCCAGAGTCAATCGTTTAGAGACCAATGTTAGAAAAACACAAATTTATAACAATTTCTTAAAAAATGTGACATTCTTCTTAAAACATAAAAAAATCCACACTTAGAAAATTTTTCTGTTGAAACTCGAATAAAACTACAAGTTTCTCGGATGACTCTTGAACAATGTCGAGTGACACATGAAACAACTCGAATAAGCCTATACACAACTCGAATGATGTATACATGAAACTCGAATAAGCCTATACACAACTCGAAGGATATATATGAAACTCGAGTAAGTCTCTACAAAACTCGAATGACATATACATGAAACTCGAATAGAATATGTACTAAACTCGAATAGAAAATTGGAATCTCGATAAGACCATTGTCCCAACTCGAATAAGCTTTAAGCAATTATGTTCTGAAAATTTTCTAAGTGTTACACACACACTTGTCAACTCGCATGAAACACAAATGTTTCTCGAACATTATTGCTTTCAACTCGATTAACTCTTGAGTTTTATATGAGTCAACTCGAATGAGTCATGATGCAACTCGAATGAGTCATGATGCAACTCGAATGACTTATGATGCAATGCAACTCGAATGACTTATGATGCAACTCGAATGACTCATGAAGCAACTCGAATGACTCATGATGCAACTCGAATGACTCTTTTGATCGAGAAATGCCATTTTATTTTAGTACAAGTCCAATACCCACTGATTTTGATGAATTTAAGTTCAGGGATCATTTTCTGTCTTTTAAAACATGTACCCCCTTCGAAAATGTATTTTAAACACATTTGTTTTACTGAACTTTGAACAAAAACAACTTTAAAGTTTTTAAAAATTCAAATTTCAGATTATTTATGGACTCGAAACTGTTTCATTAGAAAATCAATGATTCTGTTTGTGTGATGTAAAAATGACTTATGACACTTCAGATTCATGGTCATAATACCAATACGAACAACATCACACAATTAATTGCAGTTTCATGAACCAACAGTAGAAATCTCCATTATCGGTCAAGAACACAAAAAAAAAAAAAAAAATTCGAACATATAGTTTCAAACAACTTACACTAAACATTTAAACTGAAAAGAAAAACAATCAAACTGAAATAATAAAAAAATAGGAACTTTTACTCACAATTTTGATGAAAAAATGTCGGTTGTGGGTTTGAGGTTTCTTTGAAGTGAAGAAATCTTGTTGGAGAAGATGAAGTATTAGATATTCCGGAAAAGTGATTTGAATTTGAAAATTCAAATTTATAGTCCAATGACCCGGCCTTTTTGATTTTTCAACTTTGACCCACCCGACCCATCATCTAATTCAAATTAGCCCACTAAGTATCTTTTCACTCAAAATTGTGACTAAAAAAATTTACAAATATCAAGATAAAATTTGAATTTCAAAAAAAAATTTAAAACCACACAAAAGAACAAAAAAAAAACAAAAAAATTCTGTTTTTCAACAAAAAAAATTTTAAAAATGTACTAAAAAAATATACACAATTAAAAAAAATTTTGCACACAAAAAAAAATAAATAACAAAAAAAAAATTGAAAAACACACCAAAAAAAAATTAAAAATATTAAAACTCTTAACAATACTCATTTACTCCCCCTTGAAGTTCTGAAAGTTGCTCCCCCTCAAATATATATTCATTTTCTCAGCTCTGCTCCCCATACAAAATAACAGATAATTTTTATCAGATTTATTCAAAATCAGATAAATTTCTTTTCTGCTCCCCCTGCACATGACAATCCAGATCTTGTTAAATTTCAAAAATTATAAACTTTTTATGATTCATGAATTTAACATCAGATAAAAATCACTAAAAAATTGAAAATTTTAAAATTATATTTTGAAACTACTGAATTATTAAATCTTAACGATTCAACATACCTAATTTGTATACCAAAAAATTACACCGCTTTTCATCTAACGCTTTGGTAAACAAATCAGCTAGTTGATATTCAGTAGGTACAAAATATAATTCTATATTTTCATTTTCTACATGATCTTTTATGAAATGATACCGAATGTCAATGTGTTTTGTTTTTGAATGTTGCACCGGATTTGATGCAATAGCTATTGCGCTCTGAGAATCACAATATATTGGAATTTTCTTTGGTGTAAACCCGTAATCGCGTAGTTGGCTCTTCATCCACAACACCTGAGAACAGCAAGACGATACAGCAACGTACTCTGCTTCAGCTGTAGACAATGAAACACAATGTTGTTTCTTGGATGACCAACATACGGGTTTGTCACCTAAGAATTGTACTGCTCCAGACGTACTCTTTCTGTCCATCTTATCACCTGCGTGATCAGCGTCAGAAAAAGCAGTCAGATTAAATGAAGATTATCTAGGATACCACAAACCAAGATTTGGAGTTCCTTTGAGATATCTTAAAATTCGTTTCGCAGCTGTTAAGTGTGATTCTTTAGGATTTGCCTGATATCTAGCACAGACACATGTAGCAAACATAATATTTGGTCTACTTGCTGTTAAGTACATTAATGACCCAATTATACCTCGATAATGAGTCACATCTACAGGTTTCCCTGAGATGTCCGCATCGAGTTTTGACTTTGAATCCGGAGCCATGGGAGTTTTCATAGGAGTACTATTGACCATGTTAAATTTCTTTAACATGTCTTGTATATATTTTGACTGATTGATAAAAATACCATCAGTTAATTGTTTTACTTGTAATCCAAAGAAAAAATTTATTTCCCCCATCATGCTCATTTCGAATTTTTGGGACATTAAAAATGCGAATTTCTTACAAAATTCTGGATTTGTAGACCCAAATATTATATCGTCTACATATATTTGTATAACTATGATATCTGACCCCTGGCGTTTTATAAACAGGGTTATGTCAACTGCACCTTTTGTAAATCCACATCTCAACAGATATGTTGAAAGTGCATCATACCAAGCACGAGGTGCTTGTTTAAGGCCATACAGTGACTTATCTAAAATATATACATGATCAGGTTTCGAAGGATCAGTAAACCCTTCGGGCTGATATGTATATACTTCATCTGTTAGCTCCCCGTTTAAAAACGCAGTTTTAACATCAATTTGATATACTGTAAAATTTTTATGAGCGGCAAAAGCTAAAAACATTCTAATAGCTTCAATTCGTGCAACTGCTGCGAATGTTTCATCATATTCAATCCCTTCTTGTTGGCTGTATCCCTTGGCCACGAGACGAGCTTTATTCCTAATGATGACACCATGTTCATCTTTCTTGTTTTTAAAGATCCATTTCGTGCCTATAATGGATTTGTCTTTTGGGCGCTCAACAAGTCTCCAGACCTTTAACCTTTCGAACTGGTTCAGTTCTTCTTGCATCGCCACAATCCAATCAGCGTCCAGAAGGGCTTCTTTTACATACTTTGGCTCTATTTTACTTAAAAAATTTGAAAATAAGCATTCATTTATAGTTGCCCTTCTGGTTTGGACGGACGCGGATGGATCACCAATGATGTTTTCTATTGGGTGATTTCTTGTCCACTTAACAGTATGTGGAAACGGTTCTATTTGGTCTTGGTTGGGATTGAGATCTATATATGGTTCGGGAGTTACTTCAGATGTTGTAGGTGGGACATTTAAGGTGGGAGCTTCTGAATGTTCAGAAGTAATGGGGGTTTCAGAAGAATATGGAGGTTCAATTGGTTGTACAATCTCAGTAGTTGACTGCACATTTGCTGTTGAAGCTTCTCCAGTTTCTTCTGAACCTTGTTGTTGAGAAAGATCAGAGACTATGACGCTGGATCTTCAGTAATCCTGTCATGCACCATATTTTGAACATTAGTTTTGGGCTTTTCAAAATAGTCTTCATAAAAATTCTCAAACAACTTATGTAATTCTGAGTGTTCAGCATTTTGTTCAGTTGACTCCAATGAAGTCTGCGTATTAGGTTCGGGTCCTGAAATGATGTGTTCAGAAGCTATTACCACTCCTTCGTAGAATTTGACATTCACGCTCTCGTTGACTGTCTTGGTTCTCTTGTTGTACACTCGGAAGGCAACCGACTCCTTTGAATACCCGATGAAAATTCCTTCATCTGCCTTTTGATTAAACTTTCCAAGATTGTCTTTATCGTTCAGAATAAAGCATCTGCAACCAAAGACATGGAAAAATTTAATATTAGGTATTCGTTTATTAATCAGTTCATAAGGAGTCTTTCCAAATCTCTTATTTATTATTGAACGATTTTGTGTGAAACAAGCTGTTGCAACCGCTTCTGCCCACAAGAATAATGGTAAATTGGAATATGCCAGCATCGTCTTAGCTGATTCCACTAGTGTCCGATTTCTTCTTTCAACGACACCGTTTTGTTGTGGAGTTCGAGCAGCTGAAAACTGATGTGTAATTCCTATTGAATTCAAGAATGAGTCAAGTGATTTGTTCTTGAACTCTGTTCCGTTGTCTGAGCGGATTGTTTGAATTGTGAGTTGCAACTTTACTTGTATTTTCCGGATGAAGTCTATGATCGTTTCGGTTGCATCTGATTTGGATCTCAGGAAGAAAACCCACGTGTATCGTGAATAGTCATCAACTATCACCAATACATATCGTTTCTTATTTATGCTTTGTACTCTCATTGGTCCACACAAATCCATATGCATTAATTCCAGTGCTCTCGTGGATGAGTGTTCTGTTTTGGATTTGTGTGTGGCTCTTGTCATCTTTCCTTTTTCACATGCCGCACATAACTGCTCTTTTTGGAATTTGAGCGTCGGCAGCCCTTTAACTAACCCTCCTTTTGCTAGGTTGGTTAACTCATTGAAGTTCAGATGTGAAAGGCGACGATGCCACAGCCATGCTGTTTTAGATGTAGCTTTTGACAATAAGCAGACATCTTTCTTCAAATAAATTGAGGCTAAATCAATGGAGTACAAATTTGTTTTCCTGTTTCCTGCCAAAATTTCTTTTCCTTCTCCGGATCTGATGCTGCATCGATTGACTTTAAAATTGACTTCTAACCCTTTATCACACAATTGTCCAATACTAAATAGATTGTGTCCAAGACCATCAACATAGAAGACCTTTTGGATGGTGATTTTGTCGTATTTGAGACTTCCGTAGCCTTTGATCGGACAAAATTGATCATTTCCAAATCTGACCGTCCCACAGAACTTTTCTACAAAGTCCGTGAGTGTGTCTCGTTGTCCGGTCATATGTTTGGAGCAGCCGGAGTCAAGATACCAGACATGGTTTACCTATAAGACGAAGTAGCACATGAGGTACCCACTTGTAGTTGGGTACTTTTGTTTTAGGTAAATCATGCACAGTATTATTTGTTTTTCTAACAAATATGGCTTTTAGCTTATCATTTGAAGTTATTTTAGGTACCCACTTTTGAACTGTTCTTTTAGGTATCCATTTTTGTACAATTCGCGGTGGAATTGCTTTTGAAATATTTTTCTTTGGAACCTTTTTCTGTTCATAAAATGGGTCCTTCTTCTTCGGTTGCCATACGAGCTTATTAGATTTAACAATTGCAGGCTTACAAGCATAATAATTCAAAGCAATTAAGTCCGTTCTTGAAAACTTTATACAAGAATTTTTAACAATATTAGTATTATTACAGACAGACTGTTCAATTTTGCTATTTCTATCTGTAACATTTTTGTCCTTCACACGCCACTCTTGTTTTATACTCTTGTTTTTCTGTTCTCTTTTCTTCTTTCGCCAAACTTGTTCTCTCGAACCGTTCACAATGATATCTGACATAAAAGAAGTATGAGAATTAGTAGATTTAGATGCTCGTTTTTTCTGTAAGTTTTTCATACCTTTTGAAGATTGGACTTTACGTGCAATTGAGTCCGTTGATGAAGATGATTCACCCTTTTCAAAGTTAGGAGACTGAACAATAATTTTTGTTTTCTCCTTCTTTTGTTGTAATGATGGTGAATTTTCAGATGATTTTAAAGAATCTGTAGACATTCTTTGCAGAATTTTAACAGGTTCTTTATTACCATTTGATTGTTTGTTAGTCAAAGGTTTGATAAATTCACCAATTTTACCAAACATTTGATCTAATGATTTAACATTAGAGTGCATGTACAGATCAAACTCTTTTTCTGTATTTATAGAATCTAGAGAAGTAGATGATTGTGGATCAGACACATTTGTGTTTTTAGGCTGATCTTGCAACATTTGTTCCATTTTTCTTAATTCAGCCTTGAGAGTTCCATTCTCTGTCTCAAAATTTTTAATTTTCAATTCTAAATCAGAATTTATCTGTTCTAAAATTGAATTTGGCAAATATAATTTTTGAGATTGAGTAGGTAATTCAGACAAATCCTTTTCAGAATAAGTTTGAAGTACTCTTCTTTAGTATCGAGAATATTGCTAGTTTCATTTATTCTGGTATAATCACCAGAATTTTGCATTTTGTCTGATCGTAATCTTTTTATTTCTTTGCTAGATTCTACTTCTTCAGATGCTTTCATAAATGTCATTTTTAATCCTAAATTCATGTATCTGACATCATATAGTGTTGGTGAACTTGATATTGCTTTTGTCAGATACTTAAAATTTTCCCAACCAATTCCAGATTTAGAGTTATAAAATTCTGTGTCTTTTGGTTGATTTAAATAAATTGTTTGATCTGTTTGCCCTCTTTTAATAAATTCATCCTCCATCTTCTTTATTTTCTCATAAAGTTTAGTTCTTTCTTCAAATATGGCATGATATTTTACAGAAAAGTTTGAGGCTTCTAATTCAGCTATTCGCAGTCTTTCTTGTAAATCAGATATTTTGTGATTCAGATTGAGTATATTGCTTTGAAGTTCTCTTTCCTTATCTTGTAAGTCTGAGACTGCTCGTAAAGCTAATGCTTTATCTTTGGAAAAGTCTAGAACTAAGTTGTGTTCATTTCGAAGTTTGTTTTCCAAAGAATGAACATTTTTCTTTTCTGCCTTTAAAGATTTTTCAAACTTTTTAAGCATAAAGGCCATATTAGTTAGTTTTTCTTCTAATATACATGATTGATCAATATCAGAGTCTGAATTAGAATTTACCTCCGGTCTGTCTGAACCATCTGAGTTTTCAGACTCTGAATCTTCATCATTTTCAGCTTCATTTTGGCCAGTTGCCATTAATGCAACTTCTTCTGTTGCTTCCTCTTCATCAGACTCAGATTCTTTTCTTTCTGCATCCTCTTCATCAGTCAATCCAACCCATACCTCATCTTCAGCTATCATAGCTGATTCACTTAGTTCAGATTCATTGAAAATTTCTGACTTTAGACAAATATGAGCATTTTCATCCAAGATGTCTTCATCTTTTGATAACTGTAACCAATGGTCATCCTCCGCCATAAGAGCTTTGCCTGACTCTTTTTCTTTGGCTAAGAGAGCCTTTCGTGTATAGTAGTCTGAGTTTTTGACTACTGGAGATCTGCATTCACGGGCATAGTGACCTGGTTTTCCACAGTTGTAGCATTTCTGTTCCGACTCTTTCTTAGCTGACTTATCTGACTTTTCATATTTGTCAGTCTTTCGTGCACTACTTTCTCCAGATTTCTCATATTTATCCTTTTTCTCAATTTTCCTTGAGCCTATTTTATAGCGCATCTTGTTGTTGGTTGGCTTTCTGTAAAATTTCTTTTGAAATGCTTTTGTAAGCAATGCCATCTGCTTTTTCATCTCTTCTATTTCTGAATCATCAGATGAATCTGAGGATTCTGATTCGGAAGATGTACTGCTGATTACAGCTCTTTTCTCCTTGTTCAGCTTGTATTTATACTTTTTCTCTGCCAGTAGAGCTAGTGGATCAGCAGTTTCTTTTTCAGCTTTCTTCTTTCCTGATATTTTTCTCAACACAACTTCTTGATAGTTGTTGAGGTTTTCAAATAGCATATGAAAATCCATTTCCTCAATATTATTTGTTTGTTGGATAATCATAGCATATTTTTCCCATTCAGGATTTAGAACATTTAGAAATTTGACATTGATGTCCAGGTTGGACTTTGTCACTCCGTTTCTTTTCACTTCACTTACCAAATTCACAAACCTGAGGTAAGTGTTTTCCAAAAGTTCACCTTCACGAGCTCTGAAATTCTCAAACGTCATTAGGCTGTTTCTAGCCCTGTTTGTGGCAGCTCTGTCAGATCCCCTCATGATTTTGCATACTTCATCCCAAATTGACTTAGCAGTCTTTGTATTTGTCAGGCAAGTGTAAATATCATTGGGGATTGATATCAACAATAACTTTCTGGCAGTCTTGTCCCCTAATTTTTCTCTTCTTTTGGGCCTCTGTCAGGTTGGTGACCTCAACAGTCCTCGGTGGAATTGGGGGATTACCAGTTGGTACTCCTGGGATCGTTTCCATGAAAGTGGCTGGTCCTTCAGTTAAGGATTTCAGCATCTCTTCGGACAGATCATGAAAACTGATAAATTCAAGAAACCTCTCCCGCCATTGAACATATTCACCCCTGTATAAAATTGGGGGTTTGGTTTCTGATCCCATTGCCAGTGCGTCTTTAGACATATTGATTGATCTTTGGGAAACTTGTCCAAGATCTGATGAACTCCGATTGAGATTGAAAATTTTGACCACACTTTGAAACACAGATTAGTACTGAAATCTACAACACAGTAACTTGTTAGTAGCAATAATCAACTTAACTCAGACAGTGAATAGACTTGATGTATTGCAACAATCTCGATTAATGTGTGTGTCAAACTCGAATGATCTAAGTATTAAACTCGAATGTGTTTTGAGTGAAACTCGAATGGGTATAGTGTGAAACTTGAATGAGTTTAGAGTAAAAACTCGAATGACTCTTGTGTAAAACTCGATTGAATCTTGGTAAAACTCAATTGAGTCTATGGAAAAACTCGATTGAGTCTTTGATAAAACTCGATTGTGTCTTTGGTAAAACTCGATTGAGTCTTTGGTAAAACTCGATTGAGTCTTTGGTAAAACTCGATTGAGTTTTATCTAAAATTCAATTGAGTTTGATCTGAAACTCGATTGAGTTTGATCTGAAACTCGATTGAGTTTGATCTGAAATTCGAGTTTGTTTAAAAGGTTGTCAACTCGAATTAAAGGGTTGTCAACTCGAATTACAAGGTTGTCAACTCGAATATTACAAATTGTCAACTGGAATTACAAGGTTGTCAACTCGAATATTACAAGTTGTCAACTCGAATAATACAAGTTGTCAACTCGAATATTAGTTATATTCAACTCGAATATCCAAAGTACTCAACTCGAATGACACACAGGATGTGTATATTTCGAGTTTCTTAATATTTTCAGCTTTTTCAAGTCTGAAATTCAGATTAAATCCAAACATTGCCCATTTTCACTCAAATTGTAATCGAAGGTGAGGTTTTGAATACAAACACTTTTTTGTTAAACACCTTTGTGCAAAAATAGATCTAGGTTTGACTTTTTCAATGAAACAGTAACCGTTTTTACACTTTTCAAAATTTCACAAAATTGTCTAGATCTTTTCTGTGTTTTGTAAATCAATTCAAGTTTATATTCAATTGATTCGTATGTGAATCCTTTACCTTCGATCCAATTATCACTTCCAAAGATCAACTGAGTAAAAACCCTTAGTGATTTTAGGGTTTTTCCGAAAAAAAAAAAATTTTCTCAAGAACAGTAGCAGTTTCGAAAATATTCAATCTCAAATCTGAAAAATTCACCCCTAAAGCTCTGATACCAATCGTGAAATCAAGTTTCTACCAATCAATCAACAATATAAAATTAATAAGAACAATATAAGGTATTAACACTGACCGAATGATTAGATTGAAGAACTGATGATTACAAAATGATGATCGAGAATTTACGTGAACAGTAGCTCCTTTCTCTGATTTGAATGCGTACAAAATGATAACTGTCAGATCTTTTTTCTAAAATAGAAAGTCAAAGATGCTATTTATACAATTTAACTAACTATCAAGGAAATACAAAATAGTCCCTAGACTTTGTTTTCATCAACTAAAACATATCCTAACACTTCGGGTCCATTTAATCTCGTGTGGAAGGGGTGCTCAGGATGGAACCTCTGTGGTTAATGTGGGGATGGATGAAGATTCATGGTCAATGGTTTCAAATGATGGTACCACTGGTTCCGGTTCGATTCCCGAGTGTTCAGGTGAAGGAAGAATAGTTGGTATTATATGTGAGGGTATTATAGGAGTAGATTCAACTGCGGATGTGTCGGTGGATGATGTAGATGGATGAGGGTATGTAGATGAAGATGGAGTGGAGAAACTTTGTGGCGCAGTTGAACTGGAAGGATCACCTACATTATTGACAACATTAGAAACACTAGCGTTAGGACCGAAAAATTCAACATAAAAAGGATCAAATAAATTAACCAAATCAGAAGAAGAAAAAAGAAATGGGGTTATTGGAAGAGTCTCCAGGCATTTGAGTAATGCGAGGTCCTGATTGATCAACTTCGGGTGCCAGTTCAGCCAACTCATCAAATGTGACGTGCACACTTTCATTGACTGTTCTGGTTCGGGTATTGAATGCGCGATACGCCTTCGAGTTGGATGAGTATCCAATGAAGATCGCTTCACCTGCCTTTTTGTTAAATTTCCCGAGGTTGTCTTTGTCATTCAGCACGTAGCACCTGCAACCAAATACACGTAAGTACTTGATAAATGGTACTTTATTCAAAAAGAGTTGGTAAGGAGTTTTGTTAAAGCGCTTATGGATAATGGAGCGATTTTGTGTGTAGCATGCTGTTGATACGGCTTCGGCCCACAAGAACGGAGGTAGCTTCGAGTATGTGAGTATTGTACGAGCGGCTTCCACAAGCGTACGGTTACGCCTTTCCACGACCCCATTTTGTTGAGGTGTTCGAGCAGCAGAATATTGATGTTGAATACCTTTGGATCGAAGGAAGCCCTCAACTACCGAGTTCTTGAACTCCGTGCCATTATCTGATCTGATTGATTGCACTGACAGCTGCTGTTGGGTCTCGACACTCTTGATAAAATCTATGAGTTCTTGAGCTGTCTCATCCTTGGAACGCAAGAACCTGACCCAGGTATATCGTTAATAATCATCAACCATAACCAACACATATCGTTTCCCATTTATGGTTTGAGTCCTCATCGGTCCGCATAAATCCATATGAAGTAACTCCAATACTCTTTTTGTTGATGGTTCGGGCTTTGGTTTGTGATATGATCGTTTTATTTTTTCTTTCTCACAAGCTCCACACAGACGGTCCTTTTCGTAGCGCAATTCAGGAAGTCCTTTAACCAATTGTTTCGCAGCCACCTTGTTGATATTATCAAAGTTCAAATGGGATAATCTTCGATGCCACAACCAAGAGTCTTTTGAAGAGGCTTTTGATAGTAGGCAAATGTTATCCTTCACTATTAGCTTAGCTACGTCAATGGTGTAGAGGTTAGAGTTTCGGGAACCTGTTAGGATTTCTTTTCCATCCATACTCTTAATACTGCAGTTCTTAGCTCCGAACGTTACCTCTAGTCCTTTGTCGCAGAGCTGTCCTATGCTAAAAAGATTATGTGGTAACCCCTCAACATAGTCAACATCCTTGATGACCAGATTATTTAGAACTAAGTCCCCGTATCCTTTGATGTGAGCCTGATGGTTGTTCCCGAATTTTACAGTTCCGCAATATTGTTCAACAACGTTGGACAACAATTCTCTTCTTCCAGTCATGTGCTTGGAGCAACCCGAATCCATATACCAAATGGACTTAGCCTGAAAAACACATAAATTCATATAATGAAAAACTATATGCATTCAAACACATCCATTTTTAATTCACAATCAAACCGTGTTCTGAACCGAGATGTTCAGAAAACATGATGAGTTAAGACCGGGTCCTGGGCTGTGTGCACAGAAGCCAAACGTGTCGGTTTAAGCACAATCGACAAGCAAAAGAACGGGTCCTAGTCTAAGGTAACTAGAAGCCATTTCTTTGAAGCACGGGTCTTGATCAAAAGTAACCAAGAACCATCTGCATTAAAATCACACAACCTTGGGTACCCACCTTAATATGGGTCCCTTTTTGTTAGGATTTCCATATTTATATGGCAAGTGTACAGTTTTAGAATCCCAATTAGCATTTGTGTGTGGTCCGGATGCACAACCCTTTGGAATCCATTGAAGATTGGATTTATTGGGTTTTGGAACCTTAGGCGCTGAAATTGCCTTTGGTTTTTGTCTTTTTGAGACCTTTTTGACCGTTGCTTTGGTTTTGGGCCTTGGCAACGGACAAATCTCAATTTTGTTTGTGGCCGATGATGCACTATTTTTTGTTTTCTTTTTCCGAACACGTTTAACAAGATATGGCACGAAAGCATTCATTTCAGGAACCTGTCGTCTATATCGAGTTGGACACAAATTAAATAAATCACTGAAAGAGTACTTTAAAGGAACAACAGAATTCGGTACAACATTACAAGCATTGTCACACACATTGTTACATAAATTGTCTTTAGAGATTACAGACATCCTATCTCTAGTAACAAATTCATTTGGCATTAAAGCCTTCTTCACAAAAAAACTTGTAAAATCCAGCATGGTGGTTTTTGGGACTCTCCTTATATGATCTGTAGGAACAAAACGATTAGAGTCAGTAAGCATGGAAGATTTAGACTTGACAGAATTTTATTTTTGGTGGTGAGTTGGTTTCTTAAAAGACTTGGATTTGATCTGAGTCTTTTTAGGAACCTCATTTTTGAAAGCTTTTGAACACTCACCTTTGAAAATGATAGAAGAAGTTTCAGCTTTAGCCTTACCTTTATTTGATGACACACATGGAATTTTTATGGAATGAGAAAGTGTTTGTTCTTTTGAAAGATCTTTCAATTTTTGTGAAACCATTTCAAAATTTTCTCTGTAGACAGTAACTTCCACAGATCGTTGAAAAGATTGATTTACCAATTCTTCTTCACTCTTAAGAAGAGCATCTTGAAGATCAAGTGCTTTCTCTTGAGACGACTTCAATTCCTTTTCTAAAACAGTGATTTGTTGTTGAAGAACTTTTGCAGGAATATAAAGTTGAGGAGTTGATTTTTCGGTTTCTGTTTTCAATTCAGCTTTTGAATAAGTTGACAAGAGATCTTCCTCTAAAGTGGGTACTCTAGAAGAATAACTCTCGTTAAGTTCTTCATATTGAAAAGAAATTTCTTTATCTTTACGAGCAACACGTTTCTCATTTTCTTGGTTTAAAACTTCTTTTGATGACTCAAAAAAGAAAGATTTAAGACCGGCTCCCATATAATTCATGTCATAAAATACAGGTAAAACATTTTGTGCTTTTTCCAAATATTTAGGATATTTAAAACCAATTCCTTGTTTAGAATGGTAAAACCTAGTTTCTTTGGGCTGATTTAAATGGATAGTTTGTTCTGTTTGACCCCTTTTTAAAAATGCATCGTCAAGGGTCTTTATTCTTGAGTACAAAATTATCCTTTCTTCTTCAATCATTTTATATTTTTCTAAACTGTCTATATTTTCCATATTTACCACATCTAATTGTTTTGTAAGAACAGAAATTTCTTCTTTTAAAGAAAGTTTTTCTTTTGAAAGTGTGTCCATGCAAGATTCAAGATATATATTCCTATCCTGAACATCTACTTTTTCTATTAACATCTGTTTTATAACATTATGATTAGTTAACCACTTTGAATGATATAATTCAGATGATTCTTTTAGAGTTTGAGCTTGATGTTCAGCCTGTACACACCTTGCAGTTTCAGCATTTAATCTCGCTTGTAGATCAAGAATATGTGTGTGCAGTGTACATTCATTATCTACAAATAATTTATTTACATGTGCAGGATTGTAACAGGAATATACCTCATTCGACTTAGAACCGGATGTGGAGCATTCGGGATCATTGGTTGTAGTCATCAGACATGCTGGTGGATTTTTCAGTGTCTCCCCCTCAGCAGCATGATCTGAAATGTCAGCAGTGGAAACAGCACAGTGGTCCAACCCCATACGATCAACCATGTAACAATTCTTGCCCTTGTCATCCTCGTACAGGGACTAACGCATCCGTTCTCTTCTTGGCGGCCTCAAGCTTTCTCTCGTAGTATGCGACGTCTCTGTCGAAATTGTTCTTACATTCCCTAGCGAAGTGGCCCGGTTTGCCACACTTGTAACAGAGATGTTCATCTGCGGCCTTCGGCTCATCTGCTCTCGGCCGTTCCTCTCTCCTTTCCGCCGGCCTCTTATCGGCCCGGCGATGCTCTCGGCTGTCATCACGCCTCCTATCCCTTCGTTCGGGCTCTCTCCTCTCATCCTTGCGGTCATCCCTACGATCATCCCTTCGATCGTCCCGCCTGTCGTCCCTGCGATCATCACGCCTATCCTCTCGCCTTTCATAACGGCGATCATCTCGATAGTCACGTCTATCGTCATACCTGCGATCTTCCCGATCATCCCTACGATAGTCATCGCGTCGTTCATCCCGTCTGTCATCTGAGTACCTCCGTGGACCGGTGTCATAACGGAGTTGATTGTTAGTCTTGTTAGAGAAACGTCGCTGTTGGAGACGGTTGGTCCACAAGGCTATCTGTTCCTGAATAGAAGCTTCTTCCTCATCATAGACCTCACGCGGAGGGGAAGCATACCTGTACTGTGACGACGAAGAACCTGGAGCAAAGGATGGTATCGGAATCTGCGTGTTGGTGATCAAGGCTAGTGAATCATTTGGTTTCAACCCGGTGTTGGCTAATAGCAGAAGAGAGGCCAATTGATTTGCCATCAGCTTTTGTTGGTCCACATCCCCTTGATATTTCTTGAGCTCCTTAAAAAAGACATTGATTGATACCTCAGGAATGTTCAGGACTCGTTTCGTGGCCCGACAAGCAAGCTGCCATTCGGGGGCTAAGGCGGCAAAGAACTGGATGTTGATATCATCCCTATCCTTCTTTATGTGCAGTTTGTTCAACTCATTAAGGACTACACAGAACCTGGTAAAAGTGGCTTGCAGAGATTCCGCGTCTTTAGCGCAGAATTCCGTAAACTTAGCCTTTGCGTCCTCGATTTTGGCACGATCATCGAGATCTGCCCCCAGCATTTGGACTTCCAGCTCGTCCCACATTTCTTTGGCAGACATTTTGCTGTCTACGCCAACCAGAATATCAGTGGGGAGGGCTTGATAGATCAGATATTTTGCCCTCTTATCAGCATGCTGTCGGTCTCTCTCGGCGTCATTTGCCGGTTCTCTTTCAACTTTAGAGGCTTGGACAGGGGGTCAGCCTCAGGTCGGGCTGCTATCTCTCGATAATAGATTACGGGTCCTTCGGAGATGGATTGAAGCATCAAGTTCTCAAGTGGTTGCATTCCAACGAACTTAAGGAACCGAGATTTCCATTGTTCGTACTCATCGGGATAGAGAACAGGTGGTCTGTTCTCAGATCCGAGTACGAGAGCTTCGCGAGACATTATGATGGGTGCTGATTGAAAATGAAGATCTTAAAGGTGGAAACTGGACACGGATGGGTTGGAGTTAGGACGAATAGTACTGATTTCGGATGAAAGTGAAATTCGGATGGATGAAGCAATTCGGATGGGAACCTACTTCGGGTGAACAGTAATTCGGATGGTCTATGGTTCGGATGAAGTAGTAATTCGGATGGGGGCCTAAGTCGGATGAACTGCAATTTCGGATGAACAGTACTTCGGGTGGGGACCTAATTCGGATGGTCTTGGTTTCGGATGGCAAACGGATTCGGATGGAATTAGGGACCGAATTCGGATGAATAGTGGACAGGGTGTAGGAAATGTCCAGGTGGGGACCGAATTCGGATAGTCCGAGTTCGGATGGTCCGAAGTTGATATGGTCCGAAATGTGAAAAATTTAAATACAAGTCCCAAATTGAAAAATGGAAAGCCTGATCTGAACTTCGGATGGTCCGAAGTTCGGATGGGACCTGAGTGGGGTCCGATATAGGCTGAAGGGGGGTCCGAAATGCACCTAAATATGGTCCGAATTGGACCGAAGTGAGGTCCGAATTAGGGTGATATGTGGTCCGAATTTGGTGCCTAAGTGGTCCGAAATTCTACAGTAAGGGATCCGAAATACAGCAGGTTTTTTTCAGTTTTCTAAGGCAGAACTAAGCAGAATTCGATTTTTTTCAGTTTTAAAGCCTAAAAACAGTTCTAAATGATTTATAAACTATTTTAAACACTTTTGGTGATTTAAAATAACCTAAAAACACTTAAAAACAACATTGAACAAGCTAAAAACCCACTAAAAACCTATATTTTTAAACTTGAACAAATACCCGATTCTTGATGATTTTAAAAGAAATATGGAACTGAATGAGCTTAAAATCAGTAGAGGATGATAATGGTGATTATATGACTATTATAACACAAGAAACACCGAAAAACAGAGGAAAATGAAGATCTAACCGGATGGAAATGAAGAACACGAAGAACACTACAAAAACCCAGCAGAATCCGAATCTCTCAGTTGAAATCCACCTTTCTGAGCTCTGATACCAATTGTAATATGTTTCCCGTTAATATTTCAGCACCTTTAATGTTTCTTATCAAACACAAGAAGAATCAATGCTAAATAATTGTGTAATGATGAAGAAAGACAAAGAGAATGTTGGGAGAATATGAATACAAAGTGGCGGCTGTTCTATATTTCAAATTGTCAACCGTGTATCATAAAGAAACCCTAGGAGCCTATTTCTAGGCTCCTTTAATTAAGAATTACATAATGTCACTTTTGGTCCCTTGACTATTACATAAACATAAATTACAAAGGAAATAAATACAACACTAAATAAATATTACAAAACAACTCCCTATGATCGAAATAAAATGTCTAACACTTGATTAATTTAATTAACCTAAGTTTTATTATTCATGGAATGGAATAGAACTGAATTGATAGTATATAACCTAAGTTTATAAAATTACTTGATTAATTTTAACCTAAGTTTTATTATTCATGGAATGGAATGGAATGAATTGATTGTATATAACCTAAGTTTATAAAATTACTTGATTAATTTTAACCTATTTTTATTATCCACTTGAGTTAAATTGAGAAATTATGTTTTTGCAAATCTCGAACTGTTAGTTCAATTTCTCAAGCTGTTAGTGCATTTTCTCAAGCTTTAAAGTTTTTTATAACCTAAGTTTATAAAATTACTTTATTAATTTTAACCTAAGTTTTATTATTAATGGAATTGAACTGATTATATATAACCTAAGTTTATAAAATTACTTGATTAATTTAATTAACCTAAGTTTTATTATTCATGGAAACGAATGAAATTTAATTGATTGTATATATAACCTAATTTCAAAAAATTACTTGATTAATTTTAACATAAGTTTTATTATTCATGGAATGGAATGGAATTGAATTGATTGTATATAACCTAAGGGGGCGTTTGGTTCACAGAATCTGATGGAATTGGAATGAAAATTTCATTCCAATGTGCTGTTTGGCAGTAAAAAGGAATGGAAAGAAGATTCCTTTTTAAAAAAAACACCACTTTTGAATGAATCTATTTTTCTTGGGCTAGTGCCATAGAATTTAAAATTCCATTCCAAAGATTTTAACAGTTTTAAAACCAATCCGTAGACTTCATCTTCACCAGCTTCCATTTTTATTCTAACAGATTCCATTCCTTCCAGAATTTCATTCCTTGACAGATTACATTCCAGGAATAAACATTCTGCGAACCAAACGCGGCCTAAGTTTATAAAATTACTTGATTAATGTTAACCTAAGTTTTATTATTCATTAAATGTAATGAAATTGAATTGATTGTATATAACCTAAGTTTATAATAAGTTTTATTATTCATGGAATGGAATGGAATTGAATTGATTGTATATAACCTAAGTTTATAAAATTACTTGATTAATGTTAACCTAAGTTTTATTATTCATTAAATGGAATGAAATTGAATTGATTGTATATAACCTAAGATTATAAAATTACAAGATTAATTTTAACCTAAGTTTTATTATTCATGGAATGGAAGGAAATTGAACTGATTATATATAACCTAAGTTTATAAAATTATTTGATTAATTTAATTAACCTAAGTTTTATTATTCAAGGAATGGAATTAAATTTAATTGATTGTATATAACCTAATTTCAAAAAATTACTTGATTAATTTTAAACATAAGTTTTATTATTAATGGTATGGAATGGAATTGAATTGATTGTATATAACCTAAATTTATAAAATTACTTGATTAATTTAATTAACCTAAGTTTTATTATTCATGGAATGGAATAGAACTGAATTGATTGTATATAACCTAAGTTTATAAAATTACTTGATTAATTTTAACCTAAGTTTTATTATTCATGGAATGGAATGGAATTGAATTGATTGTATATAACCTAAGTTTATAAAATTACTTGATTAATTTTAACCTATTTTTATTATCCACTTGAGTTAAATTGAGAAATTATGTTTTTGCAAATCTTGAACTGTTAGTTCAATTTCTCAAGCTGTTAGTGCATTTTCTCAAGCTGTTAAGTGTTTTATAACCTAAGTTTATAAAATTACTTTATTAATTTTAACCTAAGTTTTATTATTCATGGAATTGAACTGATTATATATAACCTAAGCTTATGAAATTACTTGATTAATTTAATTAACCTAAGTTTTATTATTCATGGAAATGAATGCAATTTAATTGATTGTATATAACCTAATTTCAAAAAATTACTTGATTAATTTTAACCATAAGTTTTATTATTCATGGAATGGAATGGAATTGAATTGATTGTATATAACCTAAGTTTATAAAATTACTTGATTAATTTTAACGTAAGTTTTATTATCCACGGAATGGAATGGAATTTAATTGATTGTATCTAACCTAAGTTTATAATAAGTTTTATTATTCATGGAATGAAATGGAATTGAATTGATTGTATATAACCTAAGTTTATAAAATTACTTGATTAATGTTAACCTAAGTTTTGTTATTCATTAAATGGAATGGAATTGAATTGAATTGATTGTATATAACCTAAGTTTATAAAATTACTTTATTAATTTTAACCTAAGTTTTATTATTCATGGAATTGAACTGATTGTATATAACCTAAGCTTATGAAATTACTTGATTAATTTAATTAACCTAAGTTTTATTATTCATGGAAAGGAATGCAATTTAATTTATTGTATATAACCTAATTTCAAAAAATTACTTGATTAATTTTAACCATAAGTTTTATTATTCATGGAATGGAATGGAATTGAATTGATTGTATATAACCTAAGTTTATAAAATTACTTGATTAATTTTAACGTAAGTTTTATTATCCACGGAATGGAATGGAATTTAATTGATTGTATCTAACCTAAGTTTATAATAAGTTTTATTATTCATGGAATGAAATGGAATTGAATTGATTGTATATAACCTAAGTTTATAAAATTACTTGATTAATGTTAACCTAAGTTTTGTTATTCATTAAATGGAATGGAATTGAATTGAATTGATTGTATATAGCCTAAGTTTATAAAATTACTTTATTAATTTTAACCTAAGTTTTATTATTCATGGAATTGAACTGATTGTATATAACCTAAGCTTATGAAATTACTTGATTAATTTAATTAACCTAAGTTTTATTATTCATGGAAAGGAATGCAATTTAATTTATTGTATATAACCTAATTTCAGAAAATTACTTGATTAATTTTAACCATAAGTTTTATTATTCATGGAATGGAATGGAATTGAATTGATTGTATATAACCTAAGTTTATAAAATTACTTGATTAATTTTAACGTAAGTTTTATTATCCACGGAATGGAATGAAATTTAATTGATTGTATATAACCTAAGTTTATAATAAGTTTTATTATTCATGGAATGGAATGGAATTGAATTGATTGTATATAACCTAAGTTTATAAAATTACTTGATTAATGTTAACCTAAGTTTTATTATTCATTAAATGGAATGGAATTGAATTGAATTGATTGTATAAAACATTAGTTTATAAAATTACATGATTAATTTTAACCTAAGTTTTATTATTCATGGAATGGAATGAAATTGAACTGATTATATATAACCTAAGTTTATAAAATTACTTGATTAATTTAATTAACCTAAGTTTTGTTATTCGTGGAATGGAATGGAATTGAATTGATTGTATATAACCTAAGTTTAAAAAATTACTTGATTAATCTTAACCTAAGTTTTATTATTCATTAAATGGAATGGAATTGAATTGAATTGATTGTATATAACCTAAGTTTATAAAATTAATTTATTAATTTTAACCTAAGTTTTATTATTCATGGAATTGAACTGATTATATATAACCTAAGCTTATGAAATTACTTGATTAATTTAATTAACCTAAGTTTTATTATTCATGGAAAGGAATGCAATTTAATTTATTGTATATAACCTAATTTCAAAAAATTATTTGATTAATTTTAACCATAAGTTTTATTATTCATGGAATGGAATGGAATTGAATTGATTGTATATAACCTAAGTTTATAAAATTACTTGATTAATTTTAACGTAAGTTCTATTATCCACGGAATGGAATGAAATTTAATTGATTGTATATAACCTAAGTTTATAATAAGTTTTATTATTCATGGAATGGAATGGAATTGAATTGATTGTATATAACCTAAGTTTATAAAATTACTTGATTAATGTTAACCTAAGTTTTATTATTCATTAAATGGAATGGAATTGAATTGAATTGATTGTATAAAACCTTAGTTTATAAAATTACATGATTAATTTTAACCTAAGTTTTATTATTCATGGAATGGAATGAAATTGAACTGATTATATATAACCTAAATTTATAAAATTACTTGATTAATTTAATTAACCTAAGTTTTGTTATTCGTGGAATGGAATGGAATTGAATTGATTGTATATAACCTAAGTTTAAAAAATTACTTGATTAATGTTAACCTAAGTTTTATTATTCATTAAATGGAATGGAATTGAATTGATTGTATATAACCTAAGTTTATAAAATTAGTTAAATAATTTTAACCTAAGTTTTATTATTCATGGAATGGAATGGAATTGAATTGATTGTATATAACCTAAGTTTATAAAATTACTTGATTAATTTTAACCTAATTTTATTATCCACTTGAGTTAAATTGAGAAATTATGTTTTTGCAAATCTCGAACTGTTAGTTCAATTTCTCAAGCTGTAAATGCATTTTCTCAAGCTGTTAAGTGTTTTATTACCTAAGTTTATAAAATTACTTGATTAATTTTAACCAAAGTTTTATTATTCATGGAATGAAATGGAAATGAATTGATTGTATATAACCTAAGTTTATAAAATTACTTGATTAATTTTAGTATAAGTTTTATTATTCATGGAATGGAATGAAAGTTAATTGATTGTATATAACCTAATTTCAAAAAATTACTTGATTAATTTTAACATAAGTTTTACTATTTATGGAATGGAATGGAATTGAATTGATTGTATATACCTAAGTTTATAAAGTTACTTGATTAATTTTAAATTATTTATGGAATGGAATGGAATTGAATTGATTGTATACAACCTAAGTTTATAAAATTACTTGATTAATTTTAACAAAATTTTATTATTAATGGATCGGAATGAAAGTTAATTGATTGTATATAACCTAATTTCAAAAAATTACTTGAATAATTTTAACATAAGTTTTATTATTTATGGAATGGAATGGAATTGAACTGATTGTATATAACCTAAGTGCATAGAATTACTTGATTAATTTTAACGTAAGTTTTATTATTCATGGAATGGAATGGAATTGAATTGATTGTATATAACCTAAGTTTATAAAATTAAATGATTAATTTTAACCTAATTTTATTATCCACTTGCGTTAAATTGAGAAATTATGTTTTTGCAAATATCGAACTGTTAGTTCAATTTGTCAAGCTGTAGTGCATTTTCTCAAGCTGTTAAGTGTTTTATTACCTAAGTTTATAAAATTACTTGATTAGTTTTAACCAAAGTTTTATTATTCATGGAATGAAATGGAATTGAATTGATTGTATATAACCTAAGTTTATAAAATTACTTGATTAATTTTAATATAAGTTTTATTATTCATGGAATGGAATGAAAGTTAATTGATTGTATATAACCTAATTTCAAAAAATTACTTGATTAATTTTAACATAAGTTTTATTATTTATGGAATGGAATGGAATTTAATTGATTGTATATAACCTAAGTTTATAAAATTACTTGATTAATTTAATTAACCTAAGTTTTATTATTCATGGAATGGAATGGAATTGTATTGATTGTATATAACCTTAGTTTACAAAATTACATGATTAATTTTAACCTAAGTTTTATTATTCATGGAATGGAATGAAATTGAACTGATTATATATAACCTAAGTTTTTAAAATTACTTGATTAATTTAATTAACCTAAGTTTTGTTATTCGTGGAATGGAATGGAATTGAATTGATTGTATATAACCTAAGTTTAAAAAATTACTTGATTAATGTTAACCTAAGTTTTATTATTCATTAAATGGAATGAAATTGAATTGATTGTATATAACCTAAGTTTATAAAATTACTTGATTAATTTTAACCTAAGTTTTATTATTCATGGAATGGAATGGAATTGAATTGATTGTATATAACCTAAGTTTATATAATTACTTGATTAATTTTAACCTAATTTTATTATCCACTTGAGTTAAATTGAGAAATTATGTTTTTGCAAATCTCGAACTGTTAGTTCAATTTCTCAAGCTGTAAGTGCATTTTCTCAAGCTGTTAAGTGTTTTATTACCTAAGTTTATAAAATTACTTGATTTATTTTAACCAAAGTTTTATTATTCATGGAATGAAATGGAATTGAATTGATTGTATATAACCTAAGTTTATAAAATTACTTGATTAATTTTAATATAAGTTTTATTATTCATGGAATGGAATGAAAGTTAATTGATTGTATATAACCTAATTTCAAAAAATTACTTGATTAATTTTAACATAAGTTTTACTATTTATTGAATGGAATGGAATTGAATTGATTGTATATAACCTAAGTTTATAAAGTTACTTGATTAATTTTAACGTAAATTTTATTATTCATGGAATGGAATGGAATTGAATTGATTGTATACAACCTAAGTTTATAAAATTACTTGATTAATTTTAACATAAGTTTTATTATTAATGGAACGGAATGAAAGTTAATTGATTGTATATAACCTAATTTCAAAAAATTACTTGAATAATTTTAACATAAGTTTTATTATTTATGGAATGGAATGGAATTGAACTGATTGTATATAACCTAAGTGTATAAAATTACTTGATTAATTTTAACGTAAGTTTTATTATTCATGGAATGGAATGGAATTGAATTGATTGTACATAACCTATGTTTATAAAATTAAATGATTAATTTTAACCTAATTTTATTATCCACTTGAGTTAAATTGAGAAATTATGTTTTTGCAAATCTCGAACTGTTAGTTCAATTTGTCAAGCTGTAGTGCATTTTCTCAAGTTGTTAAGTGTCTTATTACCTAAGTTTATAAAATTACTTGATTAATTTTAACCAAAATTTTATTATTCATGAAATGAAATGGAATTGAATTGATTGTATATAACCTAAGTTTATAATTACTTGATTAATTTTAATATAAGTTTTATTATTCATGGAATGGAATGAAAGTTAATTGATTGTATATAACCTAATTTCAAAAAATTACTTGATTAATTTTAACATAAGTTTTATAATTTATGGAATGGAATGGAATTTAATTGATTGTATATAACCTAAGTTTATAAAATTACTTGATTAATTTAATTAACCTAAGTTTTATTATTCATGGAATGGAATGGAATTGAATTGATTGTATATAACCTAAGTTTATAAAAGTGCTTGATTTATTTTAACCTAATTTTATTATCCACTTGAGTTAAATTGAGAAATTATGTTTTTGCAAATCTCGAACTGTTAGTTTAATTTCTCATGCTGTTAGTGCATTTTCTCAAGCTGTTAAGTGTTTTATAACCTAAGTTTATAAAATTACTTTATTAATTTTAACATAAGTTTTATTATTAATGGAATTGAACTGATTATATATAACCTAAGTATATAAAACTACTTGGTTAATTTAATTAACCTAAGTTTTATTATTCATGGAAAGGAATGAAATTTAAATGATTGTATATAACCTAATTTCAAAAAATTACTTGATTATCTTTAACATAAGTTCTATTATTCATGGAATGGAATGGTATGGAATTGAAATGATTGTATATAACCTAAGTATATAAAATTACTTGATTAATTTTAACGTAAGTTTTATTATCCATGGAATGGAATGAAATTTAATTGATTGTATACAACCCAATTTCAAAAAATTAATTGATTAATTTTAACATAAGTTTTTTTATTCGTGAAACAGAATGGAATTGAATTGATTGTATATAACCTAAGTTTATAAAATTACTTGATTAATTTTAACGTAAGTTTTATTATTCATGGAATGGAATGGAATTGAATTGATTGTATACAACCTAAGTTTATAAAATTACTTGATTAATTTTTACACAAGTTTTATAATTCATGGAATGGAATGAAATTTAATTGATTGTATATAACCTAATTTCAAAAAATTACTTGATTAATTTTAACCTAAGTTTTATTATTTATGGAATGGAATGGAATTGAATTGATTGTACATAACCTAAGTTTATAAAATTACTTTATTAATTTTAACGTAAGTTTTATTATTCATGGAATGGAATGGAATTGAATTGATTGTATACAAACTAAGTTTATAAAATTACTTGATTAATTTTTACACAAGTTTTATAATTCATGGAATGGAATGAAATTTAATTGATTGTATATAACCTAATTTCAAAAAATTACTTGATTAATTTTAACCTATGTTTTATTATTTATGGAATGGAATGGAATTGAATTGATTGTATATAACCTAAGTTTATAAAATTACTTTATTAATTTTAACGTAAGTTTTATTATTCATGGAATGGAATGAAATTGAATTAATTGTATATAACCTAAGTTTATAATATTACTTGATTAATTTTAACCTATGTTTTATTATTCATGGAATGGAATGGAATTGAATTGATTGTATATAGCCTAAGTTTATAAATTTATTTGATTAATTTTAACCTAAGTTTAATTATTCTTGAAATGGAATTGAATTCAAATGATTGTATATAATCTATGTTTATAATATTACTTGATTAATTTTAACGTAGTTTTGTTATTCATGGAATGGAATAGAATTGAATTGATTGTATATAACCTAAGTTTATAAAATAACTTTATTATATTTATCCTAAGTTTTATTATTCACATGATTGAAATTGAGAAACTATGTTTTTCATATTTCAAACTGTTAGTTCAATTTTCTCAAGCTGTAAGTGCATTTTCTCAAGGTCTTAAGTGTTTTATAACCTAAGTTTATAAAATTACTTGATTAATTTTAACCTAAGTTTTATTATTCATGGATTGGAATGGAATTGAATTGATTGTATATAACCTAAGTTTATAAAATTACTTAATTAATTTTAACATAAGTTTTATTATTCATGGAATGGAATGAAATTTAAATGATTGTATATAACCTAATTTCAAAAAATTACTTGATTAATTTTAACATAAGTTTTATTATTCATGGAATGGAGATGAATTGATTTTATATAACCTAAGTTTATAAAAATTACTTGATTAATTTTAACGTAAGTTTTATTATTCATTGAATGGAATGGAATTGAATTGATTGTATATAACCTAAGTTTATAAAATTACTTGAATAATTTGAACTTAAATTTTATTATTCATGTGATGGAATGGAATTGAATTGAATAGATTGTATATAACCTATGTTAAATTACATGATTAATTTTAACCTAAGTTTTATTAATCATGGAATGGAATGAAATTGAACTGATTATATATAACCTAAGTTTATAAAATTACTTGATTAATTTAGTTAACCTAAGTTTTATTATTCATGGAATGGAATGAAATTTAATTGATTGAATATAACCTAATTTCAAAAAATTACTTGATTAATTTTAACAGAAGTTTTATTATTCATGGAATGGAATGGAATTGAATTGATTGTATATAACCTGAGTTTATAAAATTAGTTGATTAATTTTAACGTAAGTTTTATTATTCATGGAATGGAATGAAATTTAATTGATTGTATATAACCTAATTTCAAAAAATTACTTGATTAATTTTAACATAAGTTTCATTATTCATGGAACGGAATGGAATTGAATTGATTGTATATAACCTAAGTTTATAAAATTACTTGATTAATTTTAATGTAAATTTTATTATTCATGGAATGGAATGGAATTGAATTGATTGTATACAACCTAAGTTTATAAAATTAGTTGATTAATTTTAACATAAATTTTTTTCTTATTCATGGAATGGAATGAAAGTTAATTGATTGTATATAACCTAATTTCAAAAAATTATTTTAATAATTTTAACATAAGTTTTATTATTTATGGAATGGAATGGGATTGAATTGATTGTATATAACCTAAGTTTATAAAATTACTTGATTAATTTTTAACGTAAGTTTTATTATTCATGGAATGGAATGAAATTGAATTGATTGTATATAACCGAAGTTTATAAAATTACTTCATTAATTTTAACCTAATTTTTATATCCACTTGAGTTAAATTGAGAAATTATGTTTTTGCAAATCTCGAACTGTTAGCTGTTAGTGCATTTTCTCAAGCTGTTAAGTGTTTTATAACCTAAGTTTATAAAATTACTTTTTTAATTTAAACCTAAGTTTTATTATTAATGGAATTGAACTGATTATATATAACCTAAGTTTATAAAATTACTTGATAATTAATTTAATTAACCAAAGTTTTATTATTCATTGAAAGGAATGAAATTTAATTGATTGTATATAACCTAATTTCAAAAAATTACTTGATTATATTTAACATAAGTTTTATTATTCATGGAATGGAATGGAATTGAATTGATTGTATATAACCTAAGTTTATAAAATTACTTGATAAAATTTAACGTAAGTTTTATTATTCATGGAATGGAATGAAATTTAATTGATTGTATATAACCTAGTTTCAAAAAATTACTTGATTAATTTTAACATAAGTTTTATTATTCATGGAACGGAATGGAATTGAATTGATTGTATATAAACAAAGTTTATAAAATTACTTGATTAATTTTAACGTAAGTTTTATTATTCATGGAATGGAATGGAATTGAACTGATTGTATATAACCTAAGTTTATAAAATTTCTTGATTAATTTTTACATAAGTTTTATTATTCATGGAATGGAATGAAATTTATTTGATTGTATATAACCTAATTTCAAAAAAATTACTTGATTAATTTTAACCTAAGTTTTATTGTTTATGGAATGGAATGGAATGGAATTGAACTAAATTGATTGTATATAACCTAAGTGTTGGGAAATCGTATCGTTTTTCATAAAAATAAAACATTAATTACATTAAATGCACAACGGAAGCTTTTTTAAAATCACGAATTCCGTACACGGATCATCAAGTATACATAAGATAAGTAATCATGAAAGCATTAAAAACACATACCTTTGTATTCTATTACAAGAATACACGAATGAGACGCTTTCAGGATCCACCGGTGATGACACGATCGAGCGACGCCAAGTATGCAATCAAACACAGGAAGAACTGGAAAAACCAAAACCTTTTGGTTTGTTTTTGTTTCTTGCGGCTGTACACACACAAACAACACACAATTGTGTGTTGTTTTGGTTTGTGAAAACCCTACTCCCCCACAAAAAACATGGGCCGTGCTCCTATATATATACACACATGCTTGTATATGTATATTTATATATATGGCCGTATATATATTATATATATATTAATTAAAACTTTAATATATAAATATAATATATATCTTAATAATTATCTTTATTATTTAAACCTTATATAATTATCTCTATAATTATATACTCTTTAAATAATATTAATCTTTTATACATTATCTAATAATATATAAATGACTAAATAATTATTTATAGTTATCTCTTATTTGTTTGTTTATAATTAGCCATCCAATTATCTAATAATAGATTTCCAATTCAAATAAATGCATCTTTTATTTAATATCCAATAATAAATAAAAGACTAGATAATTATTTAATTATCATCAAATGACAATTAAATCACTACAATATCTAATATTGTACTTTTAGTCCCCATACTTTGAGATGTAACTTAATCATCCATTAATTTAATCTCAATGATCATTTCGTGTCATAAACAATATCCAATATTATTTATTCAATAGTTTACCTGCATCTGCTCAGTTGTGCTCATCGGTGTGACCCTCAAGTGTTATATGAAATCAGCCATGATGCAGTAGTAATGTCATCTTTACACACCATACACTAACAGTAAGTTTATAAAATTACTTCATTAATTTTAACGTAAGTTTTATTATTAATGGAATGGAATGGAATTGAATTAATTGTATATAACCTAAGTTTATAAAATTACTTGTGTGAGACCCAAGATTTCTAAAAGGTCTCAAGTCAAGGCCCAGTAGCAACGCAATATCAATCATGAAACTAAGATAAAATTAACAGTTGCGGAATAAAAGTTAATTACAATCAGAGATAATTTTTAAGTAATAGGGGCAGACTTCTAGACTATTACATCAAACCACAAATGTAAACTAACCCAAACCCAAAAGCTCTATCATTATTCAAATACCAAGGTATTGGAACAGGTTCTAATGCACTTCAAGCTCTTTCAAGTCCCGACCTATGAACTAGGTCCAGCCAATCCTTTGCCTTTACCTGAAAAATAATGCAACAATGGAGTAAGCTTATTTGCTTAGTGAGAATGTAGAATTTCACATTTAACATGCAATTATGAACGCGGAAGCACATGCAGTGCACTCGGCTCATGCACGGCTCAGCTCTATATGCACTACACTAGGCTCATGCAAAGCTCAATCTCGAAGGGTCATTGGCCAATTAATGCTCTTTTTGATGCGCGAATTTGCTCAGCTCCCAGTTATAAAACTGTTGTTGCTCTTGAGACTTTTAGACAAATTCATAAGGAATGCTCGAATGATGATAAATCCATACATACGCATCATAAGTGGGGATCAACTACGTACTGGGCTAGCTACCAGTAAAAGCTCTATATGGATATCATCGGAATGCTCAGCTCTAGCTACCCTCTGTGCTTTCATCACGTAAATCAGCACATCATAAGCCTAACATTAACCCAACACTGAGCAATAGTGATGGTGTTAAGCTTAACAATCAAATGACTCGTCAAAGAATCGAATCTAGAAGAAGAAATACTCAGCTCAACAAATCATAGTAAATATACCATGACAATATATCAATAAGCTCAAGATCAGAATGCCAAATAATTCAGAATAAAGCAACAAAAGTCTCAATTCACATAATATGCAGTTAAAGTGAAATCTACAACTCACTGTTACTGGTTATTTGTGCTCTTTTACTTTCTGGCTCTGGCTCTGTTGCTCACAATCTGTAGTGGATTAGAACCACAATCTGACTTATGTCAGACTTTCAGATGCTCGCCATCTTGTTGCTCAATCTGTTAATAATATCAGTTTTGATATTTATTAGCCTTTACATCATCTGAATTGTATATTCAGAATTTATTCGTTAAATGATGCTCGAGGTTCATTCGTTGGTCTTTTAATCTTAATATCTCATAACTTGATCACATGATCATTAATCTCATTAGAATCTTTCTTTCATTTGTATTCTTTGTAAATTAATATTCTCTAAGGATCAATGTGTGTGTGTGTGTGTGTATATATATATATATATATATATATATATATATATATATATATATATATATATATATAATCATTAAACCAATTATTTTGTTACTTTATGCGTTGTCTATGGGTTTTATTCAAGATATCTAAATTTAGGGAATGGGGTTCGATTTTAAATAACAATTTCAAATATATGCTAAACTTGAATGAATTAAAATTGAAAATGAGGATAAATTCGAATATAACAAAAAAATCAATTATAGGCTAAATTCTAATTTCCATCAAAATTTCTGGAACATCAGTTTCCATAACAAGGTTATATTAATAATGTATACCAAATTCAAACATATAGTCAAGGTTAACATTGTAATAAATTCAAATGCATTTAATGAATGAGTTTTTGCATTTATGTACCTAAATTCGAATCTGACACCATTTCGAATTTACTGTCTAAATTCGAATCATACATATATAATAAATTCGAAAGTAGGTTAAATTCGAAGCATACGATTCATTTATAGCTAGATTCGAATTTATGGATTAATTTCGAAGCCCCCTTTCGAATTTATAGTTAAATTCGAACAAATATTCGAGTTTAACCACAAATCAATTTGATCAATGTATTTCGAGCTTGTTCTATTATTTCAAATTTGTTCATCTTTTATATCTTTAAAACACTCGTTTTAGACCTAAAATCACAAAATATGTTAAGTATTACTCCTAGGTTCACTTTTATTATACTTATTCTAGTTAATTCTCAAGTTAAACTAGCTTTAAACTCATTAAAAAAATGCTAATTTCGAATTTATATCTTAAAAACCGAAAGCATATAACTTTAAAACGTAAATTCTTACCTCAAATTCGTATGTAATCGAACATGCAACGCTATAATCTTGTAGTATTCTTCACGATCTTCCCAATAACGTATAAATCTTGATGATCCGATGGTCGGTTTGGGAGAAAACTTAAAGAGATGTAGAGAGAGAGTAGAGAGAGAGAAAGTCTAGAGAGAGAGTATAGAGAGAGAGTATAAATCTGATTTTATGACTTAAATTCCGTTTATATACTTCAACTAGTTATGTTTGCTACTAGACCCACTATTACTTTCGTATCTTATATATCTTTTATTTAATTATCTTAATAATTTATTAAATCATAAATCATAATTTAAATATTTATATAATTTAATTAAAATATTTCAAAGACTTAATTAAATTATAATTCAAATAATGTAATAATATTACATTATTGGTTCGATGATCAGATATTAAGTTGGGCTAAAAGTTGCGTTGTTACAGAATGGGCTCCACCACGCACAAACTTCGTCCCCGAAGTTAGATATGTTCGAACAGACTTGGGCAGATAGCTTTTAAGATATCCTGATTCCCAAGACTGATACGAACTTTTGTGGTGTTTCCACTGAACAAGCACCATTTGTATTTCATATCATTTGTATATAACCTAAGTTTATAAAATTACTTGATTAATTTAATTAACCTAAGTTTTATTATTCATGGAAAGAAATGAAATTTAATTGATCGTTTATAACCTAATTTCAAAAAATTACTTTATTAATTTTAACATAAGTTTTATTATTCATGGAATGCAATGGAATTGAATTGATTGTACATAACCTAAGTTTATAAAATTACTTGATTAATTTTAACGTAATTTTATTATCCATGGAATGGAATGAAATTTAATTGATTGTATATAAACTAATTTCAAAAAATTACTTGATTAATTTTAACATAAGTTTCATTATTCATGGAACGGAATGGAATTGAATTGATTGTATATAACCTAAGTTTACAAAATTACTTGATTAATTTTAACGTAAGTTTTATTATTCATGGAATGGAATGGAATTGAATTGATTGTATATAACCTAAGTTTATAAAATTACTTGATTAATTTTAACCTAATTTTATTATCCAGTTGAGTTAAATTGAGAAATTATGTTTTCGCAAATCTCAAACTGTTAGTTCAATTTCTCAAGCTGTTAGTGCATTTTCTAGAGCTGTTAAGTGTTTTATAACCTAAGTTTATAAAATTACTTTATTAATTTTAATCTAAGTTTTATTTATTATTCATGGAATTGAACTGATTATATATAACCTAAGTTTATAAAATTACTTGATTAATTTAATTAACCTAAGTTTTATTATTCATGGAAAGGAATGAAATTTAATTGATCGTTTATAACCTAATTTCAAAAAATTACTTTATTAATTTTAACATAAGTTTTATTATTCATGGAATGCAATGGAATTGAATTGATTGTACATAACCTAAGTTTATAAAATTACTTGATTAATTTTAACATAATTTTATTATCCATGGTATGGAATGAAATTTAATTGATTGTATATAAACTAATTTCAAAAAATTACTTGATTAATTTTAACATAAGTTTCATTATTCATGGAACGGAATGGAATTGAATTGATTGTATATAACCTAAGTTTACAAGATTACTTGATTAATTTTAACGTAAGTTTTATTATTCATGGAATGGAATGGAATTGAATTGATTGTATATAACCTAAGTTTATAAAATTACTTGATTAATTTTAACCTAATTTTATTATCCACTTGAGTTAAATTGAGAAATTATGTTTTCGCAAATCTCGAACTGTTAGTTCAATTTCTCAAACTGTTAGTGCATTTTCTAGAGCTGTTAAGTGTTTTATAACCTAAGTTTATAAAATTACTTTATTAATTTTAATCTAAGTTTTATTAATCATGGAATTGAACTGATTATATATAACCTAAGTTTATAAAATTACTTGATTAATTTAATTAACCTAAGTTTTATTATTCATGGAAAGGAATGAAATTTAATTGATCGTATATAACCTAATTTCAAAAAATTACTTTATTAATTTTAACATAAGTTTTATTATTCATGGAATGGAATGGAATTGAATTGATTGTATATAACCTAAGTTTATAAAATTACTTGATAAATTTTAACGTAATTTTATTATCCATGGAATGGAATGAATATTAATTGATTGTATATAACCTAATTTCAAAAAATTACTTGATTAATTTTAACATAACTTTTATTATTCATGGAACAGAATGGAATTGAATTGATTGTATATAACCTAAGTTTATAAAATTACTTGATTAATTTTAACGTAAGTTTTATTATTCATGGAAAGGAATGAAATTGAATTGATTGTATATAACCTAAGTTTATAAAATTACTTGATTAATTTTTCATAAGTTTTATTATTCATGGAATGGAATGAAATTTAATTGATTGTATATAACCTAATTTCAAAAAATTACTTGATTAGTTTTAACAGAAGTTTTATTATTCATGGAATGGAATGGAATTGAATTGATTGTATATAACCTAAGTTTATAAAATTAGTTTATTAATTTTAACGTAAGTTTTATTATTCATGGAATGGAATGAAGTTTAATTGATTGTATATAACCTAATTTCAAAAAAATTACTTGATTAATTTTAACATAAGTTTCATTATTCATGGAACGGAATGGAATTGAATTGATTGTATATAACCTAAGTTTTTAAAATTACTTGATAAATATTAACGTAAATTTTATTATTCATGGAATGGAATGGAATTGAATTGATTGTATACAACCTAAGTTTATAAAATTACTTGATTAATTTTAACATAAGTTTTATTATTCATGGAGTAGAATGAAAGTTAATTGATTGTATATAACCTAATTTCAAAAAATTACTTAAATTATTTTAACATAAGTTTTAATATTTATGGAATGGAATGGAATTGAATTGATTGTATATAACCTAAGTTTATAAAATTACTTGATTAATTTTAACGTAAGTTTTATTATTCATGGAATGGAATGAAATTGAATTGATTGTATATAACCTAAGTTTATAAAATTACTTGATTAATTTTAACTTAATTTTATTATCCACTTGAGTTAAATTGAGAAATTATGTTTTCGCAAATCTCGAACTGTTAGTTCAATTTCTCAAGCTGTTAGTGCATTTTCTCAAGCTGTTAAGTGTTTTATAACCTAAGTTTATAAAATTACTTTATTAATTTTAACCTAAGTTTTATTATTCATGGAATTGAACTGATTATATATAACCTAAGTTTATAAAATTACTTGATTAATTTAATTAACCTAAGTTTTATTATTCATGGAAAGGAATGAAATTTAATTGATCGTATATAACCTAATTTCAAAAAATTACTTTATTAATTTTAACATAAGTTTTATTATTCATGGAATGCAATGGAATTGAATTGATTGTATATAACCTAAGTTTATAAAATTACTTGATTAATTTTAACGTAATTTTATTATCCATGGAATGGAATGAAATTTAATTGATTGTATATAAACTAATTTCAAAAAATTACTTGATTAATTTTAACATAAGTTTCATTATTCATGGAACGGAATGGAATTTAATTGATTGTATATAACCTAAGTTTATAAAATTTCTTGATTAATTTTAACGTAAGTTTTATTATTCATGGAATGGAATGGAATTGAATTGATTGTATATAATCTAAGTTTATAAAATTACTTGATTAATTTTAACCTAATTTTATTATCCACTTGAGTTAAATTGAGAAATTATGTTTTCGCAAATATCGAACTGTTAGTTCAATTTCTCAAGCTGTTAGTGCATTTTCTCAAGCTGTTAAGTGTTTTATAACCTAAGTTTATAAAATTACTTTATTAATTTTAATCTAAGTTTTATTATTCATGGAATTGAACTGATTATATATAACCTAAGTTTATAAAATTACTTGATTAATTTAATTAACCTAAGTTTTATTATTCATGGAAAGGAGTGAAATTTAATTGATCGTATATAACCTAATTTCAAAAAATTACTTTATTAATTTTAACATAAGTTTTATTATTCAGGGAATGGAATGGAATTGAATTGATTGTATATAACCTATGTTTATAAAATTACTTGATTAATTTTAACGTAATTTTATTATCCATGGAATGGAATGAAATTTAATTGATTGTATATAACCTAATTTCAAAAAATTACTTGATTAATTTTAACATAACTTTTATTATTCACCTAAGTTTATAAAATTACTTGATTAATTTTAACGTAAGTTTTATTATTCATGGAAAAGAATGAAATTGAATTGATTGTATATAACCTAAGTTTATAAAATTACTTGATTAATTTTTACATAAGTTTTATTATTCATGGAATGGAATGAAATTTAATTGATTGTATATAACCTAATTTCAAAAAATTACTTGATTAATTTTAACATAAGTTTCATTATTCATGGAACGGAATGGAATTGAATTGATTGTATATAACCTAAGTTTATAAAATTACTTGATTAATTTTAACGTAAGTTTTATTATTCATGGAAAAGAATGAAATTGAATTGATTGTATATAACCTAAGTTTATAAAATTACTTGATTAATTTTTACATAAGTTTTATTATTCATGGAATGGAATGAAATTTAATTGATTGTATATAACCTAATTTCAAAAAATTACTTGATTAATGTTAACATAAGTTTCATTATTCATGGAACGGAATGGAATTGAATTGATTGTATATAACCTAAGTTTATAAAATTACTTGATTAATTTTAACGTAAGTTTTATTATTCATGGAAAGGAATGAAATTGAATTGATTGTATATAACCTATTGTAGGGACAATATTTGTAGAGCTGAAATGAATATTACTTTTAATAATTGTGTTCATCTCTAAGGGGGAGAATGTTGGGAATAAATAATAGAGATGAAACTATTATATTGTATATAATTGTAAATACTCAATAGATTAGGGATTATGTGTGTAAATACACAATACTTGTGTATTGTGTATAAATAGAAATGTATGCTACGCATGCTGCTAAGAATCTCAGATTACACACACACATATGGATCTGATTTAGAGAGAAGATTCAGATTTGAGAGAGTTGTTTTGCAAGTCACCAAGAACCGAATGTAATATCTTTTATGTCAACTTAATCATTCAATATATTGTATTGAATTGTTAATTGTTCATATAGTGTTTAATGTTGATATGCATTGCATGAAAAGTGAATTCACAATTGGTATCAGAGCCTAATATGGCTGAATTTGATTGAATTTTGAGTCTAAAATTGTAATATTCGAAGAACTGTGATATTCATTTTTTTTGAATTTTTGACAATTTCTTGGGGTTTTTGATTTAGTAGATTAAATGGTATAAATTTGTGATCGAAGATGCGGTTTTTGAAGATGATTTGATTGGTTTAAACATCATATTCTAATTCCAAACACACAAGATTTAATTTGAAATTTGTTGAATTTTTTTTTAAAAAAAAATCGAGTTCTTCATGTTTTTGACAAAATTTGAGAGTTTGATCTGTGAATAGGCAAAGTTGTTTTTCAAAAAGTGTTTGTGTATAAAAACCGCAGCTTTGATTGTATTCTGAGGTCATTTCGATCATTTTTGTTGAAAATATTGAATTCAAGGATTGGAAAATTTCAAAACTGATGAAACTCGAATTACATTGAAATTTTAGTGTATATCGAGTTTGCATGTATGTAATTCGAGTTTGAAAACAATATATTTCGAATTTGCATGCATGTGATTCGAGTTTGAATACAATATAATTCGAGTTTGCATGTATATGTTTCGAGTTTGAAAACAATATAATTCGAGTTTGCATGCATGTGATTAGAGTTTGAATAAAATATAATTCGAGTTTGCATGTATATGTATCGAGTTTGACTATTCATTGATCGAGTTTAGATCTTAATTGATCGAGTTTGGTAATAAACTCATTGAGTTTAGGTTTAGTCATTCATGGTTCAGTTGTGACTCATTCGAGTTTTGCAAATTCATTCGAGTTTCACACTTATTCAATTGAGTTGGATTTATGCTTTAATCGAGCTTAGTCCTTCAATCATCGAGTTTCAGTGATACATCAACCGAGTTTCATTTGTAACTCAATCGAGTTTGGTCTTCTTGTCATTCGAGTTTGGTGATTCTTTATTCGAGTTTGATACTTCATCATTCGAGTTTGATCATTACATATTCGAGTTTCATCCAATATTATTCGAGTTTCATAAATAATCATTCGAGTTTTGATTATTTGACCTTAGCTGCTTAAATTGGCCATAACTTTTGACTGGAACATCGTTAGAAGGCCTACCATACGTCAAATCGAAGCTTGAAAAGAGATCTATATTTCTAAAACCGGCATAGCCGGTTAGGTAAATTTTCGAGGCCCAATTCCACTCCAGAAAAAAGTTACGGGCAATTTTATGCAGAAAAGCTGAAATTTTAACGTCAAAAAGTCATTTCAGAGCTGATTTTTCACAAATAATCATTAAATGATATAATTTTTCAAAGTTTTATCAGAATTCACTCATTTTTCCATAAAAGATCTTGGAAGTTCATTTTTCTGTAATTCATAATGGTGTTTGAACAATTTTCTAAGTCTGAGCTGATTGCCAAACTTACAGAATCTGAAAAGATTCGTAAGAACAATTACGACATTCTCGTTCAGTTAAATACTGATAGACATTTGGTGTTACGTGACGTACAAATACTGAATGAAGAAATTCAAAGCTTAAAAGAAAAACAAAACTCTGAGAGTTGTGCTCATCAGTTGAAAATATCTGAATTACTTAAAGAACTTGATGAGCTGAAACAAGAAAATTTTCAGAATGCAACTCAACTTAAATATCTTTTGCCTGAAAGATCTGATCTGTACAAGAAAGTTAAGGATCTTGAAGATACACTTTCTAAGACAAAACAATCTGATCAGAATTGTATCTCAAACGAAAATGAAGAAATTTTTGCTCTTCAACAAGAGTTGTCTTTAACTAAAGATTTGATTGAGAAGGAAAGACATGAGTTCTTACTTAAAGAACAAGATTTTAAATCAAAATCTGAATTGTTTGAAGATGAAAGACAAATGTTCTTAATCAAAGAACAATCTTTTAAATCTGATTACCAATCATTTGATCATGACAGAAATTCAAATTTAGTCATTATCAAAAGTTTGGAAGATCAGATACTTCATCTTACAAAACAATTACATGTGTTTTCTTCATCAACTGAGTCAAAGGTTAAGACCCCTTCTTCAGTGTGTTTAAAATCTAATGTTGATCACTCTGGTTTGTCTTCTGAAAGTGAAGTGAATCTAACTAACTCTGCTAAGTTTGATTCATCTTCAGATCTGAAACTTAAGTATCTTCTCAAGATACATAAAGGCAAAGACAAAATCATTGAACAACTTCCGGTAAAGATTTACACTGGTGAATCTTCGAAGTCAATTTTTCTTAAAGTTTCTAAAAATACTGGTCATCATAATCAGAAAACATTTTCACAGAAAAATACGAAGTATTATCAGAAACAGGCAAAAACCGGACAGTGTTTCGAAAAGAAGAGTTTGCAAAAGTCTGATCATTCAAATTCAAGTTTCTTTAGAAATTCAGATATTCAATTTTCTCATACTCAAAGAAATTTGTTTTCTGCTTTTGAAAGAGAAGCTAATAGTTATAATCTGCAATGGGTACCTAAACCAAAGTACCAGTGGGTACCAAAACCCATTTTGAAATGGGTACCCAATAGCGCTAACAAGTCTGGATCCAAATCTATTTGGATACCAAAGACATATTAAATTTTGCAGGTTTTAGGTTTCTTATCATTTCAGATAAGGACCCGTTCTTCATTTCAATAGGCTCTTGATTACATCAGATCAAGACCCGTGTTTCAACTCAAGATGGTTGTTAGTTAATCTAGACTAAAACCCGTTCTTCAGTTCACTCATTTGGTTTCTAGTTAATTCAGACTAGAACCCGAACTTCAATGAACCAGAGACAATGGTTTTCAGTTACTTCAGATTGAAACCCAAGCTTCTGCGGCAAATGGCTTCTAATCACTTCAAATTAGAACCCGAGTCTGAAAGACAAATATTTCTGGAATTCTTGCCCTGAATTCAACTACGAAGCTGAAATTGACAAAGAGGGAGTTTTATTTTTATAATTTTTTGCTCCTGATTTCAATTCAATGAGTTGACTAACTGTGTGTGCTTATTTCCAGGGGGAGTTTCAGACGCACTTTGACGATGACATTTTTCAAAACTATGTGTGATTTTTCACGAAAATATTTGATTCACACATAAAAAGAGTTTTTGAGCTGAAAAGAATCTTCTTTTATGAATCTCTGAATCTATCATTTAGATTAATTGATTGATCTAATCTCTTTGATTTTCATAATCTCATTTCTTCTGAGATTCTTTTTGTTAAAACTCTTCCAATTAATACTGGATTATTCTGTTATCTCCCATGTGCTAATTCTTTCAAGAAAAGCTGATTCTTTTCATATCATATATCAGATTTTCCATTTCATTCTGATATCTCCCAAAATTATCTGAATATCATCTCCAATACCATATAAGTTGGATTTCATCATATCTCATGACCTTTCAAAGCTGAAAATCTTTCTGCTGACTCCGATTATGCACCAATCTGAGTGATAGGCATAAATATCGCTTCTATGGTCTAACCAGAACTGGAAGACTTACCCAAGAAGCAAACCATCTATAGATTGTGCGGGTGAGGGTTCTTTAGGTTTATTAGTTGAGAAGTGACAGGGTCGAGCAGAGATAAAATGTAAATGAGAGGGATATTGATATTGAAAGGAGATGGTGGTGCAATCATGTTTTTCTTATAAAGCTGAATGAATTTAAAGAAAAAGTGAGTCGGAGGGAGCTTAGTTGAATAATGCTGAATGCTGAGAGTTGAGAAAGGATTAAAAGAAAAGTAAATCCTACCTAAACTGTGTTGGCTGGGTAAACCACATAATCTATCAAGCCCTAGGCGACTTGATATTGAAAAAGACGTCATGGACCCAGTGACGCATGCACTTAATCCCACCAACTACTCAGTTATCTCTCAAAAGATTTCTGTTTCAATAATCACGGAGATATAGCACATTTCTATCGATATATCATTTGGATATTATTGATATTGAAACAAGGAAGACAGTTGCTCCGGTCTCCAATTTCGTTTGATGCACATTGTGTCTAGAGCTGATTACATACACTTTTAGGACACATCGAGTCTAACAGTCTGCGTGACTATAAACTGCTAGTCCAAAGTGACTAAGCCGGAACAAATACGAGTGATTCTTTCATGATAAAGGATTTCACAATGACTATTTGGAAATCCTACCAGTGTTAACATCATGCCAGCGCTGAACGTAGGTCACATAGATTATGTCTATTGTGCAAACAGGAATCCTATGTGGACCTGGACTAGTTATTTTACATAATGAATATGTTTCATTTTCCCCAAAGTTGAAAAGCTTTGTTTTTATTCTGAAAAGCTATAGTATCAATTCGAGGGGGAGTGAACTTTTTGAGGGGGAGTGAGATAAATCTGTTTTGTATAGGGGGAGAGATATCAGTTTAAGGGGGAGAAAATCAATTTGTAATAATTTCTGAGTTGTAATTGTTGTTGGATTTCTTCTACTGTAATTTCATTGAATTAATGCATCTGTAGTTTTTGCATGATGTTCATAATTTTTTTTTTGTAAGGTCTACACACTACGGATCTATCTAGACGCGAGACCGTCAACGAGTGCGGAATCCTCGTTAACAGGTTGACGGAAACAACTCTCACACGGAACACGGAGACTATCAACAAGCTGTACGAACCAACACGAACGCACCTACTAGAAGATTCTCTCCGAAAGAACACTCAACAAGCTGATAAACTCGAGATCGCCTATTTGCTTAATCCCTCACGAATTCTGCAAAAAAAAGTCTCCTTATGATTCGAGTCTATCCCTAATTATAAAGGCTCATTCGAGTCTGCCATGGGCCAAACTCGAATCAGGCCCAAGGCCCATTCGAGTTTGTCCACATGACACTCTAGAATCTACCTTAAGATGTACATTCGAATCTGCTTAAGGAACACATTCGATTCTGTCATAGATTCGAATGCCAATCCTTAGTGAATTCGAATTTACTCTTTCACATATTTAACTAAGTATTGAAACTTATGTTTTTAACTTATGCTTGATTTTATCTTTGATCTTTATGTTTGAAATTCCTGTAATTCATTACATCAAGTTCAACCATACAATCAATAACTATCAACCATATATAAACATATATATCAAACACTCGTTAAATCCCAATACTTTGAATATTACTTAAACCAAAATGCTAGATCACTTAGACTGCTATCGTCACACAGGGTGTACCAACAGACTCCCCCTTGACGATAGCTTCTAACAATTCACACATTTGATTAAGTACTTTGTTTATTTATTCAAACTGCTGCCAGCATACAAACCTTTCTCAATACACACTTTAACTACATTTTCATACTTCCTAGCCTCACTATCCATATGAGTGTCGCTTGAGATTCTATGAGAATGAAGCACTTGAAGGTCATCTTTAGAAAGGTTTACAAGGTGAAGGGGATCGTAGACTCTAAGAATCACTTTTTCTTCAAAGTCCTCCATCACAGCTTCTCCTGTCTCACTTTCCACATACCACCAATTTAGATTTTTCATGACGTCCTGTGGCATTGGTTTGAGAGGAACCTTTCTCAGACATCTACCTGGTTTGTATTGTATTTTCATCCATGGATGACCAGTTAGAGGGTCAATTCGAGTATGGTCCATTACTCGTTTACCTACCCTTGGATTGAGCCGTTCGAACTTCCTAGATCTCCCTTCTTTTCTTATGATCTTTCCAATTATTTTAGCGTAAGGGTCGTTGCCGATGTTGATTAGCTCCTTGCATGCTAACGCCTTTATCTCAATCTTCGGCAAGGAGTTGAACACTTTCAGAGTTTTTCTGAGATACTGGAGACCATCTTTTCTTTTGATAATGAATAGCTGCAATTCCCGATCAAAGAACCAGCTCAATATACTTCCTGATAGCTCTCTAGTACCCGACACACGTATCTTCTTTTTCAGCTCCAACTCTCTTTTCTCTGCCCTAAACCATAGTTTTCTTTTCTCTTCATTGGTAAGTTCTCTGGCAGGTTCTTCACTTGCTGATTCAACATTTAAGGCAGCATGTACCACTTCTATGTTAATCACATTATTTCCTTCTATCACATATGTATCTGTGATGGGGTTTTGCTGAACGATGATCTCATTTGCTTCATCATCTTCATCAGCACAAACTTCATCATCAGATTTCCAATCTGTCACGTCTTCCGGCACAAATTCTCCTTCTTCTAACTCCTCCATTTCATCCTCAAAATCAAAGCCAAGGTCCATAGGGTCATCATCGAGATCCATTAGTGCTTCAATCATTTCGTGTATCTCCGACTCTGTGACCTTTGATGAACTGGCCTCACCTCCCGCAGCTTCTGATTGACCTGGCTCCCCATGAACTTCAGTATTCTGAGCAGCAGAAAAATCTACTGGCTCATTATCTCTTTGCGCACTGGGATCATTGCCGTCATTGTCTCCATCCTTAGGCAGCTCTTCCTGATCTCGGCAGCTTGTCTCCCCCTGAGCCTGTAGGTTTTTCAACAATTGATCAATAAGGGAGCGCATTGAACGTATCTCGGCCGATTGATCAGAAACAAATGTTTTGAGCTCTAAGTTTTCTTCCTGAATCTTGTCCACCACTTTCTTCAAGTCAGCATTCTCGTTGTCTAATCTTGCATTATAGGCTTGGATTTCACCGAGAGCTGTAGTTAGACCAAAGATTTGGACGTGCTGGAAGTCAACTTTGCTTTTCAGCGCAGAAAACCGTTGATTGTCCATGAACATGGATGAAGTGGATGGTATGGAATGTACGGGGGTTGGAGTGATTGGAGATGGAATGTATGGTTCAACAGGTGGTGGTGGTGGTGTGGTAGATTGAGCGGGTGGAGGTTGAGGCATTTCTGGCTGTGCAGCAGAAGCTGAGGTAGCTCCCTGCATAAATAGATGTCGTTTAGCCCTTTGCCTTGTTATCAATGGAGCAACTTCTTCTTCCTCAAAATCAGAGTCATCAGACTCCCTTGATGCTCGTCGCCTCGTAGCTTCTTCAGTCACCACCAATCGCGATCCATAAGTTCCTATCTGAACGGTTGGTTCTTCGGTTACAGTATCTGGAACTTCAACTTTAATCTCTTCCATATCTTCAGATTCAGTAGATGAGATGGCTTCTCCTTCTGGCACTGATTGATACTCATCAATTTGCCTAAGAATGTCATCTTCTCCTTCCGGAGGCTCTAACAATTCCCCAACTAACTCTGCCGTGATTTCTTCATTTGCATTTGGACCTGCTTCCCAAATCTCGTGCAATGTTTGACATAACTGATCAGATTCAATTGGTGCATTTGAGGGTCCAGCCTCTTGTGGCTCTTGAACTTGACTAGTAGATGGCCTATCTGCCTGTATTTGACTCGCAGAAGGCCTTTGACGTATTCTCTGCTGCTGAGGCCTTTGTTGTTGACGCTGCTGCTGTGGCTGTCGTTGCTGAACTTCCACTGCCCCTGCCCAATTGGCATCATCAGGGGCTACAAAGTTCCGATCGATTACAGCCCCAAACAAAGGTCGCTCGATTGGTACAGCTAACCTTCCTCGGTGAGAGGAGCAATCGGCAAAAATTCTCTTATCAATAACTGCAACGCTCTGAATATCATTCAGCTGCGGCAGATTTGGCAAAAAGTGCCGGATGAGCATCATCACAAAACGAGGATAAAGAAGAAGTCTTTCCCTCTCTGGAGCCGTTATCTGATGAACGAACTCTGAGAAGAACATCTCTGAAAAGCTGAAACGACGATTATAAACCAACGCGATCATGCCAGATTGAATCTTGGACACTATGTAATCAAATCCCGCTTTCTTCGCCGCGAAGCATACCATGAACACGTGCGCCAGATATCGCCATTGGCCAATGAGCCCACTCTTCATATAGGATGTCTTAGTAATGTCCAAACTATATCCCATCCTTACAAAGGCAGCCTGCCTAATACTTAATGGGAAATCTATAGGCCTATTCTCTTGCTCCTGAGTTCCCAGCTGAAGCACTTGTCGAAGAATATCAGCAGAAAACACCAATGGATTACCAGCAATCCTTGTCCTAAGAACTGTCGGAGTGACAGTGCAATTGACTTGCAAATGTTCATAAAATTGTCGCACGTACGGAATGACGATTTGGATGTTATGAGACAATGCATATGATATTCTGGATTCCACCAAGAAATCCACCATTTCACGGAAAGCCTGCGCTTCGGGGATTGCATGGTCAGGGGAAAGGACCATATTATGCTTCGGAACAAAGACTCTATCTGCCATGTCTGCACAATATATCAAATAATATTAGATTTATTAAAAATGAATAAACTTGTTTAAACTCAAATTTGTTTAATTTTGTACTTGTTCAAGGACAAAATCTAACACTTATGAATTTCTACAAGTTTAATTAAGAATTAAATTAAATAAGTCAAATATAATGACAAACTCAAAATAAACAGATTCGAATTAACATCTTTTCGAGTTTAATGTAACATTCGAGTTTAATGACCAATTCGAGTTTACTGACAAACTCGAATCAGGCCATGAACAGACTCGAAGGAGTCGGCCACAACCATCACTAAAATCCATGATTTTAACCATTTTGGACTCAGAAAGTCACATCTATTAGTCCTACTAGGTTCTAATCAATGATATTAGTAGTTAATTTGAGTTTTCACCGGTTCAAAGTTTGTAATTTTGAAAAACATACTTTCTACCAATAAAACTTCAAAATCTAATGATTTTGGCTTAATTGGAGTATAATACTACTTAAATCTTGTACAAAACACTTGATTATACCTAGATCTATGAGTAGTATCGAACCCACACGGACAGAAACTCGACAAATAGTTATTTCTTGAAAACGACAAACTCGAGAGAATAGATTCGAAATCGCCAGACAAACTCGAGAGTATAGATTCGAAAACAGGTGAAGTTAATGAACATCATTGTTGACCTATTTATACCACCAACCTTAGAGTTTAGTGACAGATTCGAATCTACTAACAGATTCGAGTCCTACTATTTTCGAGTTTAGCTTAAACTCGAATTCTCTCTGAAACTTTGAAAATCTCGAAAATGTTTGAAATAACTTCAAGTTTTTCAACCTTTTCAACCTTATCGTGTAACAGAATAAACTATGCCAAATCTTTTACCCTAAGCACAAGATTTTCACGCAATGTTTATTTTATTCAACTATGAATGCACCCTCAGTAATTTTTGACTTTTTTCCTAAGTAAAAATAAAAATAAAATACAATAAAATAAAATAAAATAAAATAAAATAAAATAAAATAAAGAGAAATAAAATAAAATAAAATAAAAATAAGTAAAAGTAAAAAATAAAATTTTTAAAATTTTTGAACAAAAACTTAACTTAGACTTAAACTACATTTATTAAAAACTACACCTATGCTAAACACTTAACAAATTATTTTTGACGAGCATAGTCAAAGAAAGGTTCAATCAGATAGCGGTGTCAGATACACACTTTCAGTACTTAAACCTTCACACTTAGGAATTTTTTATCCCTTTAATTGTTTGGCGTGACATACCCTTTTAGCTGATTGTTGGTATTTACCCCTTTAAACATGGTACATTTCAGAATATCCCTTGGCATTTTCATTTATCATGAAATTATCTTACGTGACTCAGACATAGACATACTTTTATGATCAAGGCACACAGACAATAATTCTAACTTTTTGGTATTTGCAAACTTTCTTTAAAAGACAAACATCGGACACAGGTCTGTATTTACATACAACAAAGTGTCTTAGTTTGACTTAAGGTTTATTTTTAAAGCTAGCAAGACAGCGGTGACAGGTCTGTACCGACGTACAACAAAGCGACTTATCTTGCTAACCCGAATCAAAACAGAGGCAACAGGTCTGTACTTACGTACAACAAAGTTAAGTGTTTTTGACTCTCAATTCCTTATGATTTTTCTATGCTTTCCATTTTAAGATGTATTTGATGTTGCTATACATCCCCAGAAAGTTTACATACCTCATTTAGACTCAAAGTTTGTATGTCTCGTACATAAAAATTAAGACCGATTGGTCATACATCTAAGTTAGTGACACGTTTGACTTTTTCTTGAATATTTTATTAGCCTTGAGACTCCCTATATGTATTATGCCTACCAACACATCAACTAAAATAAATTATAACACTTAGAATTTTAGGTGCATTATGTGTGAAAGCCTAAACACTTAGAGTTTGTAACGACTGTGCTAATTTTCGTCACTTTGAACCTATGCATCTCAGACTTGACTCTTTTTCTGATATTCTTTTTTTTTAATTTTTTATGGTTTTCTCTCTTTTTTATTTTGTTTTTCATAAGAAATAGCAAGAAAATAGTATAACCTACTAACTTACTAAAAATAGAAACTATCCTAATTTAGCAAACTCACTACAAAAAGAAAGACTATAGCTATAAACGGAAATAAAAATTCTACTAAGGTCAATTTACTCTGGGTTGCGCATTCCATTTAGTTGAATCAAATATTCAAACCGTGACTTATCAAAGGCTTTGGTAAATAAATCAACATTATTATCGTCCGTTGCCACTTTTACCAATTTGATTAAGTTCTTATAAGCACAATCACGAATAAAATGATGCCTTATGTCTATGTTCTTTGTTTTACTGTGTTTAACAGGATTATTTGTTATAGCAATTGTAGATTGGTTATCTATCCTAATGGGAGTTTGAGTGTAAGCATCGTAATCCCGCAATTGTTGTTGTATCCACAGAACCTGTGAGCAGCAACTACCAGCAGCAACATACTCGGCCTCGCACGTTGACACGGCTACTGACGTCTGTTTCTTGCATTGCCAGGAAACCAGTCTCCCTCCTAGGAATTGACAACCTCCAGTAGTTGACTTGCGCGTCAAGCTGCATCCTCCGTAGTCTGAATCTGTGAACGCCTCCAACTCTAGATCTCCCTCCGCGTGATACCAAAGTCCCAGCTTCGGTTTCGACTTGAGGTATCATAGAATTCGCTTCACAGCTTTCATGTGCATCTCTTTCGGATTAGCTTGAAACCTAGCACAAATACACACAACAAACATGATGTCAGGTCTTGAAGCAGTTAAATACATAAGTGATCCAATCATGGCCCGATATAACGTCGGATCCACATCGGTATCACTTTCACTACCCAGTCCGAGATTGTGATTCACTTGAATCGGCGTGCTGAAATGGGCTGTCAGTTTCGTCCCTTCCATCCTGAAGCGGTCTAATATGTCGTAGACATACTTCGTCTGATGGATAAACATTCCTTCCTTCTTCTGGTCAACTTGCAACCCCAAGAAGAAATTCAATTCACCCATTGAACTCATCTCGAATTTCGACTTCATCACCTTCTCAAAATCTTTGCACATTTGCTCGTTTTATGATCCAAAGATGATATCATCGACGTACACTTGTACCAAGATGAAGTGTTCTCCCTTTCTCTTAACGAACAGCGTACTATCTATCCTACCCCTTTCAAACCCGTTCTCTAACAAATGGTTGGATAAAGTCTCTTACCACGCCCTTAGTGCTTGATGCAATCCATACAGAGCCTTATCTAATCGATATACTCTGTCTGGATATTTTGGATCTGTAAATCCGGGCGGCTGTTCTACATACACCAGCTCCTTCACTTTCCCATAAAGGAAAGCACTCTTAACATCTAGTTGATATACCTTAAAGCCCTTGAAGGAAGCAAAAGCTAGAAACAACCTAATTGCTTCCAGCCTTGCTACTGGTGCAAACACCTCATTGTAATTGATTCCCTCCTCTTGGTTGAAACCCTTTACAACTAACCTAGCCTTGTTGCGAGTGACTATACCCCGATCGTCTCTTTTACACTTAAAAACCCATTTGGTTCCTATGGCAATTTCCCCTCGAGGTAATGGAACTAACTCCCACACTTCTAGTTTCCTAAACTGAGAGAGTTCTTCCTGCATCGCTTCAACCCAGGAGTTATCCTTTAGTGTCATTTGCACATTTTTCGGCTCTACTTGCGAGATGAAACAAGAATAGAGGCAGGTATGATAGGCCTCGGAGTCATTTATCATCGAAAACAACACAGTGTTGTTATTTAAACTACTCCTAGTCCTCACACCCTCATTAGGATTTCCTATGATGCTTTCTATAGGATGGTTCTTGTTGATCCTAGAGGTCTCTATCTCATCAACTCTCAGATTATCTCCTAAGTTAGATCCTATTTCACCTAATGGGGGAACATCCTCAGATTCCACATTTTCCTCCTCGTGGACAGTTTCCTCAGAGTTGGAATTTGTTGTCTGAGATTGATTCTCAGTTGAAGGTGCTTCTGGATCAGTGACTTCTGGAGATCCATCTTTAGTCAAAGTAGGCTCAGATGTGGATTGAAATGTAGTCCTCGGAAAGGTATGGCCTTCGTCATTCAGATTCAACGTCGCCATGTCCTTTTCGATCGTACCTGCATTTTCATCCAAAGGAATGTTAAATGACTCAAACAATGTATCATAGTTAAATATCCATTCCGGACCTGTTTGGGGTTCATGTGTATAACTTGTGACTTCAATGCTATACACAATTTCTATCGTACCATTTGTTTTGTTAAAAACCCGTTTGTTTAATGAGTTTGGCACATAACCTAGGAAGTATCCTTCGTCAGCCTTTTCACCAAACTTAGGTTGATGTTTTGTTCGCAATAAAGTACATGGTACCCCAAACGGTTCGAAGCGAGTTAAATTAGGTGGCCGCTAATTCAAAATTTCATAACAGGTTTTGTTCAAAGATTTGACAGTTAGGACCCGGTTTAAAATATGACATGCGGTATTCACTGCCTCCCCCCAAAACATGGTAGGAAGCTTTGAATCCGAAAGCATAGTCCTAGCTGCCTCAATCAATGTCCTGTTCTTTCGTTCGGCCACCCCATTTTGTTGTGGCTCATAGGGTGCACTAAATTGATGCACTATGCCCTTTGATAGGCAATATACACCAATTATAGTGTTTTTAAATTCTGTTCCATTATCACTACGAAGCCTTTTAACCCGTGTTCCATAGGAATTTTCCACTTGGTCTAAGAACCCGATGAGCTTGGATGCCGTCTCGTCCTTTGTACCTAGAAAGAAAACCCAAGAAAATCGTGAGTAATCGTCAGTGATAACTAAACAATACCAACTACCTCCTATACTCCTTTTGTTGATTGGTCCGAAGAGATCCATATGCAACAAATCGAATGTAGAGGTTATGGAGTTCTGAGTCTTGGACTTGTGTGCCTTCTTATGTTGTTTGCCCTTCTTGCAAGGTAGACACTTATCCTCGAACTGAAAACTCTTCATAGGCACACCTTGCACCAACCCATTTTTCGTTATATAGTTCATTTTTCTTAGGTGCAAGTGTGCCATGCGTCTGTGCCACAAAACTGATTCAGTCTCCGAAGCTTTAGACAGTAAGCAGATCGGACCCATCGAAGATTCTGGCTTGTTCATATCGAGCATGTACAAGTCATTCTTCCTTGGTGCCCGCATCAATATCCACTCTTCAGGAACCTTGAATCCTGGTTTTAGCACTAACGCTTCAGTGTCAGTGAACAACACTGAATTCTTCTTGTCATAGATTTGAGATACACTAATGAGATTGTGAACCAGTTTATCAACGTGATAAACTTGATCCAACTTGATTGTCCCATTAGTGACCACTCTAGTACCCGTGATGTTTCCTCCCTTGTTTCCCGCGAATGATACAAATCCCCGATTCCCACCCTTGAAGTCTGTAAGGAGACTTCTTTCCCCTGTCATGTGCCTGGAGCATCCACTGTCGACGAACCATTTGTTGTTTGGACCTGTGGTTATCTCCTGCACATGAAAGAAAATAGGTTAGTTATCACGGGGAACCCAAGCCATAACTGACTTGGTTATACCATTCTCGTCCACATACTTAAACTCTTTCAAATACCCATCTCGCCTTTCAGGTGACTTGGGTCGTTGAACAGGAGTTTGTTGTGGTGCCGAGTGATGTAAATTCACTCTTTGCCTTTGAGTAGGCATTTGTTGTGGAGCTCTTGAATAATTCCGATTATATTGCATTTCAGATTGAGATCCCTGAGCTCTAACCGGTGTGTGATGTCTAACAAGAGTGTGTGACCTAACTGGGGTGTATGCTCTGCTAGGTGTTGTGCTCCTATATTGTTGTTGAGGTCCAGACCTAGATTGATTAACGACTCGATTCGGTGAATTAGTCCTAACCACTTCTTTTGGTCCTCCTTTTACCGGTATATGTTTCACAACTTGTTTTGGTGCAGCCTGCACAGTTTTCTCGGTACTCTGAGAACTACTAGTGCTCGCCACACTTGTTGAAGGCTTAACTTGTGTTGGCTTTCCTGTCTTAGGTGTAACGTCAATTTTCCTAAGCGGACAGTTGAAGCAACATGCCCCTTTTCATGACATTTAAAGCAAGACATCTTGTCAATGGACTTCTTGTGTGTGCCCTTAGACCTAGGTGTCTCACTAGTGTCTGGTTCTTTTTGTGTGTCTTCAGTGACTGGTTCATCATCCTGATCATTAAAATCAATTTTATGTTTTCCTACAGGTGTTTCACTGGAGGAGGACACGAATTTAACTTTCTTAATCTTGACAGTAGTATCAGTCACCTTAGATGTATTTTCTTTAATAGGCTCAGACACGGGTGCAGGTATTTCCTCTAAGTCTACTGATTTCTCAGTTTTCTCTTGAGGTTGAGGCACGTAGTTGGCATTAAAAGGTGGAGGAATCTCATGAAATCCTAGACCTACAGGCATTTTAGATTGGCGTTGAGCATCTAAAACTTTCCCTAGGTTCAGACTTGAGTTCCTAAACTTTTCTAGCTTACTATTAGCCTCAGCTACCTTCACCTTAGTTTTAGCTAGCTCTACTTCTTTGGTCTTAAGATCTTTGGTCAAGGCCTCTACATGCTCATACATTAGTTCTAATCTAACACACTGCTCACTCAGCTTGTCTTTTAGAACTATGACATCTTGTGCATCAGCTTTAAGCTTGTCCCTAAGATCTTGCTTAATGTCATTCAGGCTAGCATTATCTGTCTTTAATGACTCATTTTGAGCAGATATATTTTTATGTGACTCTAATACTAGGTTCAACCTGTCGTTAGAAGTAACACATAAAACACATAATTCATGGAAAAGAGAGTAATTCAGACTTACCTTTGTGTGATCTGATTCGACGTTGGCCATTTTAGCGGCAAACTCCAGAAGCGTCTGATCATTCGACTTCTCCACCCACATCGGACTGCTTTCTTGTTGACTATTGTCCCTTGTGTTCTGCTCTTCCCCTTCACATCCATTCACAGTGACTTCAGCCATAAAGGCTCTAGCGTTAGATTCCGGATGTGAGCTCCATTCGTAAGTACCATCCAGCTGTCTGTCTGATGTTACGTTTGATAATAGACCAGCTATGTTGGCTTGACTGGATGATGAACTCGTAAGATATCTCTGTTGAGATTGGTTCTGAAACTGTCCTTGATTCTGATTCTGCCCTTGGTAATTATCTACCTTCGGTCTCTGACACTCCCTTGCAAAGTGTCCCAAGCCTTGACAGTTATAGCATTTGACCTTGGACTTATCAAAGCCAATCCCCTTATTATTCATGTTCAGATTTCTTCCAGTGCGCTTGATGAATCGCTTAACCCTTTGGGTTACCATGGCCAGTTGCCATTTGAGATCCATCTCCTCAAGGTCGTCAGGGTCTACCTGATCGTAATCTTCATCCCAGAGTGCAGGATCTTTTATTTTCCCTTGAACGCAGTTCCCGTATGCGGCCACAAATGACGCCAATAGATTCAAATGTTCTTCGGCCGATTTAGCGCTCATGGGCATCTTAGAGTAGCCCTGAGATGTTGATGCCTGTGTTGCATGAGGTTGCTGTTCTTCCGGTCTCCCAAACCCTAAGAACGCTCTATTCGGTGCGTCGTCAGTCTCTGCTGGTGACGACGTTTCTCCGGTGAAGAACGCTGTAGCAGTCTTCATATCAGCTGCCCCTGAAGGTTTTGATTTTCCAAAATACATGGCTGGATTTTGGACTTGTTCATAATCTGTCTCGGCCTTCAGTAGCTCGAAATGATAAGCCCTCAGTGTTCCCACTACATCCTCCAACGATTGAGTATAATACTTATCCTCATTAAGCTTGATCATAGCCACGTACATCGCCCATTTGGCTGGTAAGGCATCAAGAAGCTTATTGTTCTTTTCTGTATCGCTATACTCAATGCCATGACTCTCAAGCTCTGTCAGCAGATGATAAAAGCGGGTGATGGTGTCGTCCAGCTTTTCATCCTTTAAAGCCTTGAAAATCGCAAATTGCTGTTTCAACAACTCCATGCGCTTCCTCCGAACCCTCGGATTACCCTCACACCTCTTTTCCAGCGTCTCCCAAAGCTCCTTAGATGTCTTTTGATTGCGGAATGTGTGTAGTATGTCCTGAGGTAAGGCCATTCGTATTGTAGCGAATGCGCGGTTCTCTGCTTCAAATACCTTTTTGTCATCTTCCTTCATCATTGAATACGTGACAACCTTCTGTCTTCCCTCAACTTCAGCAGTTGGTGGAATATATCCCTCGTCGATACATAGCCACATTCGCATGTCTTTGAAACGCACAAAATCAGCAACCGATCTTTCCACCAATAGTAGTTTTCAAGTTTCATCAGCTTAGGTGGAGTGTTAGCTTTCCCCACCTCATGATCCATTTCCAGAAACCTTTGAAGATTTGTCATTGTTTCAAAAGTAACTGAATTTTTGACTTAATAAATTTAATTCGAAATTAATTTAAGTTAATTCTTTCGAATTTAGTTAAACTCGAATATAATTAAGTTTAAGCCTATTTGGGATTAAATTCGACTTAAGTCCTTAAATTCAATTAAATTCGAAACAGGTGACAAACTCGAAGATCTCCAAATTCGAAGGTCCAAGAAAACTCGAAAGACTCAAAGTCGAACCCCAGCAAACTCGAAGCTCCTATTCGACTCTAGTCTAAACTCGAATCAAACTCGAACACCCTAAACTCGAAACACTCTTTATCAAACTCGAAAGGAGCGGATTTTTGGTTAGACTCGAGACTAAGAAAAACCCTAATTACTCCTAACAGATTCGAGCGCCGCAAACTCGAAAAACGGCCAATACCTCGATTTTTTAACGTTTTGCAGATTAAATCAATATTTTTGCAACGAAAAATATTGATTTCGATCAAAAACGTGAAAAACACAAAGTATTTCCCCGATCCTAAGTTGTTAAGCTCGAAAAACACCAAAACTGGAGAGAATAACCGTCCAAAAGCGTCAAGAAACCTAGGATGAACACGAAGAACACCCCTTAGGCTTTGATACCACTTGTAAGGTCTACACACTACGGATCTATCTAGACGCGAGACCGTCAACGAGTGCGGAATCCTCGTTAATGGGTTGATGGAAACAACTCTCACACGGAACACGGAGACTATCAACAAGCTGTACGAACGAACACGAACGCACCTACTAGAAGATTCTCTCCGAAAGAACACTCAACAAGCTGATAAACTCGAGATCGCCTATTTGCTTAATCCCTCACGAATTCTGCAAAAAGTCTCCTTATGATTCGAGTCTATCCCTAATTATAAAGGCTCATTCGAGTCTGCCATGGGCCAAACTCGAATCAGGCCCAAGGCCCATTCGAGTTTGTCCACATGACACCCTCGAATCTACCTTAAGATGTACATTCGAATCTGCTTAAGGAACACATTCGAATCTGTCATAGATTCGAATGCCAATCCTTAGTGAATTCGAATTTACTCTTTCACATATTTAACTAAGTATTGAAACTTATGTTTTTAACTTATGCTTGATTTTATCTTTGATCTTTATGTTTGAACTTCCTGTAATTCATTACATCAAGTTCAACCATACAATCAATAACTATCAACCATATATAAACATATATATCAAACACTCGTTAAATCCCAATACTTTGAATATTACTTAAACCAAAATGCTAGATCACTTAGACTGCTATCGTCACACAGGGTGTACCAACATTTTTTATGATCATCATGAGGGGGAGAAAAGCTGAATTTCAGAAACAACTGTCGAGTAGTTTGAAATCAACTGAAGACAATTGCTACATCATCTCAAGACAATTGATCAAGGGAGAGAATTAAAAAGCTATTCATGATTCAAGGGGGAGTGTACTTACAAGAAAATACAAGAAAAGAGAAGATCAGAGAAGAAGATATGTGAAGATCAGAGAGAGTCAAATAAAGAAAAGAAGAAGATTCAGAGATCAGAGAAAAGAAGAATATTCACGAAAAAGTCCCTGAAATGATCTTTTATCAGAAAAATTGATTTCATCTCTAAGGTTGTTAGGGACAATTTGTAGAGCTGAAATGAATATTACTTTTAATAATTGTGTTCATCTCTAAGGGGGAGAATGTTGGGAATAAATAATTGAGATGAAACAATTATATTGTATATAATTGTAAATACTCAATAGATTAGGGATTATGTGTGTATATACACAATACTTGTGTATTGTGTATAAATAGAAATGTATGCTACGCATGCTGCTAAGAATCTCAGATTACACACACACACATATGGATCTGATTTAGAGAGAAGATTCAGATTTGAGAGAATTGTTTTGCAAGTGACCAAGAACCGAATGTAATATCTTTTCTCTCAACTTAATCATTAAATGTATTGTATTGAATTGTTAATTGTTCATATAGTGTTTAATGTTGATATGAATTGCATGAAAAGTGAATTCACAACCTAAGTTTATAAAATTACTTGAATAATTTTAACGTAAATTTTATTATTCATGGAATGGAATGGAATTGAATTGAATTGATTGTATATAACCTAAGTTTATAAAATTACATGATTAATTTTAACCTATGTTTTATTATTCATGGAATGGAATGAAATTGAACTGATTATATATAACCTAACTTTATAAAATTACTTGATTAATTTAGTTAACCTAAGTTTTATTATTCATGGAATGGAATGAACTTTAATTGATTGTATATAACCTAACTTCAAAAAATTACTTGATTAATTTTAACAGAAGTTTTATTATTCATGGAATGGAATGGAATTGAATTGATTGTATATAACCTAAGTTTATAAAATTAGTTGATTAATTTTAACGTAAGTGTTATTATTCATGGAATGAAATGAAATTTAATTGATTGTATATAACCTAATTTCAAAAAATTACTTGATTAATTTTAACGTAAGTTTCATTATTCATGGAACGGAATGGAATTGAATTGATTGTATATAACCTAAGTTTATAAATTACTTGATAAATATTAACGTAAATTTTATTATTCATGGAATGGAATGGAATTGAATTGATTGTATACAACCTAAGTTTATAAAATTACTTGATTAATTTTAACATAAGTTTTATTATTCATGGAATAGAATGAAAGTTAATTGATTGTATATAACCTAATTTCAAAAAATTACTTGAATAATTTTAACATAAGTTTTATTATTTATGGAATGGAATGGAATTGAATTGATTGTATATAACCTAAGTTTATAAAATTACTTGATTAATTTTAACGTATGTTTTATTATTCATGGAATGGAATGGAATTGAATTGATTGTATATAACCTAAGTTTATAAAATTACTTGATTAATTTTAACCTAATTTTATTATCCACTTGAGTTAAATTGAGAAATTATGTTTCCGCAAATCTCGAACTGTTAGTTCAATTTCTCAAGCTGTTAGTGCATTTTCTCAAGCTGTTAAGTGTTTTATAACCTAAGTTTATAAAATTACTTTATTAATTTTAACCTAAGTTTTATTATTCATGGAATTGAACGGATTATATATAACCTAAGCTTATAAAATTACTTGATTAATTTAATTAACCAAAGTTTTATTAATCATGGAAAGGAATGAAATTTAATTGATCGTATATAACCTAATTCAAAAAATTACTTTATTAATTTTAACATAAGTTTTATTATTCATGGAATTGAATGGAATTCAATTGATTGTATATAACCTAAGTTTATAAAATTACTTGATTAATTTTAACGTAATTTTATTATCCATGGAATGGAATGAAATTTAATTGATTGTATATAACCTAATTTCAAAAAATTACTTGATTAATTTTAACATAAGTTTTATTATTCATGGAACGGAATGGAATTGAATTGATTGTATATAACCTAAGTTTATAAAATTACTTGATTAATTTTAACGTAAGTTTTATTATTCATGGAAAGGAATGAAATTGAATTGATTGTATATAACCTAAGTTTATAAAATTACTTGATTAATTTTTACATAAGTTTTATTATTCATGGAATGGAATGAAATTTAATTGATTGTATATAACCTAATTTCAAAAAATTACTTGATTAGTTTTAACAGAAGTTTTATTATTAATGGAAAGGAATGGAATTGAATTGATTGTATATAACCCAAGTTTATAAAATTACTTTATTAATTTTGACGTAAGTTTTATTATTCATGGAATGGAATGGAATTGAATTAATTGTATATAACCTAAGTTTATAAAATTACTTGATTAATTTTAACCTAAGTTTTATTATTCATGGAATGGAATGGAATTGAATTGAATTGATTGTATATAACCTATGTTTATAAAATTACATGATTAATTTTAACCTAAGTTTTTTTATTCATGGAATGAAATGAAATTGAACTGATTATATATAACCTAAGTTTATAAAATTAATTGATTAATTTAGTTAACCTAAGTTTTATTATTTATGAAATGGAATGAAATTTAATTGATTGTATATAACCTAATTTTAAAAAATTACTTGATTAATTTTAACAGAAGTTTTATTATTCATTGAATGGAATGGAATTGAATTGATTGTATATAACCTAAATTTATAAAATTAGTTGATTAATTTTAACGTAAGTTTTATTTTTCATGGAATGGAATGAAATTTAATTGATTGTATATAACCTAATTTCAAAAAATTACTTGATTAATTTTAACATAAGTGTTACATTTATTATTTCGATCCTAGGAGTTGTTTTGTAATATTTATTATCTTTATATCTTGTCTTGTATTTAATTTCCATGTAATTTATGTTTATGTAAAAGTCTAGGGGCCATTTATGTCAATGCTTCAAAGTTATTTAAATGAAGCTATAATAGCTCCTAGGGTTTGCTTTTGTATTTACGGTTGACATTTGAAAAGAACAACCAGCCCCCATTTTGTCATATTCTCTCTAACATTCATATTGTCTTTTCTTCATCATTTCACATTTATTGAGCTTGATTCTTCATGTGTGTGATAAGAAAATCATCAAGGTGCTGAAACAATACGGGAATACTATATTACAATTGGTATCAGAGCACAGAGGGGTGGATTTTAACTGTTTCATTCGGATTCTGCTGGGTTTTATTGTGTGTTCTTCGTGTTCTTCCATTCTACCCGGTTAGATCTTCATTTTCCTTTGTTTTTCTGTGTTTCTTGTGTTATAATGGTCATATAAACACCACATTATTATTCTCTACTGATTTTTAGCTCATTTAGTTCCATATCTTTGTTAAAATCATCAAGAATCGGCCATTTTCAAGTTTGAAAATATGGGTTTTTTAAGTGGGTTTTTAACGTGTTCATGCTGTTTTTAAGTGTTTTTTAGGTTATTTTAAATCACCAAAAGTGTTTAAAATAGTTTATAAATCATTTAGAACTGTTTTTAGGCTTTAAAACTGATAAAAATCGAATTCTGCTCAGTTCTGCCTTAGAAATCGTAAAAAACCTGCTGTATTTCGGATCCTTACTATAGCATTTCGGACCACCTAGGCACCAATTTCGGACCACCCATCACCCTAATTCGGACCTCATTTCGGTCCAATTCGGACCATACTTAGGTGAATTTCGGACCCCCCATAAGCCTATTTCGGACCACAATTCGGTCCCATCCGGACTTCGGACCATCCGAAGTTCAGATCAGGCTATCCATTTTCACTGTTGGGACTTATACTTAAATTTTTCCAAATTCGGACCATACCCATTTCGGTCCATCCGAATTCGGTCCTTCCACTGTTCATCCGAATTCGGTCCCTTAGGTCCATCCGCATTTAGGTTCACCCGAATTCTGTCCCCATCCGAATCCCTGTTCATCCGAAATTGGACTCCATCCGATTTAGGATCCCATCCGAAATAGCACATCATCCGGACCATAGCCCATCCGAATTACTGTTCACCCATCCGAAATCACCTCATCCGAATTCGGTTCACAGATCCGAAATTCATCCAATCCGAATTCGGTCCTGCCATCCGAAACACTGTTCATCCGAATCCAACTCATCCGAAATTGTCTATCATCCGAATTCAGCTCCATCTGTTTTTAAGTCCAATCCATCCGTGTCCAGTTTCCACCTCTAAGATCTTCATATTCTTAATCAGCACCCATCACCATAATGTCTCGCGAAGCTCTAGTACTCGGATCTGAGAACAGACCACCAGTTCTCTATCCCGATGAGTACGCATAATGGAAATCCCAGTTCCTTAAGTTCGTTGGAATGCAGCCGCTCGGGAATTTGATGCTTCAGTCTATATCCGAAGGACCCGTAATCTACTATCGAGAGATAGCAGCCAGACCTGAGGCTGACCCCCCCTATCCAAGCCTCTAAAGTTGAAAGAGAACCGGCAAATGACGCCGAGAGAGACCGACAGCACGCTGACAAGAGGGCAGAAAATCTGATTTATCAAGCCCTCCCCACTGATATTCTGGTCGGTGTAGACAGTAAAATGTCTGCAAAAGAAATGTGGGACGAGCTGGAGTCCAAATGCTTGGGGCAGATCTTGATGATCGTGCCAAAATAGAGGAGGCAAAGGCAAAGTTTGCGGAATTCCGCGCCAAAGACGGGGAATCTCTACAAGCCACATTCACCAGGTTCTGTGCAGTCCTTAACGAGTTGAACAAACTGCACATCAAGAAGGATAGGGATGATATCAACATCCAATTCTTTGCCGCCTTAGCCCCCGAGTGGCAGCTTGCATGTCGGGCCACGAAAAGAGTCCTGAACATTCCTGAGGTATCAATTAATGTCGTCTTTAAGGAGCTCAAGAAATATCAAGGGATGTGGATCAACAGAAGCTGATGGCAAATCAATTGGCCTCCCTACTGCTATCGGCCAACACCAGGTTGAAACCGAATGATTCTCTAGCCTTGATCACTAACACGCAGATTCCAACACCATCCTTTACTCCAGGTTCTTCATCATCTCAGTTCAGGTATGCTTCTCCTCCGCGTGAGGTCTATAATGAGGAGGAAGCTTCGATACAGGAACAGATAGCCTTGTGGACCAACCGTCTCCAACAGCGACGGTTCTCCAACAAGACTAACAATCAACTCCGTTATGACACCGGTCCACGGAGGTACTCAGATGATAGAAGAGATGACCGACGCGACGACTATCGAAGGGATGAATACCGCAGGGATGATCGCCGATATGACGATTGACGCGACTATCGAGATGATCGTCGTTATGAAAGGCGAGATGATAGGCGTGATGATCACAGGGATGACAGGCGGGACGATCGAAGGGATGATCATCAGGATGACCGCAGGGAAGAGAGACGAGTGCCCGAAAGAAGGGACAGGAGGCGTGATGACAGCCGAGAGCATCGCCGGGCAGATAAAAGGCTGGCGGAAAGAAGAGAGCACAGGCCAAGAGCAGATGAGCCAAAGGCCGCAGATGAACGTCTCTGCTACACATGTGGCAAACCGGGCCACTTTGCTAGGGAATGCAAGAACAATTTCGACAGAGACGTTGCATACTATGAGAGAAAGCTCGAGGCAGCCAAGAAGAGAACGGATGCATTAGCCCTCGTCGCCCAGGAAGACTACTGGGATGCTGAAGATTCTGAAGACGATGATGACAAGGGCAAGATTTGCTACATGGTTGATCGTATGGGTTGGAGACATGTGCTGATTTCACTGCTGACAATTCAGATCATGCTGCTGAGGGGGAGACACTGAAAAATCCACCAGCATGTCTGATGGCTACAACCAACGATCCCGAATGCTCCACATCCGGTTCTGAGTCCAATGAGGTATATTCCTGTTACATTCCTGCACATGTAAATAAATTATTTGTAGATAATGAATGTACACTGCACACACAAATACTTGATCTACAAGCTAGATTAAATGCTGAAACTGCAAGGTGTGTACAGGCTGAACATCAAGCTCATGCTCTGAAAGAATCATCTGAATTATATCATTCAAAGTCGTTAACTAATCATAATGTTATAAAACAGATGTTAATAGAAAAAGTAGATGTTCAGGATAGGAATATATACCTTGAATCTTGCATGGAAACGCTTTCAAAAGATAAACTCTCTTTAAAAGAAGAAATTTCTGTTCTTACAAAACAATTAGATGTGGTAAATATGGAAAATATAGACAGTTGAGAAAAATATAAAATGATTGAAGAAGAAATGATAAGTTTGTACTCAAGAATAAAGACCCTTGACGATGCATTTTTGAAAAGGGGTCAAACAGAACAAACCATTCATTTAAATCAGTCCAAAGAAACTAGGTTTTACCATTCTAAACAAGGAATTGGTTTTAAAAATCCTAAATATTTGGAAAAAGCACAAAATGTTTTACCTGTATTTTATGAGTTAAACTATATGGAAGCCGGTCTTAAATCTTTCTTTTATAAGTCATCAAAAGAAGTTTTAAACCAAGAAAATGAGAAACGTGTTGCTCGTAAAGATAAAGAAATTTCCTTTCAATATGAAGAACTTAACGAGAGTTATTCTTCTAGAGTACCCATTTTAGAGGAAGTCTCTTGTCAACTTATTCAGAAGCTGAATTGAAAACTGAAATCGTAAAATCAACTCCTCAACTTTATATTCCTGCAAAAGTTCTTCAACAACAAATCACTGTTTTAGAAAAGGAATTGAAGTCGTCTCAAGAGAAAGCACTTGATCTTCAAGATGCTCTTCTTAAGAGAGAAGAAGAATTGGTAAATCAATCTTTTCAACAATCTGTGGAAGTTACTGTCTACAGAGAAAATTTTGAAATGGTTTCACAAAAATTGAAAGATCTTTCAAAAGAACGAACACTTTCTCATTCCATAAAAATTCCATGTGTGTCATCAGATAAAGGTAAGGCTAAAGCTGAATCTTCTTCTATCATTGTCAAAGGTGAGTGCTCAAAAGTTTTCAAAAATGAGGTTCCTAAAAAGACTCAGATTAAATCCAAGTCTTTTAAGAAACCCACTCACCACCAAAAAGAAAAGTCTGTCAAATCTAAATCTTCCATGCTTACTGACTCTAATCGTTTTGTTCCTACAGATCATATAAGGAGAGTCCCAAAAACCACCATGCAGGATTCTACAAGTTTTTTTGTGAAGAAGGCTTTAATGCCAAATGAATTTGTTACTAGAGATAGGATGTCTGTAATCTCTAAAGACAATTTATGTAACAATGTGTGTGACAATGTCTGTAATGTTGTACCGAATTCTGCTATTCCGTTAAAGTACTCTTTCAGTGATTTGTTTAATCTATGTCCAACTAAATATAAACGACAGGTTCCTGAAATGAATGCTTTCGTGCCATATCCTGCAAAACGTATTCGGAAAAAGAAAACTAAAAATAGTGCATCATCGGCCACAAACAAAGTTGAGAATTGTCTGTTGCCAAGGCCCAAAACCAAAGCAACGGTCAAAAAGGTCTCAAAAAGACAAAAACCAAAGGCAATTTCAGCGCCTAAGGTTCCAAAACCCAATAAATCCAATCTTCAATGGATTCCAAAGGGTTGTGCATTCGGACCACACACAAATGCTAATTGGGATTCTAAATCTGTACACGTACCATATAAATCTGGAAATCCTAACAAAAAGGGACCCATATTGAGGTGGGTACCCAAGGTTGTGTGATCTTAATGCAGATGGTTCTTGGTTACTTCTGATCAAGACCCGTGCTTCAAAGAAATGGCTTCTAGTTACCTTAGACTAGGACCCGTTCTTTTGCTTGTCGGTTGTGCTTAAACCGACACGTTTAGCTTCTGTGCACACAGCCCAGGACCCGGTCTTAACTCATCATGTTTTCTGAACATCTCGGTTCAGAACACGGTTTGATTGTGAATAAAAATGGATGTGTTTGAATGCATATAGTTTTTCATTATATAAATTTATTTGTTTTTCAGGCTAAGTGCGTTTGGTATATGGATTCGGGTTGCTCCAAGCACATGACTGGAAGAAGAGAATTGCTGTCCAACGTTGTTGAACAGTATTGCGGAACTGTGAAATTCGGGAACAACCATCAGGCTCACATAAAAGGATACGGGGACTTAGTTCTAAATAATCTGGTCATCAAGGACGTTGACTATGTTGAGGGGTTATTACATAATCTTTTTAGCATAGGACAGCTCTGCGACAAAGGCCTAGAATTAACGTTTAGGGCTAAGAACTGCAGTGTTAAGAGCATAGATGGAAAAGAAATCTTAACAGGTTCCCGAAACTCTAACCTTTACACCATTGACGTAGCTATGCTAATAGTGAAGGATAACATTTGCCTACTATCAAAAGCCTCTTCAAAAGATTCTTTGTTGTGGCATCGAAGATTATCCCATTTGAATTTTGATAATATCAACAAGCTGGCTGCGAAACAATTGGTCAAAGGACTTCCTGAATTGCGCTACGAAAAGGACCATCTGTGTGGAGCGTGTGAGAAAGGAAAAATGAAACAATCATCTCACAAACCAAAGCCCGAACCATCAACAAAAAGAGTATTGGAGTTACTTCATATGGATTTATGCGGACCGATGAGAACTCAAAGCATAAATGGAAAACGATATGTGTTGGTTATCGTTGATGATTATTCTCGATATACCTGGGTCAGGTTCTTGCGTTCCAAGGACGAGACAGCTCAAGAAATCATTGATTTTATCAAGAGTGTCGAGACCCAACAGCAGCTGTCAGTGCAATCAATCAGATCAGATGACGGCACAGAGTTCAAGAACTCAGTAGTTGAGGGATTCCTTCGATCCAAAGGTATTCAGCATCAATACTCTGCTGCTCGAACACCTCAACAAAATGGGGTCGTGGAAAGGCGTAACCGTACGCTAGTGGAAGCCGCTCGTACAATGCTCACATACTCAAAGCTACCTCCGTTGTTGTGGGCCGAAGCTGTATCAACAGCATGCTATACACAAAATCGCTCCATCATCCATAAGCGCTTTAAGAAAACTCCTTACCAACTCTTTTTGAATAAAGTACCATTTATCAAGTACTTACGTGCATTTGGTTGCAGGTGCTATGTGCTGAACGACAAAGACAACCTCGGGAAAAACGAAAAGGCGGATGAAGCGATCTTCATTGGATACTCATCCAACTCGAAGGCGCATCGTGCATTCAATACCCGAACCAGAACAGTCAAAGAAAGTGTGCACGTCACATTTGATGAGTTGGCTGAACTGGCACCCGAAGTTGATCAATCAGGACCACGCATTACTCAAATGCCTGGAGACTCTTCGAATAACCCCATTTCTTTTTCTTCTTCTGATTTGGTTAATTTATTTGATCCTTTTTATGTTGAATTTTTCGGTCTTAACGCTATTGTGTGTAATGTTGTCAATAATGTAGGTGATCCTTCCAATTCAACTGCGCCGCAAAGTTTCTCCTCTCCATCTTCTTCAACGTACCCTCATCCATCCACATCATCCACCGACACATCCGCAGTTGAATCTACTCCTATAATACCCTCACATATAATACCAACAATTCTTCCTTCACCTGAACACTCAGGAATCGAACCGGAACCAGTGGTACCATCATTTGAAACCATTGACCATGAATCCTCATCCATCCCCACATTAACCACAAAGGTTCCATCCCGAGCACCCCTTCCACATGAGATCAGATGGACCCGAAGTCACCCAACAGATCAAATCATTGGTGATGTATCAACAGGAGTCCAAACTCGCAGGGCATCTGCTAATGAATGCCTCTTCGCATCATTCCTGAGTATGATAGAGCCCGCTCGTGTAGATGAACCCCTGACAGATCCGGATTGGACAGTTGCAATGCAAGAGGAACTCAACCAGTTTGAACAGCTAAGAGTATGGTGGTTAGTTCCCAAACCAAAAGACCGTACAGTCATCGGAACAAAGTGGATCTTTAAGAACAAACGAGATGTAAACGGCATTGTGATAAGGAATAAAGCAAGACTTGTTGCCAAAGGCTACCGACAACAAGAAGGGATAGATTATGACGAGACCTTCGCTCCAGTTGGACGGATCGAAGCAATCAGAATCTTCTTGGCGTACGCAGCACACAAAGACTTCAAAGTGTACCAAATGGACGTCAAGACTCCCTTTCTAAATGGTGAACTTAACGAGGAGGTGTATGTTGAACAACCACAAGGCTTTGTTGATGCACATAAACCCGAACATGTTTATGTGCTAGATAAGGCCCTCTATGGTTTAAAACAAGCACCTCGAGCATGGTATGATAGTCTCTCAAATTTCCTTATTTCTGCCGGTTTCTATAAAGGTGTGGTGGACACAACTCTGTTCACAAAAAGGGAAGACCCACATATAATGCTAGTACAAATTTATGTCGACGATATTATATTTGGATCTACTGACAGTAATTTTTGTAAGGATTTCTCAGCCCTAATGGAGTCCAGGTTTGAGATGTGTATGATGGGGGAAATGAACTTTTTCCTCGGATTACAAGTCAAACAACTTGAGGATGGGATTTTTGTGAACCAGTCGAAATATACTCTTGACATTCTCAAGAAGTATAAGTTAGACTCTTGCACGAGTATCGCAACTCCCATGGCCTCCAACTGTAAGTTAAACACCGATCCTTCCGGGAAAAGTGTCGATAATACTACTTACAGAAGGATGATAGGATCCTTATTATACTTCACTACCAGTAGGCTGGATATAATGTTTTCAACATGTCTTTGTGCTAGATTTCAGGCCGACCCAAAAGATTCACACGTAACTGCGGTAAAACGCATTTTTCGTTATCTTAAGGGTACACCTGAACTTGGTCTATGGTATCCAAAGGGAACCGATTTCGATCTTACCGCGTTTTCAGATGCTGATTTTGCAGGTTGTAGAGTGGACAGAAAAAGCACGTCGGGAGGAATACACTTTTTAGGAGATAGACCGGTGAGTTGGTCTTCCAAAAAGCAGAATTGTGTTTCCACATCTACAGCTGAGGCTGAGTATGTAGCAGCTGCAAGCTGTTGCTCTCAAGTGCTGTGGATGAGAACACAACTACGCGATTATGGATTCTCACTCACTAATATCCCAATTTACTGTGATTCTCGAAGTGCAATTGCCATCTCTTGCAATCCCGTGCAGCACTCTCGAACAAAACACATAGATATCATGTATCATTTTATTAAAGATCACGTAGAAAATGGAACCATTGAGTTGTATTTTGTTGGCACAGAATACCAATTTGCGGATATATTTACTAAAGCTTTAGACGAACCTCGTTTTCAGTTTTTAGTATCCCACATCGGCATGTTGAATCCGCCTTCCAATTAAATATCAGATATTGTCTTAAATAATTCTATTTCAATCTATCATGATTGAAATTCCTTTATTTTAGAAAATATCTGTTATTTAAATTTAAGGATTGTGTCACAAAAAATTGAAACTCAATATTTCCTTATCTGCGTATATTTTTAATAATTAATGATCCTGACAAATTGCTGTGTGAATTGTTCATCACGGAGTGGGATGCAAACAATATCCAGGTTTGTCTGTGCTTGTAAGGCTAAAAAGGGTTGTCGTGTTTAAAATCTGAAAAAGACAAGGAAAAGAACCGGTATTTATTTGAGGGGGAGTATGGTTAGGATTTTAAATTTTCTAATTCTGTGTTTCTCTTTATTTCTTTTGTAGTTAAATTTTAAATTTTAGGTTGGTCTTATTTTTTTTAGGTCAGAAAATCCCAAAAAGATTTTAATTTTCGAAGTTATCAAAAACTCAAAAAGATTTTAGTTTACTTTATTTTATTCTTGTCTTAACTTAAATATACTAAAAGAAATTACCAAAAATATTTCATTTTGTTGTTTCAAAGAAAAACTCAAAAAAAAGATGTAATAAAAATTGGGCCAAAAACTTCTTTTTAATTTTGTTTTTATTAATTTCCTTAAAGGCCCATTTCATTTAATGTTGTGTGTGTGTGTTGAGACCAATCCGGCGGCCCATCTCCTACTTTGGGCGCGGATCCTAGCTGCTCAGACCCGACCCGCGCCCCTATAAATGGGCGGGTCAAGCAGTCAAAGAGGTTTCTTCCACTTCAAGCTTTTCTTTCTTCTTCTCCTTCCTTCCCGTCGACAACCACCGCCCACGATCCACCATTTTCACCATTTCAAGCTTTTGGACCATCATTATCTTTCGTTTTTCTTGTGTTTTTCATCTACAGCACTTCCAGGTAAACCATTTCTATCTTTATTTCAGTGTTTAACATCCTATATTATGATTTTCATTTTTTACTTACTTTTTCAATTCGGTTTTTCTTATTTTTAGGTAGTTTAATGTGTTACATTTACTTAGTTGTAGTTAGATAAAATGTTCCCTATGTAATTTTAGTCTAGGATCTGTAATTTCATGCATTTTTGTTAACATTTAACTATTCACGTTTATTTTTGCATGAACTCATTAACTGCACACATGCATTTCGGATATTTACTGTTGATCCGAATTCGGACCACCACCCGAATTCGGATTCCCCCACTTAGACTAATTTCAAAAATTTCAAAGTACAAATCCAAAGTTCGTACCACTGTTGATCCGAATTCGGATCACTGTTGATCCGAATTCGGACCATCAAAGCAGGGCCAAAATTTTCAAAAATTGAATTTAGTCTAAGTATGTACACCACTGTTCATCCGAATTCGGATGATACCCGAATTCGGTTCCCATCCGAATTCTGAGTACCATCCGAAATCAGGACCTATCCATATCATTGCATGCATTTACATAAGTCATCATCCGAATTCGGATCATGTTTCGTGACCCATCCGAATTCGGACCACTTTCATTCATTCCATGCCTTACATTTCGGACCATCATCCGAATTCGGTCCCTGTTTTCAGCTCATCCGAATTCGGACCCCCCACTCATCTTTCATGCATCATCCGATTTCGGACGGATCCGAATTCGGTGACACTGTTCATCCGAATTCGGACCATCCGAAATCCAACACTTAGCATTTTTTTTAAACTTTTCATTTTTCCATTTCTGCATTGTTATATACATTCAAAAAAATCACAAAAATATTTCCATCTCAGTGCATCATTGATTAGAGTTAGGATTAGTGTTTGAGTGAAAAGGTCTTATCTAACATCAGTCTCTTAACGATTGACTTTGGACTTTATTAGTAGAATTTTATTCTACTAATAAAGACCCGATGCTAAACAGATCAGACAATTTCTATTTCACACTCATCTAGACTTCACATCAATGATTTATCATCTCAAGTCTTATTATTCTGACTCTGTTGCACTTTGCAGGATGATGGAACCCGCAGTCATTCTCACCGTACCCCATCCCCCCATTCCAAATAACAACGCTCAACTCCCTGAAGAATCCATCCTACCCAGCGCCGAGTTTGTCGAGTTTATTCCACATAACTGGCAACTCGACGTGTCCACCTCAATAAAGAACCCCAAACCCTAGCTTTCGACATCCTCACCCGCCATCCCATCTACTATGCACTATCCATTGCCATAGCTGTTCCCCAGATATATCTCCAACAATTCTGGAACAGGCTAAAATATGTAACCGACCCCGCACCTCACTTCACATCCACTATTGACTGCGTTCCAGTCATAGTCACTACCTCTGCCATCCGCCACATCCTTCATCTACCCGCTGAAGCCTACCTTCCCACCCGTGAATTGTTCGACCCAAACCCATCCGTCTCTGAAACCCTAGCTGAGATACAAACTCTGGGGTATGACGGTCCCCTTTCTAAACCATCAGACTTCCACACGAAAAACCTTCAATCCCACTGGCGGATACTATTCGATGTGCATAACAAATGCTTCACCGCCAAGCATTCAGGTCATGACTCAGCGTCGGCACAGGTACTAGCCATGTTCACAGGCTTTGCCTTTGACCGACACGTGGACTATGCTGCATTCATATTCGAAGAATTACGAAGAGTGTATGTCGAGAGAAGCACAAAGAAAGGCTGAAAGTATGTTCCTCTTCAAAGATTTCTCCAACTCATCATACAGTTTGCAATGGATCAAGACGATGACATCCATGAGCGTTCGGAGGCAGACGTTTACCCCACAGTGGCAATTCAGAAGTTAACTCTGCCAAAGGGGGCCCTGCAGTACCGGTAATGAAAATACCTCTATCTCTTCTAATGAGGTCAAGGGGCATGGAGCGGGTAAGGGCTTATATAAAAGAGAGTTATCCGGACGAGTCTCAGTCGGAATCGACTGAGACTAACCAATCCGAAGGTGAGCCAAGAGAGAGTGAGCATGAGGGCGAAAGGATGGATGTTCAGCAATCTCTGGGTTTCGGTGAGGGGGAGACTGTGATTGTGAGGGAGGGAGAAGGAGGTGAGACGGCAGAGACGGCGGATTCTGAAAGAACCGTCCCTGTCGTGAGAGCGAGGGAGATTCCATCTGAGGGTGAACTATGCCCTATAAGCCGGATTCCTCTTCATAAGACCGTCCGTCCAGCGGTCGAAATCACCCCCACCACTCACTTGGTTTCCCCTCAAAGGGAAACCACTTCATTCCACGGGGAACTACCACATACTCCATCGCCCTCTCATTCGGAGAGCGGCGGTGTTGAACGCGGTCACACTCCTCCCCACGTGACCGAACTTCCTTCATTCATGATTGCATCCCCACAAATACACACGACACACGATGCCTCTGTGTCATCCCCAAGAGCTGCCTCCGTGGCAGCTCAACAAACTTCCGGATCTGAGCGTCCCTTAGTGGAGCCAGAAATGACGGAAGGAAGACCTGAAGTGGCTCCATCAACGCCATCCACTTTAGGCCATCTCCCAATCAATCTGGAGATGCTAACGGCAGCTTTACGTGCTGCCGGAGTGATTACCCGGGCTGACCTGGACGCCCAAAGGGAAGCCGCCGAGGAACGTCACACCGCCCTTCTTTCATTAATCAAGGGTAAGGGTGTCGCCTCCGAAGCTGGCCCCTCACCAGGTTCCCATTCAGTTCAACTTCAGATAGCCGAGCTCTCGGACAAGATCGATGCTCTTAACCGTTTACTTCTTCAAGTCCAAGAGCAGCTTAATTCGAGAATGGATCGCCTTGAGTCGGCAGTTATTGAACTCCAGTGCTGCCCTCAGGCCGAGGCCCCAAAAAGAAAGCATGACGACCAGGACGACCCTGATCGTCATGAGGGGGAGAAACGACAAAAGGTCCATCATAAGGATTCCATGATTATTGTAGGGGGAGCAGAGGCTGAAGGCACAGAAATTCAAGGATCTGGGTCTGGGGATCAGACTTATGAGGCTACGGAAGCACTGATGATTCGTTAGACCCTAACTCAGCAATGGTGATCTATGAGCCTAAATTCGATAAAGTCGAAATCATATTAGTGTCTGACTCAGACTCTGATACTGATAACGACTATACCTTTCTCACACCAAAATCTGAACCCAAATCTCCACAACAATCACCCCCAATTCCAATTGAGATTTTGGATTCTCCATCCCATGAACCCCAAGCACAAACATCTTCTTCCAATCCAATCACCTTCTTTCACTCCCACAGAAACTCCTTCAATCCAACCCACTCCCACACCGAAAGAATTGCCACCATTAAAACCTACTCCATCAGTCCAATCAACTCCTCCAACTCAATCAGCTCCGCCTGCCCACATCGCTGAAACATCCGATTCCAGAACTGTCGATTGTTTTCAAACTAAAGACGTCACCGAAACATATGACATGACAGACGTGGAATGGATAAATTGGTACTCACGGGGACAAGTCCACAGTCTGGATGCGGAAACAAAAGAAGAGTTATGTCAGGACCGGAGAGACCGAGTATTGAAACTTCTTGAGGCTCCTCCTAAAGAATTAGAAGAACCTCCAGTCCAGGGGTTAAAAGAATTTTTGAAGAACTTCCCGGCTGATCAATTTCAAAATCCTTTCTTGGAAGAAAGGTTCAAAATGGTCTTCAGAAAGAAGCCGGGATCTTACAGTAGACGTCTTCTAATGGCAATGACCGATGCATCTCGATGCGTTCAAGCTGAATACAATTAGATGATGCTAAGAGAAACGAGAGACAAGAGCAAATACTGGTCAAAGTCCAAAATAGTCAAAATCAATAACATTCATATGTACAAGAGAGCCAGAGTCTTCACTCCAACCTTCGAGGTACTCAGAGAAGACGGTACTGTTCAAGAATTGTATGAAAGCGACCTTGACTTCGTAAACATAGACGACATAGAGCGTCTGCACAAAAAGATGAAAAATAAAGTCAAGGGTTGTCTGACACACATGACTGCTCTAGCAGCCCTGGTTCGATGCATGAATCGCCGATCAATCATAATGTGCCTCAGAGACTTCCAGATGGCGATTGAGAGTGCCTTAGTCAAAGTGGGTCTGAAAGCTCCTGAACAAGATATATTTTTGCTAGACCACTATCCGGCGTACAAAGTTCTGCTTCGAGGACAGCCAGGGATTATCTTTTTGAACCAGAAAGGATACAAAAGATTCATGCGCTTTGAGGATCTTCCTTGTTACTCCGACGGCACTATCAGATTGATTCGAGTAGCGCTTACTCAGAAAGTTCAAGACTTTGACGCTCAACCAAATCCAGAACTTAGATGCTCACCACAGGAGATTCAGGATATCCTCAGCGGCATTGAATACCTGAACGAAAGGCTACATCTGAGACAAGTAACCAGACGCTTCGACGTCATCCTTGGTCTCCAAGAATCAACTGACCACGCCAGAGTTCCAGGACCTCCTAAGTGATCGAAAAGGGGCAGATTGTTAGATTTATTATTTCGATCCTAGGAGTTGTTTTGTAATATTTATTATCTTTGTATCTTGTCTTGTATTTAATTTCCATGTAATTTATGTTTATGTAAAAGTCTAGGGGCCATTTATGTCAATGCTTCAAAGTTAATTAAATGAAGCTATAATAGCTCCTAGGGTTTACTTTTGTATTTACGGTTGACATTTGAAAAGAACAACCAGCCGCCATTTTGTCATATTCTCTCTAACATTCATATTGTCTTTTCTTCATCATTTCACATTTATTGAGCTTGATTCTTCATGTGTGTGATAAGAAAATCATCAAGGTGCTGAAACAATACGGGAATACTATATTACAATAAGTTTCATTATTCATGGAACGGAATGGAATTGAATTGATTTTATATAACCTATGTTTCTAAAATTACTTGATAAATATTAACGTAAATTTTATTCTTCATGGATTGGAATGGAATTGAATTGATTGTATACAACCTAAGTTTATAAAATTACTTGATTAATTTTAACATAATTTTATTATTCATGGAATAGAATCTAAGTTAATTGATTGTATATAACCTAATTTCAAAAAATTACTTGAACAATTTTAACGTAGGTTTTATTATTTATGGAATGGAATGGAATTGAATTGATTGTATATAACCTAAGTTTATAAAATTACTAGATTAATTTTAACGTAAGTTTTCTTATTCATGGAATGGAATGGAATTGAATTGATTGTATATAACCTAAGTTTATAAAATTACTTGATTAATTTTAACCTAATTTTATTATCCACTTGAGTTAAATTGAGAAATTATGTTTTCGCAAATCTCGAACTGTTAGTTCAATTTCTCAAGCTGTTAGTGCATTTTCTCAAGCTGTTAAGTGTTTTATAACCTAAGTTTATAAAATTACGTTATTAATTTTAACCTAAGTTTTATTATTCATGGAATTGAACTGATTATATATAACCTAAGTTTACAAAATTACTTGATTAATTTAATTAACCTAAGTTTTATTATTCATGGAAAGGAATGAAATTTAATTGATCGTATATAACCTAATTTCAAAAAATTACTTTATTAATTTTAACATAAGTTTTATTATTCATGGAATGGAATGGAATTGAATTGATTGTATATAACCTAAGTTTACAAAATTACTTGATTAATTTTAACGTAATTTTATTATCCATGGAATGGAATGAAATTTAATTGATTGTATATAACCTAATTTCAAAAAATTACTTGATTAATTTTAACATAAGTTTTATTATTCATGGAACGGAATGGAATTGAATTGATTGTATATAACCTAAGTTTATAAAATTACTTGATTAATTTTAACGTAAGTTTTATTATTCATGGAAAGGAATGAAATTGAATTGATTGTGTATAACCTAAGTTTATAAAATTACTTGATTAATTTTTACATAAGTTTTATTATTCATGGAATGGAATGAAATTTAATTGATTGTATATAACCTAATTTCAAAAAATTACTTGATTTGTTTTAACATAAGTTTCATTATTCATGGAACGGAATGGAATTGAATTGATTGTATATAACCTAAGTTAATAAAATTACTTTATTAATTTTGACGTAAGTTTTATTATTCATGGAATGGAATGGAATTGAATTAATTGTATATAACCTAAGTTTATAAAATTACTTGATTAATTTTAACCTAAGTTTTATTATTCATGGAATGGAATGAAATTGAATTGATTGTATATAACCTAAGTTTATAAAATTATTTGATTAATTTTAACCTAAGTTTAATTATTTTTGAAATGGAATTGAATTGAATTGATTGTATATAACCTACGTTTATAATATTACTTGATTAATTTTAACCTACTTTTGTTATTCGTGGAATGGAATGGAATTGAATTCATTGTATATAACCTAAGTTTATAAAATTACTTGAATAATTTTAACGTAAATTTTATTATACATGGAATGGAATGGAATCGAATTGAATTGATTGTATATAACCTATGTTTATAAAATTACATGATTAATTTTAACTTAAGTTTTTTTATTCATGGAATGGAATGAAATTGAACTGATTATATATAACCTAAGTTTATAAAATTACTTGATTAATTTAGTTAACCTAAGTTTTATTATTTATGAAATGGAATGAAATTTAATTGATTGTATATAACCTTACTTGATTAATTTTAACAGAAGTTTTATTATTCATTGAATGGAATGGAATTGAATTGATTGTATATAACCTAAGTTTATAAAATTAGTTGATTAATTTTAACGTAAGTTTTATTATTCATGGAATGGAATGAAATTTAATTGATTGTATATAACCTAATTTCAAAAAATTACTTGATTAATTTTAACGTAAGTTTCATTATTAATGGAACGGAATGGAATTGAATTGATTGTATATAACTTAGGTTTATAAAATTACTTGATTAATTTTAACGTAAATTTTATTATTCATGGAATGGAATGGAGTTGAATTGATTGTATACAACCTAAGTTTATAAAACTACTTCATTAATTTTAACATAAGTTTTATTATTCATGGAATGGAATGAAAGTTAATTGATTGTATATAACCTAATTTCAAAAAATTACTTGAATAATTTTAACATAAGTTTTATTATTTATGGAATGGAATGGAATTGAATTGATTGTATATAACCTAAGTTTATAAAATTACTTGATTAATTTTAACGTAAGTTTTATTATTCATGGAATGGAATGGAATTGAATTGATTGTATATAACCTAAGTGTTAGGCACAAAAAGGCCTCAGTCAAACTTGCTGTACATCTGAGGGGGAGATTTTTAGTCAAACCTGTTGATGCATTTGAAGGTTGAATTTAAGGCCTGTTATATGCCTTATTGAAACCTGAAAGTGATTTGCAATATCAGCCCAAAGCTGTTTACCATGATGCATTCGTTGCAACAAAGACAGTTTTGGCCTAGCTGTTCTGTCTGCTGAACAGGCTGGGCATAAACTGTCTACGCTGCTCTATTCTTTCGAGCAGCTTGGGCAGTTTTTAAGTGTTTATTTGTTAGTGAACAGAACCTGTTCTTTGTGAACAGGTTAAACACTTTTTGGAATATGTTTCCAAGTCCTCATGTATTGTTTTTGGCTACAAGATCAGTTTACAAGTCGAAGACAAAGATGAAAACAGAACTGCACAGCCTGCCTATGCTGTTCTGATACATGAAGACAATCAGATATTTGAAAAGGGTAACAGACCTTTTCTTATATTAAAATGGCATTATCAAAAGAAGAAAGATGCAAAGTTGACATTCCTCTTTTGGTTAAAGCCGTATACAACAGTGACAAAAATAAAAAGACAAAGATTCTGCCATGTGAAGACAAAGATACTTTATCAGAACATGGAGAAAGGTGTTTTCTATTTTTGGAAAGACTCTCCACTATCTCATCTGTCCAATGAGGAAGCTTCACTGAGATTCTCCTTTTGGGTATAAATGGAAGCTTCTAAGGATAATGAAACAATCAAGAGTGTGACAATCAGTACGTGCATTGAAGTGTGTTATTCCATGCATGCAAGTATGCTTATATAAAACAGTAGAGTGTGTCTAAGCTGTTCATGTATATGCTGTCCATCTGAGTCTTGTTAAAACAGTGAGTGCTTCTAAGTGAGAGTAATCATTGTAACTAGTCTGAGTGTGTTTTAGATTAGTTGACAAACTGTTGTATTTGTCATCTCAGCTTGAACCTTTCCGCATTCAAGCTTGTTTGTAATTAACTTTTGTTGATAATACATACAAACATTGAGAAAAGAGTGTTTAAGTTTTAAATAGCTGTATTCACCCCCCCCCCCCTCTACAGCTTAGAGCTATACACTTGGAAACCTTTTGGGACCTACAACGGGTATCAGAGCAGTGTTAGAGTGTGTGTCATCTCTAAGATCTCTCATTCTCCCTACGTTTCCATGGACCACAGTTCTGCAAATTCCTCTTACTATGACAATGGGTCAATGGCCAAACCCCCAAAGTTCAATCATCAGAACTTCTCTGGCTGGAAGTGCAGAATGATGCTCTATTTAGAGAATCCGGATGTACAATTACCAGAGATAGTAATGGAAGGTCCCTATGTGCCAACTTCTGTTACTACCATAACTCCTGCTGTTGAAGGAGCAGCTCCTGAAATCAGAACCTTTGAGAAGGCCAAAGTTCAATGGTCTGATGAAGACAAAAGAATGGTTGCTCTGGATGCAAAGGCCAGGAATAACCTGGTTATCTCTCTACCTGATGATGTGTTCAAACAGGTTGAGAAGGTGAAGACTGCAAAGGAGATGTGGGATACTTTGTGTACCGTCTATGATGGACCCACAATCACACTGGACAGCAGGATTAATAATCTTGTTAGACAGTATGAACTCTTCTTTTCAAAACCAAAGGAGACACTCACAGAAACCTACACCAGATTTACTGCTCTTGTTAATGATCTCAAAGCTGTTGGGATCACTAAGGACAGCCTAACCCTGGTGCACAAGTTCTTGGACATCCTACCTGAAGAATGGAACTACTTTTCCACCAGCTTGAGAAACTCAGGTACTATCAAAGGTATGGATCTGGTAAACTTATATGGATATTTACTAAATGATGAACAGTCAAGGCAGCAGAAGAGAAATGCCTTAGAAATGTCCAAGAGAGGTGTTGCCTTAGTGGCCAGCGTGAGACAACCTGTTGGACAGGAGTGTGATGTGTTCACACAATCTGATCAACAGGCTGATGATGAAAGAGAGGAAATGTCTGATAAGGAAGACAGTGCAGATCTTGCTGAGCTTGATGATGAGCAAATGATAGCCATGTTGTCAAAAGGTTCAACAAGAAGAGGTTTGGAAGAAATATGCTGCAGGGAAACTCAAGTGCTGCCAAGAAGAAGGCATTTGATAAATCTAAAGCTGAGTGCTTCAAATGTGGCAAAGCTGGTCATATAGCTGCTGACTGTGTGTCAAAAGTTGTTGGACAGTCTTCCAAACCATACAAGACTAACAGGGATGATGGCTATAGGGTTAAGTACCTTATGGCCATGGCAAAGCTGAAAAAGCTGGAAAACTCAGTGGCTTCCAACAGGACTTGGCTGAAGCTGAAGCCTTCAGCAACTTGGATAACTGGAACCCTACAATGATGTACAAGGTACAAAATTTTATGGCCTACAGTTCAGATGAAAAAGTTAAAATGTTTGAATATATGCTGGTTGACTTAAAAGCTACTGTTGAGAAGCACAATGTTTTAATATCTGAAATCTCTAAGCTTAAAACTGATCTTGAAATTAAATCTAGTAAACTAGACAGTTTCCATAAGTTGGAAGCTGAGCTTGATGAACTAAAACACATCAACTCTATCTTATTGGAAGAAAATAGAGAAACAGATGTAAAACATGCAAAGCTTTAAAAGATAGTTGACTCTTGGTGCCAATCAGCACAATAAGTCAGCCATTGCATAAGTCAGCAGATCCCTGCACAAATCCAAGCCTATCTTGGAGGGGATCTTGACACAACAGCTTCTATTGTTGAGATTAATAATCTGAAAGATGACTTATCCACTCTTGGTGAACTTCCTAGTACTTACATCCAGAAAGTTAATGGAAAGCAGGTCTCAACAAACAGGTTTGTCAGGCCTCAAAATACTGACAGCTTGTGTGAAAAAGGCCCTAAAGCTGATGATGGAATGTGTTCTTCATCAAATCAGCCTGCTAAGTGCTCTACTAATTCACACAAGCAAGGGAAAGGAAGACATTCTCAAGCTACAGCGGTGGACACCAAACCTGTTGACAGAACAGGCTCTGGGTCCAAAGCTGATGGTAAGAGACATGTTAATCCTTTTGATGCTAAACATTTTGAAAATAAGTTTTCAAGAGGTAAGCAGCCTACTTTCAACAAGGGTAAGTCTCATGTTGAAAGCAAATCTGCTGTGATTTCAAATAAGTTTTCAAATCATAGTGAAAAACTGGTTATAAATGAAAATAAGTCTTTCAAAACCAGAAACAGTGATTATGCTGATAGGCAGCGTCAATCACATCTCAGTAAGGGCAAAGGCAAAGCCACTGCTCAACCTGAGAAATCTGGGAATAAGTTTCCCAAACCTGTGGAAGGTCAAAAACCAATCAAGCTTTCTGTTTTTGACATCTGTCCTCCCAAAAAGAGGAAAGAAGAAACATGGAAAGCTGTTGCTATTGTGCCATCCACCCAAGCTGTTGATTTATCGTAAAACAGTAATAAGTTTGCTAAACCTGCTGATAAAATCAACAGAAATAATTCAGAATGTGTTTCTGAAAGCTCCTCTTCAAAAAAGACCAAAACAAGAAAATGCTATAAATGTGGGAAGAAGACACACATGGCCAAAGACTGTCCTGAAACTAAGGACATGAGGCCTGCTGACTCTGCTAGTTCCATCATTGCTAAAACAAGCAGTGTTGGAAGTAACTTAGTCAATGAGAGTGGTATCCAAACTGATACCATTCAAATAGGAAATATTAATGTGGATATTACTAGCCCATCAACACATGTTGATGAAGTAGGAGAACTCATTACTATGATGAGTTCCCCTAAATGTAACTAATATTTTCCTATGACATTCCGCAGGACAAACAACCATCCCAGGTTTGGTACTTGGACAGTGGCTGCTTAGGGCACATGACAGGTTGCAAGGACCTGCTGAATGATCTAAGGCCTGAAAAAGGGCCAAAAGTCACTTTTGGTGACAATGTACAGGGATCCACTGAGGGATATGGAACTCTTAAAGCTGGTGCTGCAGTGTTCAAAAGAGTAGCCTATGTGGTTGGGCTAAAACATAACCTTGTAAGCATAAGTCAACTGTGTGATGCTGGCTAAAAGGTTAACTTTGATGAGCACCTGGGTTACATATTGGATCCCCAAGGCAAAGTTGTGCTGTGTGCTCAACGGAAGAAAGATGTATATGTTGTGGATATGCAATCTGCTGATCCCACAACTGAAACCTATTTTCTCACAAGAACAAATGCAGACCTAAACTGGTTCTGGCACAAAAGGCTGTCACACCTGAACTTCAAGAACATCAACAAAGTCTGTAAGAAAAAGTTGGTAACAGGTTTGCCTTCCATGACTTTTGTTAAGGATAAACTCTGCACAGCTTGTGAGAAAAGCAAGCAGAGGAAATCATCTTTTAAATCCAAGCATAATTTTTCTATTGATACTCCTCTCTTCTTAATCCACATGGACTTGTTTGGACATGTTAATGTCCCAAGTCTTGGAGGAAGAAGATACACTCAAGTAATGGTTGATGAGTTCTCCAGGTTTACATGGGTAATCTTCTTGAAGAGCAAAGGAGAGGCTGCTAGAGAAATCATTGGATTTGTCAAAAAGTTGGAAATGCTGAACTCTGCTCAAGTAAAGCAGCTTAGAAGTGATCATGGTACTGAGTTCAGAAACAGTACTCTTGAAGTCTTCTGTGAAGAAAGAGGGATCTCACAAAACTATTCAGCCGTAAGGACTCCACAACAAAATGGAGTTGCTGAAAGGAGAAACAGAACCCTTATTGAAGCTGCTAGATACATGCTGTGTGCATCAGGTTTACCTTCATCATTCTGGGCTGAAGCTGTCAACACTGCTTGCTTCACCCAAAACAGATCCTTAGTGGTGAAAAGCTTCAACAAGACTCCCTATGAGCTGCTCAAAGGGAGGAGGCCAAATATTAACTACTTCCATGTGTTTGGATGTCCCTGCTTCATTCTGAATCAAAGGGATCAACTGGCAAAGTTTGAACCAAAAGCTGATGAAGGTGTGTTTGTTGGTTACTCTGCTATCTCCAAAGCCTACAGAGTGTACAACAACAAAAAAAAGGTGATAGATGAATCTATCAATGTCACCTTTGAAGAGTCCAGGATTGCCTCCACCAAAGCTGTTCCTGAATTAGTTTCAGGAGAATTCAACTTTCATGATCTCATGCATTCCAACAGTGAAGAGGACTCAAAAGCTTCCACTACATTCAATGTGGAACCTGTTAATCATGATGGGCATGATGATGATTATGTCAATACACCCTGTGTGAATAAGTGTACTGACTTAATTACAACTACATGTCCTGAACCAATCAATGCTGATTATCCTGGATCCTCTGCTGATATGTTCAACAGTGGTCAGTCATGTTCAACAAGTGAACAGGCTCAAGACAACAGTGTGTCTGAAAACCTTGAGAGCTGTTCAACAGGACCTGCTGAAGATGCCAACAACTCAGGAGAATCCTCATTGAAGAATGATCCTAAGTGGATCAGGTGTCACCCCAATGATCAAATAATTGGTGACATCAACAAAGGGGTACAAATAAGGTGGGACAGCTTAGGGAACTTCTGTATGTTCTCTAGCTTTGTGTCTCTAATGGAGCCAAAGAAAGTGGATGAAGCACTTAAAGATGCCAATTGGATCACTGCCATGCAAGAAGAACTCAATCAGTTTGAAAGAAACAAGGTATGGAAGCTGGTCCCTGCTCCTAAAGGTAAAACTATAATTGGCACTAAATGGGTTTTCAGGAACAAAATGGATGAGCAAGGTCATGTCATTAGAAATAAGGCAAGACTTGTTGCTCAGGGCTATAGACAGGAGGAAGGTATTGACTATGATGAAACATTTGCTCCTGCAGCCAGGCTAGAGGCAATTCGTTTGTTTCTAGCCTACGCTGCTCATAAGAGCATGAAGGTATTCCAAATGGATGTGAAGAGTGCATTTTTGAATGGGAAGCTGCAAGAAGAAGTCTATGTCAAGCAGCCTCTAGGTTTTGAGAATGAACATCATCCAGGTTTTGTCTATAAGTTGGACAAAGCCCTCTATGGTCTAAAACAAGCCCCTAGAGCCTGGTATGACACTCTTACTGATTTTCTTATGAGCAATGAGTATTCTAGAGGTAAAGTAGATACCACATTGTTCATAAAGAAGGTGAAATATGATATTATGCTTGTTCAAATTTATGTGGATGACATAATATTTGGTTCTACCAATGAGCAGTTATGCAAGAATTTTTCATTACTCATGAAATCCAAATATGACATGAGTATGATGGGTGAACTTACTTTCTTTTTAGGATTACAGGTTAAACAAACCTCAAATGGAATTTTTATTAATCAAAGAAAGTACACTTTAGATCTACTGAAAAAGTTTAAATTTGATCAAAGTTCTCCTATTAAAACCCCAATGGCAACCAATGTAAAGTTGGATGCAGATGCCAGTGGCAAAGCTGTTTCAGTAACAGCTTACAGAGGCTTGATTGGGAGCTTGTTGTATTTAACTGCTAGTAGACCTGATATTATGTTTGCTACTTGTTTATGTGCTAGGTTCCAAGCTGATCCAAAAGAATCACATCTAGCTACTGTAAAAAGAATCTTCAGATATCTTAAGGGTACACCAGGTTTGGGTCTTTGGTATCCCAAAGACTCAAGCGTTGAACTGACAGGTTATTCATATTCTGATTTTGCAGGTTGCAGGCTAGACAGGAAAAGCACAACAGGTGGATGTCAACTCCTTGGTGGTAAGATGATAAGTTGGTGTAGCAAGAAGCAGAACTCAGTGTCTACTTCTACTGCTGAAGCTGAGTACATTGCTGCTGGAAGCTGCTGTGGGCAGATTCTGTGGATGCAGCATCAGCTTGAAGACTATGGACTTGTGTATAGGAAAACTTTTATTCTGTGTGACAATACAAGTGCCATAGCTATATCCAACAATCCAGTGTTTCACTCTAGAACAAAGCATATAGAAGTCAGACATCATTTTATCAGAGATCACATTCAGAAAGGTAATGTGGAGGTAAGTTTTATTTCCACTGATGAACAGCTTGCAGACATTTTCACCAAACCTCTTAATGAAAACAAGTTTAATTACCTTGTCAGCAAGCTAGGCATGTTAAACAAAAGTGACTAAGTGTTCTTAATGTTCTAAGACTATATATGTGCCACACTGCTCAAGTTCTTTCAGAACAGCTTAGACAGAACAGGCTATGCATGATCTATACTTAGCTGTTTTCTGCACAACTTGAACAGCTTGGGGATATAACAGGTTTGACAACAACAGCTTATATGTCACGCCTGATCTGATGATCAAATCTCCACCCTGCTCACTCTTTCAATCTGTCATACAAGGCATTGTCTTGTAACCTGATCAGCTATTGATCAGATGCTGTTGTTACACAGCTGAACAGGTTGAAGGAACAGCTTGAAAAGTGAACAGCTTGTGATGACTCTGCTCATCACAGGTTTGACCATCAGCTTAGACCATCAGTTTAATTACCTTTCTTCACAATTAAGTTACTTAATTTTTGTTTTTATTTAACTTAATTACTGCGGATAATGTGGGTTACGTGTGTTAGTGATTAAAAAGGGCTCAAGTGGTCTGACAAACGATCTGACATGGACAACCGTTCCGTTTTCCGTTGACGACCTTTTCAAATCAACCACCTAAATGTTTCTCTCTCATACCCACTCACATTCAAATCCTATAAATACCCCCTACTGTTTCATCTTCGTCTTCCTCACTACTTCCATAAACCTCCTAAGAATCCTAAAAATCGACTAAGTGTCTTGTGTTTCTGCTACTCTCACTACTTCCCAAATGGCTCACAGAAACAACCCATTTCTACCAGTATTTGTTGGTGATGATGTACAGAAACACTCATCAGTCACCACACTGCTAACACTGAAACCCACTAACTACATTGCCAACCTCACAATCCCTAAAAACTATGTGGGGAAATGCTATGACCAAATGGTGGAGTTTTTGAAAGTTCATCCGTTGAACTACGCCATGACTGCTACTCCCGGTGTCCTGTACCAGGAGATGGTGTATGAGTTCTGGAACACCTGTGCCTACCACCCAGATACCAAAGTCATCAAGGGCACCATACTCAATGGGACTCAGACCATTGAGATCAACACTCGTCTGCTCAGGGAAGTTCTTCGACTCCCTGTGGTTGAAAAATATGATCAACCACAGCCTGAAGATGAACAGATGAAGAATCTGCTGCACTTCTGTGGTGTAGCAGAACCAAAAGTTGGAGCAACGCTGTTCAGAAAGGATTTGTCTCCTACTTACAGCTTCTTGTTTGCCTCTTTGGTAATGTGCTTCAGCAGCAAAGTTGGTTCCTTTGACCAACTGAGCCGTGATGAAGTTCCTGTAGTTCTGCAGCTTGTGGATGGAACCACAATAGACATGGCAAAGTGGATTTTCATGAATTTGAGGAACCTGGTGCAGCATGAGACACGACCAGCTGCTGTTTGATATCCCAGGTTTCTGAGTCTCATCTTCAAGCATATTTGTGGTGAGCATTTGTATAACTCTTAGCCTTTACTTCATACTGCTGCCTTCCCTGTAATAGGGAATAGAGTTTTCTATACTACTGTTCTCCCAAATGAGCCTCCTCTGTCAACACCAATGAGGAGGTTGTTAGGATTGGTGGAAGGACCCTCTGATGTGAGGGTGGATCCAGAAGCTGCTCCCAGAAGAAAATCCAAAGCCAGTGCCAAGCTTGTTAAAAGGACCCTGGAAACCACTAAAGCTGGGCTTGTCTCCAAGAAGGCCAAAACAGCTCAGTCTGAGTCTGCACTCTTAGCCTCTGTGGCTGAGGGGGAGCAGGCTCCTCACCCTGGTTCATTCGTTGAACCTGAAGCCTCTGTGGCTGGTGCCTCTGTGGCACCTGAGACTATGGAACAGGTCAACCCACCTGTTTCTGACCCAGTCTCCAAACCTGTCCAGTCTGAACCTCTCATCTCCTCTCCAAAATCCCCCACCTCATCTCACATTTTACACCAACGCAAAAAGAAACCAACAGCCCAAACTATCCCCTCTGTTCCCTCTCAACAGGGTTCAGTTGAAAAAGAAGCAACCTCTGCTGCCTCTCCTATTTTGGGAGAAGGATCAGCCTAATTGGAGCCTGCTTCACTCCACCCTGTGTCAACCTCAAGTCTGCCTAAGCCCTCTGGTTCCTCCCAAAAGGAGCCAGTTGTACAAATGGACACAGCCACATCAACTATTCCAGCCTCCCAACAGGCTGAGAATATTGAAAGACAGGAGTTCTCTCCACTCCATACTGAGTCCACACTGTCCCCATCCCATACTTCTCTACACCTTGAGTCTGCACGAGGTGTCCAGCCTGCTGGCTTAGACCAACCAGCAGATCAGCCTCAAACTTCTGCTCCTCAGGATGCAGCTGTTCTACACCAAACAGCTGCTGAAGGACCCACAACTCTAGCTGATGAACCTCAGGGAACAGAACATCCCCTTGGTGAGGCTAATCCCTTTCTGCAAACTCTATCAGCAGGTTTCACCACTGCTGATGTTGAAATGCAAATTCCATCTCCCCATGATGAGGTACTTTTACACCAAGGTACTACAGAGGGAACCACCACCGGCCTTAATGAAGGTGCTGCAAAACAAGCAGTGTCTGAAAGGCTACCATCCTCTACCCAATCTCCTGGTGATGCAGTTACATCCACTGCTGTAGGACCCATCGACCCCTCCAAGCTGGGCCACATTACTTTTGCCCAGGGTATGGAGCTTCTTTCCAAAATACCCTCTCCCTCTACATCACATCCCCATACACCAGACTCATCCTCTTCATCTCCATCTACCCACTCCTAACAATTCACCCATACACCTCCATCCCCTAAAGAACCTGCCTTTGAAGGATCAGCTCTCTTTGCTGACCAACAAAGTTGGTTGTTTAGAAACCTCCATGTCTTCTCTACCCTCTCTCATTTCAGACTCCGTGTCTAAACAGCTTAAGGGATTCTTTGATATGTTCAAGGATTCCTTCCCAGCCACTCCACAAACTGACACCTCCTCACAGCTGCTTGCACTCATTGCACAGCTGCAAAATGTCTCCAGCTCCCTCTCCTCCATTCTTTCACTCCAACAGGACTCTGTGTCCTCTATGACAGCCATCTCCAATCAGCTGTCCTCTCTCCTCACCACTTGCAATTCTACACTTCCTACCACTTTGGCCAGCTTAAACACCTTAATAGGCTCTCTATCAAATTCTGTGTCATTAAACCTTGCTGATGTGCAGGACTCTCTTGAGTTACATCTTGCACAACTCCAAACTTTGCTGTTCACAGCTTCTGATAGGGAAAACATATTTAAGCTGACCTCCCTTGCTGATACCCAATCATCCTCTCTTCAACACTGTCTTTCCCAACTTGCAGAGGTGAAGGACAACCTGGCTTTCTTAGTGCATAGCCTGGTTGGTCCCAAGCCTGCTGCCAAAACTGCTGGAAAGCCTGCTGACCTCGTGTCTTCAGGCAGACCAGGTGTTGAAGGTGCTGGTCCATCTCCTTCAAAGGGGGAGAAGTCATCTGCCTCGAAGACTAAGTCAAAGGGGGAGAAAACTTCTTCTCCTAAGGAGAAATCAGTACCTACTGGTCAACCAGCAGGAGCATCTGCAACAGGTACAATGGAAGGTGCCTCTCAAGCTGCTCAGCCTACTCAGGCTGAATCTCCAAACCCTGCTCAGTCTAAGGGGGAGGAATTCATTTCTGAGGGTAGGCCAAGCAGCAGAAGGAGGCATCTCATTTTAGAGGAAGAAGAAGAAGAGGAAGATTCTCCTGAGGCTGTTATCACTACAACAGCTAAAGGAAAAGAAAAAGCAGCATCTGATCCTGAACAACAGAAGAAGCAGAGTTAAAGTTTCACAAAGCCAGGGCAAAAAAAAATGGGTCTTCCCATGGATAAATACTATGAGTTCAGAAATGAACAGCTTCAAGCCCTGGAAGCACTAAGAAAAGAAGAAGCCTCTGCCAAAGCTGCCAAATCTTTTGCACTCCAAGAAGCAAGCAAAATTAAAATGCCCTCTTTGGATGTGCAGAAGAAACTGATGGAAGCAGCTAAGGAATCAGCGGGTGAAAAGGAAGGTGAACAGGTTAAGGGTGCTCTGGTCTCTGTGACCAAACTAAAACAAGCATCCTCTGCAAGGGCCCAGTTCCATTTTGACAATTTGGCAAGGAAAAAGTTTAAGGATGTTGCTGATAGAAGGCTTTCCAAAGAAGCAATTGTCAAAGCTGTCCCCATAGCAAGAAAAGCCAAACAATGGAAATTGCAGATAACCAGAATGGGTGCAACAGGCCCAGAGCTGGAAACTTATGACTACACTGATGTTGCACAGATGGGGTACAGGAAATGGGTTGAGCTGGCAGTTACCCTGAGGCAGTCTAAGTCTAAAAACGGCTAAGACTATCAGGACATATATTAAGAAGCTGATGGAGAGAGTGCAGGATCTTGGCCTAATCTCAAAAGAAGTCAGTGAGGGTGTCTCTGTGACATACCCCAAAAGAAAGGCCAGGAGGACAAGGAAGGATACTGAGCTTGAACAACTCCTCATCTTAATTAAACAGGGTCACTATGCTGTTGAGATGAAAGGAATTGACTACAGCCTGCCTAGTGGAGTAGAGTTTGAAGAAGGCAAGATAATTGAAGAGCCTGAGTTGGGGGCATTTTTTGTAGATCCCTTAACACAGAAGAAATGCTTTCAGAGAGCATCAGATCTATACAAGGTGGATCTGAGACAGCTTGCAGCCTTCAGACTTGCAGCTTCATTCAGGCAATCAAGCAGGTGGAGAGCAGCCGTCTGGGATCAACTCAGAGGCTTTTATGAAAGAGGTGAACTTCAAGATCCCAAGTTTATGATCCTCATAGTTGAAATCCAAGATTTGGAGGAAAGAAGGGAGGAGCTTGAAAAATTGTTTGAAAGACCACCTCCACTGGAATGAAGTCCATCTACCATCAAGGTAGGTGAAGAATGGAAGCTGTCCATCTGTTGGACAGGCTTGCCATTATCTGCTCCCAAAATCAACAGTCCAAAGTGTTGAACTTTTTGTACATTAGTTGTAATTTGTTACATATGTTGTAACTTTGCTTATTTACATCAGTTGTAATATACATTAGTACATTAGTTGTACTCTTGTAAAAACATGTGTTGTTTTTTATGTAATCAAAATCAGTATATATAAACTGATCTTTTACTTTACTTAAATGTTGTAATTCCTTTTCAGCAAGATGTATAGTAAAAATGTATAGTGATTATTGATTAAATCAGCTTAGACTGATTATTGCAAATAGGGGGAGATTGTTAGGCACAAAAAGGCCTCAGTTAAACCTGTTGTACATCTGAGGGGGAGATTTTTAATCAAACCTGTTGATGCATTTGTAGGTTGAATTTAAGGCCTGTTATATGCCTTATTGAAACCTGAAAGTGATTTGCAATATCAGCCCAAAGCTGTTTACCATGATGCATTCGTTGCAACAAAGACAGTTTTGTCCAAGCTGTTCTGTCTGCTGAACAGGCTGGACATAAACTGTCTACGCTGCTCTACTCTTTCGAGCAGCTTGGGCAGTTTTTAAGTGTTCTGTTCTTTGTGAACAGGTTAAAAACTTTTTGGAATATGTTTCCAAGTCCTCATGTATTGTTTTTGGCTACAAGATCAGTTTACAAGTCGAAGACAAAGTGGAAAACAGAACTGCACAGCCTGCCCACGTTGTTCTGATACATGAAGACAATCAGATATTTGAAAAGGGTGACATACCTTTTCTTATATTAAAATGGCATTAACAAAAGAAGAAAGATGCAAAGTTGACATTCCTCTTCTGGTTAAAGTCGTATACAACAGTGACAATAAGAAAAAGACAAATATTCTGCCATGTGAAGACAAAGATACTCTATCAGAACATGCAGAAAGGTGTTTTGTCTTTTTGGAAAGACTCTCCACTATCTCATCTGTCCAATGAGGAAGCTTCACTGAGATTCTCCTTTTGGGTATAAAAGGAAGCTTCTAAGGATTTTGAAACAATCAAGAGTGTGACAATCAGTACGTGCATTGAAGTGTGTTATTCCATGCATCCAAGTCTGCTTATATAAATCAGTAGAGTGTGTCTAAGTTGTTCATGTATAAGCTGTCCATCTGAGTCTTGTTAAAACAGTTAGTGCTTCTAAGTGAGAGTAATCATTGTAACTAGTCTGAGCGTGTTTTAGATTAGTTGACAAACTGTTGTATCTGTCATCTCAGCTTGAACCTTTCCGCATTCAAGCTTGTTTGTAATTAACTTTTGTTGATAATACATACAAACATTGAGAAAATAGTGTTTAAGTTTTAAATAGTTGTATTCACCCCCCCTCAACAGCTTAAAGCTATACACTTGGAAACCTTTTGGGACCTACACTAAGTTTATAAAATTACTTGATTAATTTTAACCTAATTTTATTATCGACTTGAGTTAATTTGAGAAATTATGTTTTTGCAAATCTCGAACTGTTAGTTCAATTTCTCAAGCTGTTAGTGCATTTTCTCAAGCTGTTAAGTGTTTTATAACCTAAGTTTATAAAATTACTTTATTAATTTTAACCTAAGTTTTATTATTCATGGAATTGAACTGATTATATATAACCTAAGTTTATAAAATTACTTGATTAATTTAATTAACCTAAGTTTTATTATTCATGGAAAGGAATGAAATATAATTGATTGTATATAACCTAATTTCAAAAAATTACTTGATTAATTTTAACATAAGTTTTATTATTCATGGAATGGAATGGAATTGAATTGATTGTATATAACCTAAGTTTATAAAATTACTTGATTAATTTTAACGTAAGTTTTATTATCCATGGAATGGAATGAAATTTAATTGATTGTATATAACCTAATTTCAAAAAATTACTTGATTAAGTTTAACATAAGTTTTATTATTCATGGAATGGAATGGAATTGATCTGATTGTATATAACTTAAGTTTATAAAATTAGTTGATTAATTTAATTAACCTAAGTTTTATTATTCATGGAATGGAATAGAACTGAATTGATTGTATATAACCTAAGTTTATAAAATTACTTGATTAATTTTAACCTAAGTTTTATTATTCATGGAATGGAATGGAATTGAATTGATTGTATATAACCTAAGTTTATAAAATTACTAGATTAATTTTAACCTATTTTTATTATCCACTTGAGTTAAATTGAGAAATTATGTTTTTGCAAATCTCGAACTGTTAGTTAAATTCTCAAGCTGTTAGTGCATTTTCTCAAGCTGTTAAGTGTTTTATAACCTAAGTTTATAAAATTACTTTATTAATTTTAACCTAAGTTTTATCATTCATGGAATTCAACTGATTATATATAACCTAAGTTTATAAAATTACTTGATTAATTTAATTAACCTAAGTTTTATTATTCATGGAAAGGAATGAAATTTAATTGATTGTATACAACCTAATTTCAAAAAATTACTTGATTAATGTTAACATAAGTTTTATTATTCATGGAATGGAATGGAATTGAATTGATTGTATATAACCTAAGTTTATAAAATTACTTGATTAATGTTAACCTAAGTTTTATTATTCATCAAATGGAATGGAATTGAATTGATTGTATATAACCTAAGTTTATAAAAATGCATGATTAATTTTAACCTAAGTTTTATTATTCATGGAATGGAATGAAATTGAACTGATTATATATAACCTAAGTTTATGTAAGGTCTACGACTGCAAGATCTATCTAGACGCGGATCCATGAACGAGTGCGGAATCCTCGTTGACGGTTAGACGGACAACTCTCAACCAACGGAACACGGAGACTATTAGACGCTGAACGAACGACACACGAACGATCCTACGAACTAATTCTCTCCGAAACGGCACTCACCTAGCTGATAAACTCGAGATCGCCCTTTGCTTAATCCCTCACAAATTCTGCAAAAAGTCTGATAATATTTCGAGTCTATCCCTAATTATAGACCCTGATTCGAGTCTGATGTGGGCCAAACTCGAATCTGGCCCAAAGCCCATTCGAGTCTGTCCATATTGACAGTCTCGAATCTACCCCATTCGAATCTAAGGTCTCATTCGAATCTATCTCAGATTCGAATGTATTCCCTTAAGTAATTCGAATCTAGCCAAAATACTTAAACTCTTAAGTAATAAAACTTATGATATTACCTTATGATTGATTTTATCTTTGAACTTTATGTTTGAACTTCTTGTAATACGTTACATCAAGTTCAAACATACAAACACTAATAAGCATCAATCATATATAATATATATATAGCAAACACATGCTAAATCACAATGTAAGACCACTTAGACTGCTATCGTCACACGGGATGTACCAACAGACTCCCCCTTGACGATAGCTTCTAATAATTCACACATTTGATTTAAGAACTTGGTTTATTTATTGATTCAAAACACTACCAGCATACAGACCTTTTTCGACGCATACCTTCACCACATTTTCATACTTACTAGCCTCAGTATCCATATGTGCGTCACTGGAAATCTTACAATTATACAAAATCTGCAGATCTTCTTTAGATAGGTTTACCAGGTGAAGTGGGTCATAGACTCTAAGAATAACATTTTCTTCTAAGTCTTCCATAACCGCTTCCCCAGTTTCCGTGTCAGCATACCACCACTTCAGATTCTTCAGAATATTTTGTGGCATTGGCTTGAGAGGAACCTTCCTAAGACATCTAGCCGGCTTATAGTGAATCCTCATCCAAGGTCGTCCAGTTAGAGGATCAATACGTGACGGATCCTCTACTCTTCTCCCGACCCTTGGATTCAAACGCTCGAACTTCCTTGATCTCCCTTCCTTTCTTATGATTCTTTCGATTACGCTCGCGTAGGGATCATTGCCAATGTTTATAAGATCTTTCCAAGCTAGCGCAGTGATTTCGATTTTTGGCAGGGAGTTGAACGCTTTTAAAGTTCGCCTCATGTACTGAAGCCCGTCTTTTCTCTTTATTATAAATAGCTGCAGATCTCTGTCAAAGAACCAGCTTAAAATTCGCTCAGACAGCTTCCCAGTACCTGGCACTCTCATTGTCTTTTTAATTGCTGCTTCCTTCTCTTCAGCCCTGAACCATAGCTTTCGTTTTTCTTCATTAGTTAGCTCTCTTGCAGGTTCCTCTGTCGATGGCTGAGGATTCAATGCAGCATTAACTATATCTGCATCGACAATTTTATTTCCATCAATCATGTAAGTATCAGTGATAGGATTCTGCTGCACAACTATCTCGTCAGCTTCATCATCCTCATCAGCAAGTACTTCATCATCCGACTGCCAGTCTACTATCTCCCCTGGCACAAACTCCCCTTCCTCCAGCTCTTCATCTTCATTATCAAAACCTACATCCAGTGGATCATCATCGAGATCCATGAGCGCTTCAATCATCTCACTGATCTCAAAGTCTGTAGGCTGTTTAGATGAACTGGCCTCACCCCTTTCTCCTTCGCCTTGACTAGGCTCCCCCTGAACTTGTGTAACTTGAGCTGCAGGAAAATCTACAGACTCAATCTCTTTATTCGCACCGGGATCATCGCCTTCATTATCATCTCTTCTCTGCACCTCTTGATCTCGGCACGATGTCTCCCCCTGAGCCTGTAAATTTTTCATTAACTGCTCAATTAGGGAGCGCATCGACCTTATCTCAGCTGCCTGATCGCAAACAAAAGTTTTCAATTCTACGTTCTCTTCCTGGACTTGCTCCACAATCTTCTTCAAATCGGCATTTTCTTTATCAAGATTTGCATTATGAGTCTGAATTTCTCCGATCGCCTTTGTTAGGCTTAAGATTTGGACATTCTGGAAGTCAACGCGAGCTTTAAGCTGCAGAAACCTTTGATTGTCAGTGTATGTGGTCGAGGTAGATGGAATGGACTGTATAGGAGTAGGAATGAACGGTGATGGTATATACGGTTCATCTTGAGGTGGTGGTGGTGGTGGTGGACTGGTGGTTTGAGGTTCTTGATGTTGTGGAATTTCTGGTTGATCTACAGGAGCTGAAGATGATCCTTGCATGAACCTGTGACGTTTGGCCCGTTGCCTTGTCACTAGTTGAGCAACTTCCTCTTCTTCAAAATCAGACTCCTCCAATTCCCTGTTCACGCGCCTCCTCGAACCACCTTCATTTATAATCAATCTCGAACCATAAGTTCCAATTTGAATATCAGGAACTGCAGCTGCCGGAACTTCCGCGGATTCTGAGTCGGATTCCGAAGATGTTAATCCGTCATCTGCCCCTTCTGGCTCGTATTCCTCCACATCTCTAAAAATATCATCTTCATCTGCTGGTGGACTAAGCAGCTCACCAACCAATGCTGCTGCAACATCTTCATTGGCATGAGGCCCTGCCTCCCAAATTTCATTAAGCGTCTGGCTTAGCTGTTCAGCTTCTCTCGCAACATTTGAGGGCCCAGCTTCTTGAATATTTGAGGGCCCGGCTTCTGTAACTTCTGGTTGCTGGCTTGTCGAAGGCCTGGTTGCCGGAATTTGACTCGCTGCTGGTCTCTGGCGGCGTCTTGGATCACGTGGCCGAGCACGAGGCTGTTGTTGCTGTTGACATTGCTGTTGTTGTTGCTGTTGAAACTCAACGACCCCTGCCCAGTTGGCATCTTCCGGGGCTTGAAAATCCCTATCCACAATAGCTCCGAACAATGGACGAGCAACAGGAACAGCCAATCTTCCTCGGTGTGAGGAACAATCAGCGAAAATCCTTTTGTCCAGGATGGCAACACTCTGAAAGTCATTTGTTATTGGCAAGTTCGGCAAAAAGTGTCTGATCAACATCATAATGAATCTCGGATAGAGCAAAAACTGCTGATTTTCGGGAGCAGATATCTGATGAACAAACTCCGAAAAGATCATCTCTGAAAAACTATATGGGCGATTATACACCATTGCGACAATCCCCGATTGAATCTTCGCGACAATATAGTCAAACCCTGCCTTTTTCGCAGCAAAGCACACCATAAATACATGCGCCAAAAACCTCCATTGTCCTATCAATCCACTTTTCATGTATGACACTTTTGTCACATCGAGGCTGTACCCCATTCTTTGAAAGGCCGCTTGCCTTATATTCATCGGAAATTCTATAGGACCAGCTTCTTGTTCCTGAGTGCCCAACTGTAGCACTTGACGAATCATATCAGCCGAAAATACTAACGGCTGTCCTTCAATGCGAGTGCGTAGAACTGTCGGAGTGACCGAGCAGTCTACTTGCAAATGGTCATAAAATTGACGGATGTAGGGTAACACTAGCTGCACATTATGCCATAGAGCATGTCCGATCCTTGATTCAGCTAGAAAATCCAGTACTTCACGGAATCCCTGCGCCTCAGGGAGATTCATGTCTGGATTAAGGACCATATTATGCTTAGGGACGAAAGCGCGAATCGCCATATCTGCACAATAAATAAAACTGTTAGACTCATTAAAAATCAATAAACTTGTGTAAATTCAAATTTGTTTTATTTTGTACCTTTTTAAATACAAAATCTAACACAATTAAATTTCCACAAGTTTAATAAAATTTAAATTAAACAAAATAAATAAAGTACAGATTCGAAAGTAACAGATTCGAAGTGTCCATATTTGAATGTAATGGACAGATTCGAAGAGTCCCTATTCGAGTCTAATGGACAGATTCGAATATCATGGTCATCTCGAATCTAATGATAGATTCGAGAAACCCATGAACAGATTCGAAGGTCCTGGAACAGACTCGAAGTCCCGTCGGTTTTGTTTTCAACAAAAACCCAAGATTTTAACCGTTTTGAACTTAGTAATTCACATACATTAGTTCAACTAGGTTCTAATCATTGATTTATGCTTTTAATTTGATCTTTTATAGGTCCAAACTTGGCAATTTAGAAAAAACCCTATTTCAACCCACAAAACTTCAAAATTCGATGTTTTAGCCTAAAATTGTGTATAAAACTACACAAATCTTGTACAATCCGGTTGATTATACCTAGTTGTATCTGTAGAATCGAAACACCAAGTAAGAGAGTCGACAAAATGTCGTTTAGAAGAAATACGATAGATTCGAGAATAGAATCGAGATCGCCACAGTAGACTCGAGTGTATAGATTCGAAAACAGTAAGGTCTTAAATGACTTCACTGTTGACCTATTTATACCACCAACCCTCGATTCTAAACATAGACTCGAATCTACTGACAGATTCGAAGTCTTACCGCTTCGAGTCTGTCTTAGATTCGAAACCACCAATACTTAGAAAAATTTTCGAAAATTTTGAAATAAATTCAACTTTTCCAAATTTTTTTTCTACGGTATCGTGTAACCAGATAAACTATGTCAATTCTTTTACCCTAAGCTCAAGATAGTTCACGCATTGTTTATTTTATCCAACTTTGAATGCACCCTCAGTAACTTTTGACCTTTTACCTAAGTAAAAATTAAACTAAACTAAAATGAAATAAAATAAACTAAGGTAAAAATAAAATAAAATAAAGTAAAATAAAATTTTGACCAAAAAATTTAATCTAGACTTAAGAAAAATTTACAATCTAAGCTAAATACTTAACAACATATTTTTGATGAGTATAGTCTAAGAAAGGTTCAATCAGATAGCGATGTCTGATACTAACTTTCAGTACTTAAACTTTCACACTTAGGAATTTTTTATTCCTTTGTTTGTTTGTCGTGACATACCTATTTAGCCGATTGTTGGTATTTTACCCCTTTTAAACATTCTACATTTGGGAATATCCCTTGGCCTTTTTATTTATCAGGAAATTATCTTACGTGACGCAGACATAGACATACTTTTATGATCAAGGCACACAGACAAAGATTCTAACTTGTTGGTATTTGCAAACTTTCTTTAAAAGACAAACATCGGACACAGGTCTGTATTTTCATACAACAAAGTGTCTTAGTTCGACTTAAGGTTTATTTTTAAAGTTAGCAGATAGCGGTGACAGGTCTGTACTGACGTACAACAAAGCGACATGTCTGCTAACCCGAATCTAAACAGAGACAACAGGTCTGTACTTACGTACAACAGAGTTGCATGTTTTCGACTCTCAGTTTTACATGATATTTCTATTCTTTCCATTTTCAGATGTATTTGATGTTGCCATACATCCCCAGAAAGTCTGCATACCTCATTTAGACTCAATGTTTGTATGTCTTGTACATAAAAATTAAGACCGATTGGTCGTACATCTAAGTTAGTGACACGCTTGACTTTTTCTAGAATATTTTATTAGCCTTGTGATTCCCTATATGTAGTATGCCTACCAACACATCAAACTAAGTAAAGTATAACACTTAGGATTTAGTTGCATTATGTGTGAAAGACTAAATACTTAGAGTCTGTAACGACGGTGCTAATTTTCGTCACTTTGAACCTATGTATCTAAGACCTAACTCTTTTTTTTTTTTATTCTCTTTTTTTGTATTTTTGTAATTTTCTCTCTTTTTTCTTTTATTTATTTTTTTCATAAGAAAAGCAGTAATAAGCTAACCTACTAACTTACTAAAGAAAGAAACTTACTAAAAATAGAAACTTTCCTAAATTAGCAGATTACTGAAAAGAAAGAAAAACGACTACTCTACAATAAAATAAAGTAAACTTACTACTACTAAGGTCAAATTACTCTGGGTTGCGCATGGACTGTTCATATCCAGCACCGTCGAAGTCTCTGGCTTGTTCATATCCAGCACGTACAAGTCGTTCTTCCTTGGCGCCCGCATCAACACCCATTCTTCAGGAATTTTGAATCCAGGCTTTAGCACTAACGCCTCAGTGTCAGTAAATAACACCGAGTTCTTCTTATCACAGATTTGAGAGACACTAATGAGATTATGAACCAGTTTATCAACGTGATAAACTTGATCAAAAGTAATCGTCCCATTAGTGACTTCTCCAGTTCCAGTGATATTTCCACCCTTGTTACCCGCGAATGATACGAATCCCCTATTACCCCCCTTGAAGTCTGTGAGAAGACTTCTTTCCCCCGTCATGTGCCTGGAGCAACCACTGTCGACGAACCACTTGTTGTTTGGACCGGTAGTTATCTCCTGCACATGAAAGAAAAGAGGTTAGTTATCACGGGGAACCCAAGCCATGACTGACTTGGTAATACCATTCTCGTCCACATACGTGAACTCTTTCAAGTACCCATCTCGCCTTTCAGGTGACTTGGGCCTTTGAACTGAATTCTGTTGTGGTGCCGAGTGATTTAAGTTCACTCTTTGCCGTGGTGTAGGCATTTGTTGTGGAGCTCTGGAATAATTTCTATTATATGCCATTTCTGAGTGTGATCCTTGAGCTCTTACCGGTGCATACTGTCTAACTGGAGTATGTGACCTAACTGGAGTATGTGACCTGCTAGGTTTGGTGCTCCTATAGACTTGTTGTGGTGCTGACCTAGATTGATTTGTGACACGATTCGGTGAATTTGTCCTAATCACTTCCTTTGGTCCAACCTTAACCGGTGTGTTTTTCACAACTTGTTTGGGTGTGGCCTGCACAGTTTTCTCGGTAGGTTGAGAACTACTGCTGCTTGCCACACTGGGTGAGGGCTGAACAGGTGTTGGGTTCACTGTCCTAGGGGCAACATCTGCTTTCCTAAGTGGACAGTGAGAAGCAACATGCCCTTTCTCGTGACATCTAAAGCAAGACATCTTATCCATGGACTTTTAGGTTGTTCCCTTAGATCTAGGTGTCTCACTAGTGTCTACTGCCTTTGGTACATCTACAGTGTCTGTCTCTTCGACCTGGTCAGCCCATGAAATTTTCTGTTTTCCTGCAGGTGTTTCACTGGAGGAAGACACAAATTTCACTTTCTTGACCTTGACGGTTGAGTCAACCACCTTAGGTGTATTATCAACTGTAGGCTCAGGTGTCGGTTCAGGTAGGTCCTCTAAGTCTACTGACTTGTCAGTTTTCTCCTGAGGCTGAGGCACATAATTCGCATTGAAAGGTGGAGGAATTTCGTGAAAACCTAGACCTACAGGCTTCTTAGACTGTCTTTGGGCATCTAAGACTTTTCCTAGATTTAGGCTCGAATTCCTAAACTTTTCCAGCTTGCTATTTGCCTCTGCTACCTTAACCTTGGTCTCGGCTAGCTCTATATCCTTGTCCTTAAGACTTTTAGTTAAGGCCTCTACGTGCTCATACATTAGTTCTATCCTAACACACTGCTCGCTGAGTTTGTCTTTTAGAACTACCACGTCTTGAGCATCAGCCTTAAGCTTTTCTTTTAAATCTTGCTTTATATCATTTAGGCTAGCGTTTTCTATTTTTAAGTTATCATTTTGAGCAGATATGGTTTTATGTGATTCTAAGACTAGATTTAACCTATCATTAGAAGTAGCACACAAAGCACATAATTCTGAAAATAGAGAATAAGAAAGACTAACCTTAGAGTTATCAGATTCCACGTTGGCCATCTGAGCAGCAAACTCCAGCACGGTCTGATCATTCGCCTTCTCTACCCACATCGGACTGTTTTCCCTTGTGGTCTGCTCGTCTTCTTCACAACCATTCTCAGTAACTTCAGCCATGAAAGCTCTAGCATTGGACTCAGGATGTGAACTCCAGTCATAGGTACCATCTAGCTGTCTGTCAGAGGTGACATTGGATAGTAGACCCGCTAGATTGGCTTGACCAGATGAGGAACTCGGAAGGTATCTTTGTTGGGACTGATTTTGGTACTGTCCTTGATGCTGACTCTGTCCTTGGTATGACTCTACCTTCGGTCTTTGACACTCCCTGGCGAAGTGTCCCAATCCCTGACAGTTGTAGCATTTGACCTTAGACTTATCAAATCCTATCCCTTTGTTGTTCATTTGCAGATTCCTCCCAGTTCGCTTGATGAATCTTTTTACCCTCTGGGTCACCATGGCCAGTTGCCACTTAAGATCCATTTCCTCTAAGTCATCAGGGTCGACCTGATCGTAATCTTCATCCCATAGAGCTGGGTCATTGATTTTCCCTTGAACACAATTTCCATAAGCTGCCACAAAGGAAGCAAGCAGATTCAAATGTTCTTCTGCTGACTTTGCGCTCATCGGCATCTTCGAATAGCTCTGACATGTCGATGCCTGTTGGACTTGAGGTTGTGGTTCTTCCGATCTTCCTAACCCTAAGAACGCGCGATTCAGTGAGTCTTCGGACTCTGGTGGCGATGACGTTTCTCCGGTGAAAAACGCTGTAGCACTCTTCGGTTCAGCTGTCACTGATGATTTAGATGTCTTTCCAAAATACATTGCCGGATTCTGGACTTGCTCGTAATCAGTCTCAGCCTTAATCATCTCGAAGTGATATGCCCTCAACGTTCCCACAATGTCATCAAGTGATTGAGTATAATATTTGTCCTCATTCAGCTTAATCATTGCCACGTACATAGCCCATTTGGCTGGTAGGGCATCAAGAAGCTTGTTGTTCTTGTCAGTGTCCGAATACTCAAATTCATGACTTTCAAGTTCCGTTATCAGATGATTTAACCTTGTGATAATATCATCCAACTGTTCATCCTTAATTGCCTTGAAAATCGCAAACTGTTGGGTCAACAGCTCTGTACGCTTTCTACGCACCCGAGGATTACCCTCACACCTTTTCTGGAGAGACTCCCAAAGTTCCTTTGACGTCCTTTGAGTCCGAAATGTGTGCAAAATATCTTGAGGTAAAGCCATACGGATTATGGAGAAAGCTTTGTTTTCAGCTTCAAATAGTTTCTTGTCATCCTCTTTCATCATCTGATATGACAAGACCTTTTGACGGCCTTCAACTTCAGATACTGGCGGAATGTACCCTTCATCTATGCACACCCACATGCGCATATCATTGAATCGTACAAAATCTGTAAATCTGTCCTTCCACCAGTAATAGTCCTCAACTTTCATCAGCTTAGGCGGTGCATTTGCCTTCCCAACTTCGTGATCCATCTCAAGGAATTTCTGAAGATTTGACATCTTTTCTGAAACAAATTGAATTTGAACTTAATTAATTTAATTCGAAACTGATTTAGACTAACTTATTCGAATCTAGATAGATTCGAAACTAATTAAGATTAAATCTTTTGAGATTAAATTCGATTAAGTCTTAAAAGTCAATTAGATTCGAAATTATGTCAGATTCGAACAACTCCTTAGAATCGATGGTCCTTAGAATCGAAGGCTCAGCAGATTCGAATTTCAGCACAATCGAAGCACAGATTCGAAACAGTACCAGACTCGAAATAAACTCGAAACTACTATAGACTCGAGATCCTATTCGAATGAAGTAACAGATTCGAAACAAAGTAGACTCGAAACTCTCTGAAATTGACTCGAAAGGAGCGTATTTAGGTTAGACTCGAGACTAAAGTGAAACCCTAATTACCCCTATAGATTCGAGCGCCGCAAACTCGAAAAACGGCTAACACGTTGATTTTTTGACGTTTTACAGATTAAATCACTATTTTTCAAACGAAAAATAATGATTTCGATCAAAAACGTGAAAAACGACAACGTGTTTCCCGAATATGAATTTGCTAAGCTCAGAAACACGTTTTTAAGAGCAAAACCGTCCAACTAGCGTCAAGAAACCTAGAATGTATCTGATGAACACGAAGAACACCAAGAACAATCCGTAGTCTCTGATACCACTTGTAAGGTCTACGACTGCAAGATCTATCTAGACGCGGATCCGTGAACGAGTGCGGAATCCTCGTTGACGGTTAGACGGACAACTCTCAACCAACGGAACACGGAGACTACTAGACGCTGAACGAACGACACACGAACGATCCTACGAACTAATTCTCTCCGAAACGGCACTCACCTAGCTGATAAACTCGAGATCGCCCTTTGCTTAATCCCTCACGAATTCTGCAAAAAGTCTGATAATATTTCGAGTCTATCCCTAATTATAGACCCTGATTCGAGTCTGATGTGGGCCAAACTCGAATCTGGCCCAAAGCCCATTCGAGTCTGTCCATATTGACAGTCTCGAATCTACCCCATTCGAATCTAAGGTCTCATTCGAATCTATCTCAGATTCGAATGTATTCCCTTAAGTAATTCGAATCTAGCCAAAATACTTAAACTCTTAAGTAATAAAACTTATGATATTACCTTATGATTGATTTTATCTTTGAACTTTATGTTTGAACTTCTTGTAATACGTTACATCAAGTTCAAACATACAAACACTAATAAGCATCAATCATATATAATATATATATATAGCAATCACATGCTAAATCACAATGTAAGACCACTTAGACTGCTATCGTCACACGGGATGTACCAACAGTTTATAAAATTAGAAGATTAATTTAATTAACCTAAGTTTTATTATTCATGGAATGGAATGGAATTGAATTGATTGTATATAACCTAAATTCATAAAATTACTTGATTAGTTTTAACCTAATTTTATTATCCACTTGAGTTAAATTGAGAAATTATATTTTTGCAAATCTCGAACTGTTAGTTCAATTTTTCAAGCTGTTAGTGCATTTTCTCAAGCTGTAAAGTGTTTTATTACCTAAGTTTATAAAATTACTTGATTAATTTTAACCAAAGTTTTATTATTCATGGAATGAAATGGAATTGAATTGATTGTATATATAACCTAAGTTTATAAAATTACTTGATTAATTTTAATATAAGTTTTATTATTCATGGAATGGAATGAAAGTTAATTGATTGTATATGACCTAATTTCAAAAAATTACTTGATTAATTTTAACATAAGTTTTATTATTTATGGAATGGAATGGAATTGAATTGATTGTATATAACCTAAGTTTATAAAATTACTTGATTAGTTTTAACGTAAGTTTTATTATTCATGGAATGGAATGGAATTGAATTGATTGTATATAACCTAAGTTTATAAAATTACTTGATTAATTTTAACCTAATTTTATTATCCACTTGAGTTAAATTGAAAATTTATGTTTTTGCAAATCTCGAACTGTTAGTTCAATTTCTCAAGCTGTTAGTGCATTTTCTCAAGCTGTTAAGTGTTTTATAACCTAAGTTTATAAAATTACTTTATTAATTTTAACCTAAGTTTTATTATTCATTGAATTGAACTGATTATATATAACCTAAGTTTATAAAATTACTTGATTAATTTAATTAACCCAAGTTTTATTATTCGTGGAAAGGAATGAAATTTAATTGGTTGTATATAACCTATTTTCAAAAAATTACTTGATTGATTTTAACATAAGTTTTATTATTCATGGAATGGAATGGAATTGAATTGATTGTATATAACCTAAGTTTATAAAATTACTTGATTAATTTTAACGTAAGTTTTATTATCCATGGAATGGAATGAAATTTAATTGATTGTATATAACCTAATTTCGAAAAATTACTTGATTAATTTTAACATAAGTTTTATTATTCATGGAACGGAATAGAATTGAATTGATTGTATATAACCTAAGTTTATAAAATTACTTGATTAATTTTAACGTAAGTTTTATTATTCAAGGAATTGAATTGAATTGAATGGATTGTATATAACCTAAGTTTATAAAATTACTTGATTAATTTTTACATAAGTTTTATTATTCATGGAATGAAATGAAATTTAATTGATTGTATATAACCTAATTTCAAAAAATTACTTGATTTATTTTAACCTAGGTTTTATTATTTATGGAATGGAATTGAATTGAATTGATTGTATATAACCTAAGTTTATAAAATTACTTTATTAATTTTAACGTAAGTTTTATTATTCATGGAATGGGATGGAATTGAATTAGTTGTATATAACCTAAGTTTATAAAATTACTTGATTAATTTTTACCTATGTTTTATTATTCATGGAATGGAATGGAATTGAATTGATTGTAAATAACCTAAGTTTATAAAATTATTTGATTAATTTTAACTTAAGTTTAATTATTCTTGAAATGGAATTGAATTGAATTGATTGTATATAACCTATGTTTATAATATTACTTGATTAATTTTAACCTAGATTTGTTATTCGTGGAATGAAATGGAATTGAATTGATTGTATATAACCTAAGTTTATAAAATAACTTTATTATATTTATCCTAAGTTTTATTATTCACATGAGTGAAATTAAGAAACTATGTTTTTGCATATCTCGTACTGTTAGTTCAATATTCTCAAGCTGTAAGTGCATTTTCTCAAGGTGTTAAGTGTTTTATAACCTAAGTTTATAAAATTACTTGATTAATTTTAACCTATGTTTTATTATTCATGGAATGGAATGGAATTGAATTGATTGTATATAACCTAAGTTTATAAAATTACTTGATTAATTTTAACATAAGTTTTATTATTCATGGAATGGAATGAAATTTAACTGATTGTATATAACCTAATTTCAAAAAATTACTTGATTAATTTTAACATAAGTTTTATTATTCATGGAATGGAAATGAATTGATTTTATATAACCTAAGTTTATAAAATTACTTGATTAATTTTAACGTAAGTTTTATTATTCATGGAATGGAATGGAATTGAATTGATTGTATATAACCTAAGTTTATAAAATTACTTGAATAATTTTAACGTAAATTTTATTATTCATGGAATGGAATTGAATTGATTGTATATAACCTATGTTTATAAAATTACATGATTAATTTTAATGTAAGTTTTATTATTCATGGAATGGAATGAAATTGAACTGATTATATATAACCAAAGTTTATAAAATTACTTGATTAATTTAATTAACCTAAGTTTTATTATATATGGAATGGAATGAAATTTAATTGATTGTATATAACCTAATTTCAAAAAATTACTTGATTAATTTTAACAGAAGTTTTATTATTCATGGAATGGAATGAAATTGAATTGATTGTATATAACCTAAGTTTATAAAATTACTTGATTAATTTTAACCTAAGTTTTATAATTCATGGAATGGAATGGAATTGAATTGATTGCATATAACCTAAGTTTACAAAATTACTTTATTAATTTTAACATTAGTTTTATTATTTATGGAATGGAATGGAATTGAATTGATTGTATATAACCTAAGTTAATAAAATTCCTTGATTAATTTTAACGTAAGTTTTATTATTCATGGAATGGAATGGAATTGAATTGATTGTATACAACCTAAGTTTATAAAATTACTTGATTAATTTTAACCTAAGTTTTATTATTCATGGAACGGAATTGAATTGAAGTGATTGTATATAATCCAAGTTTATAAAATTACATGATTAATTTTAACCTATGTTTTATTATTCATGGAATGGAATGAAATTGAACTGATTATATATAACCTAAGTTTATAAAATTACTAGATTAATTTAATTAACCTAAGTTTTATTATTTATGGAACGGAATGGAATTCAATTGATTGTATATAACCTAAGTTTATAAAATTACTTGATTAATGTTAACCTAAGTTTTATTATTCATTAAATGGAATGGAATTGAATTGATTGTATTTAACCTAAGTTTATAAAATCACTTGATAAATTTTAACCTAGCTAAGTTTTATTATTCATGGAATGGAATGAAATTGAATTGATTGTATATAACCTATGTTTATAAAATTACTTGATTAATTCTAACCTAATTTTATTATTCACTTGAGTTAAATTAAAAAATTATGTTTTTGCAAATCTCGAACTGTTAGTTTAAAATTCTCAAGCTGTTAGTGCATTTTCTCAAGCTGTTAAGTGTTTTATAACCTAGGTTTATATAATTACTTTATTAATTTTGAGCTAAGATTTATTATTCATGGAATTGATTTGAATGTATATAACCTAAGTTTTATTATTTATGGAATGAAATTGAAATGATTGTACATAACCTAGATTTATAAAATTACTTGATTAATTTAATTAACCTAAGTTTTATTGTTATTGGAATTGAATGGAATTGAATTGATTGTATATGACCTAAGTTTTTAAAATTAATTGATTAATTTTAACCTAAGTTTAATTATACATGAAATGGAATGGAATTGATTGATTGTATATAACCTAAGTTTATAAAATTACTTTATTAATTTTAACCTAAGTTATGTTATTCATGGAATGGAATAGAATTGAATTGATTGTATATAACCTAACTTTATAAAATTAATTTATTATTTTTATCCTAAGTTTTATTATTCACTTGAGTGAAATTGAGAAACTATGTTTTTGCAAATATCGAACTGTTAGTCCAATTTTGTCAAGCTGTAAGTGAATTTTGTCAAGCTGTTATGTGTTTTATAACCTAAGTTTATAAAATTACTTGATTAATTTTAACCTAAGTTTTATTATTCATGGAATGGAATGTAATTGAATTGATTGTATATAACCTAAGTTTACAAAATTACTTGATTAATTTTAACATTAGTTTTATTATTTATGGAATGGAATGGAATTGAATTGATTGTATATAACCTAAGTTTATAAAATTACTTGATTAATTTAAACATAAGTTTTATTATTCACGGAATGGAATGGAATTGAACTGATTATATATAACCTAAGTTTATAAAATTACTTGATTAATATTAACATAACTTTTATTATTCATGGAATGAAATGGAATTGAATTGATCGTATATAACCTAAGTTTATAAGTTACTTGATTAATTTTATTAACCTAAGTTTTATTATTCATGGAATTGAATGGAAGTGAATTGATTGTATATAACCTAAGTTTATAAAATTACTTGATTAATTTTAACCTAAGTTTTATTATTCATGGAATGGAATGGAATTGGATTGGTTGTATATAACCTAAGTTTATAAAATTACTTCATTAATTTTAACCTAAGTTTCATTATTCACTTGAGTGAAATTGAGAAATTATGTTATGCAAATCTCGAACTGTTAGTTCAATTTTCTCAAGCTGTAAGTGCATTTTCTCAAGCTGTTAAGTGTTTTATTACCTAAGTTTATAAAATTACTTGGTTAATTCTAACCTATGTTTTATTATTTATGGAATGGAATGGAATTGAATTGATTGTATATAACCTAAGTTTATAAAATTACTTGATTAATTTAATTAACCTAAGTTTTATTATTCATGAAATGGAATGGAGTTGAATTGATTGTATATAACCTAAGTTTATAAACTTACTTGATTAATTTTAACCTAAGTTTTATTATTCATGGAATGGAATGGAATTGAATTGATTGTATATAACCTATGACAACTTTGATTCCCATTATATTTTGCACTCAAACACAAAAACTAAACGACTTGTATTAAGAATATGAAGATTACAAGAGAGAATTTTGACACTCAATCTCTAGGAACTTTCACACTCAAGAACACACACTAGATGGAGGCTCCTTTGTGTCTTCTCCTAAAACCCTAAGAGAACAATATTATTTATACCTAAGCTTACTTTGGGGGTTTGTCCAAACACTCCCTTAAAGTCTTGGAAATTAAGATTTCCCCAAAGTAAACTATTCCTAACTATAAATTGAACCTAGACTTTATTATATTTAATTATACACTATTGGTTAACAATCTCCCCTTTAGTGTATAATTAAATATTTACAATTAAGCGCAATTACACAAGCTTGAATTACAAGAAATAAAATTTCTAACAATCTCACCCTTCTTGTAATCAACGCTTGTATTCTTCTGAAGTCTTGTGCTCTAAACTCTGAAATCTGATCTTTGAAGTAACTCTGATCTCTGAACTTTTGAAGTATATCATTGACCTTCTTCATATGACTCTCCCCTAAAATGTTTCAGATCGGTGGCTCTCCCCTTGCGTTTAGTAGGTCTTTCAAAACATTTCAACTCTTTTAAGAACATTCTCCCCCTCATGATGATCATGAGAATTATGATCATCATGTACTCACTTCAGCTCTCCCGTTCAAATGAACAACCTCAATGTGTCTTCAAATCTTCTTTCTTCATTAAAATAGATGAATACAGACTCAGAAAGAAAATATTACATTTAAGAACATGACAGACACATAAGTACTTATCTTTATTATGTTATAATCCCAATCAGTAACTCTCCCCCTCAATAACAGAATATAAACAGTTACATCATAAAATTTTCTCTCGCCTTCAGAAACAACAATCTCTCCCTCATTACAAAATATTTAGGACCAAAAGGATAATACAGTGAAGATCATGGCTTTGCAACCTGAATATAAGAAAATGAAACAAGTTCATTTTTAAGTAACATTCCAGTTCCACATAAGAGCTCTGTTTGCACAATAGACTAAGTCTATGTAACCTACGTTCAACGCTGGCGTGACATTAACACTGGTAGGATTTCCAAATAAACATCGTGAAATCCTTTATCATGAAAGAATCACTCATATTTGTTCCGGCTTTGTCTCGGTAGACAAGCTGTTTATAGTCACACAGACTGTAGACTCCATGTGTCCTAAAAGTGTATCTTTAAGAACAAACGAGATGAGAACGACATTGTGATAAGGAATAAAGCAAGACTTGTTGCCAAAGGCTACCGACAACAAGAAGGGATAGATTATGACGAGACTTTCGCTCCAGTTGCACGGATCGAAGCGATCAGAATCTTCTTGGTGTACGCGGCTCACAAGGACTTTAAAGTGTACCAATGGACGTCAAGACAGCCTCTCTCAACGGTGAACTTAACGAAGAGGTGTACGTTGAACAACCACAAGGTTTTGTTGACGCACATAAACATGACCATGTTTATGTGCTAGATAAAGCCCTCTATGGTTTAAAACAAGCACCTCGCGCATGGTATGATAGTCTTTCTAATTTTCTTATCTCTGCCGGTTTCTGTAATGGTGTGGTGGACAAAACTCTGTTCACTAAAAAGGAAGGCCCACACATAATGCTAGTACAAATATATGTCGACGACATTATATTTTGATCTACTGACAGTAATTTCTGTAAGGATTTTTCAGCCCTAATGGAGTCCAGGTTCGAGATGAGTATGATGGGAGAAATGAACTTTTTCCTCGGATTACAAGTCAAACAACTTGAGAATGCGATTTTTGTGAACCAGTCAAAATATACTCTTGACATTCTCAAGAAGTATAAGTTAGACTCTTGCACGAGTATCGCAACTCCCATGGCCTCCAACTATAAGTTAGACACCGATCCTTGTGGGAAAAGTGTCGATAATACAAATTACAGAGGGATGATAGGATCCTAACTGTATCTGACTGCCAGTAGGCCTGATATAATGTTTTCAACATGTCTTTGTGCTCGCTTTCAGGCAGACCCAAAAGATTCACACCTAACTGCAGTAAAACGCATTTTTCGTTATCTTAAGGGTCCACCCGATCTTGGTCTATGGTATCCAAAGGGAACCGATTTTGATCTTACCGCTTTTTCAGATGCTGAATTTGCAGGTTGTAGAGTTGACAGAAAAAGCACGTCGGGAGGAATACAGTTCTTGGGAGATAGACCGGTGAGTTGGTCCTCCAAAAAGCAGAATTGTGTTTCAACATCCACAGCTGAGGCTGAGTATGTAGCAGCTGCAAGCTGTTGCTCTCAAGTGTTGTGGATGAGAACACAATTACGCGATTATGGATTCTCACTCACCAATATCCCAATTTACTACGATTCTCGAAGTGCAATTGCCATCTCTTGCAATCCCGTGCAGCACTCTCGAACGAAACACATAGATATCAGGTATCATTTTATTAAAGATCACGTAGAAAAGGGAACCATTGAGTTGTATTTTGTTGGCACGGAATATCAACTTGTGGATATATTTACTAAAGCTTTAGACGAACCTCGTTTTCAGTTTTTAGTATCCCATATCGGCATGTTGAATCTGCCTTCCAATTAAATATCAGATATTGTCTTAAATAATTCTATTTCAAACTATCATGTTTGAAATTCCTTTATTTTAGAAAATATCTGTTATTTAAATTTAAGGATTGTGTCACAAAATTGAAACTCAATATTTCCTTATATATGTACATTTTTAATAATTAATGATCCTGACAAATTGCTGTGTGAATTGTTCATCACTGAGTGGGACGCAAACATAATCCAGGTTTGTCTGTATCTTTAAGGCTAAAAAGGTTCAAGAACTTAATCTGAAAAGGATAAAAGAAGGGAAGCGGTATTTATTAGAGGGGGAGTATAGTTAGGATGTTAATTTTTTTAATTCTTTGTTTCTTTTTAATTTTAGTAGTTAAATTTTTGAATATTAGGTTAATTATTTTTAGTTTATTTTAAAGTTTAAGTAAATAGGTCAAAAAATCCCAAAAAGTTTTTTGTTGTTTAATTTTATCAAAAAGCCAAAAATATTTTATTTTATTTTTTGTCTTAGCTTTAATGCTAAAAGAAAATCTCAAAAATATTTTTGCTTATTTTATGTTTCAAAGATAAATACAAAAAGATGTAATAAATTGGACAAAATTTTTGTTTAAAACTTTTTGTTTTCCTTTATTGTTAAGGCCCATAAGTTTATTTTTTTTGTTTGTGTGTGTGCTATCCGCCGACCCATGTATATTTTGGGTGCGGATCTAACAGACCGACCCGACCCGCTCCCTTTAAATAGGGCGGGTCAAACGGTCAAAGTTTTTAATATCTTCACTCTCAAGTTTCTTCTTCCATTCTTCTTTCTCCCGCCGACGCAAAACCACCGCCCAAACCACCATATCCACCGATTCAAGCTTTGTGCAACCTCGTTTTTCTTGCATTTTTCGACTTCTGCATCATCAGGTAACATGTTTCTAACTTCATTTCAGTGTTTAACTTCATATATTGTTTTTTTGATTTTCAAAATTTTAGTGGTTTTTTCATTTCGGTTTTTCTTAATTTTAGGTAGTTAATGTGTTTTATTTACTTAGTTGTAGTTATATAAAATGTTCCTTGTATGTTTTTAGTCTAGGATCTTTAATTTCATGCATTTTTGTCACAATCACCACTGCTCACGTTGCATGTTGCATGAACTCATTTACTGCACTGCTGGACTTCGGACGTCCGAATTCGGACCAAGCCCCGAATTCGGATGTCCCACTTAGACATAATTTCAAAATTTTCAAAATTCAAAGACCGAATTCGGCCACTGTGCATCCGAATTCGGTCCTTCAAAGGAAGTCCGAAATTTCCAAATGTTCATTAAGTCTAAGTTTGTTCAGTACTGTTCATCCAAAATAGGATGGGATCCGAATTCGGTCCCCATCCGAATTCTGTGTTCCATCCGACTTCGATCCATTTGTTACCATTGCATGCATCCCATCCGAATTCGGTGCACCATCAACCACATCATCCGAATTCGGTCCATTCATAGTCATTGCATACATCAACTTCGGTCCCCATCCGAATTCGGACCATCATCATTCTTCACATCGTCCAAATTCAGACATCACATATCATTCATCATACATCATCCGGATTTCGGCCGGATCCAAATTCGATGGCACTGTTCATCCGAATTCGGTCCGTCCGAACTCCAACACTTAGCATATTTTTCAATTTTTCCATTTTTTCATTTTCACTATAAATCAAAAATCCAAAAATATTTTCATTCCGGTGCACCATTGATTAGAGTTAGGATTAGTGTTTGAGTGAAAAAGTTTGTTCTAACATTGGTCTCTTAACGATTGACTTTGGACTTTATTCAGTAGAATTTTATTATGCTAATAAAGACCCAATGCTAACAGATCAGACAGTTTCTATTTCACACTTATCTAGACTTCATATCAATGTCATAACATTCAAAGTTTTCTGGTCTAACTTTGATGCACCTTTACAGGAATGATGGAACCAGCTGTCGTTCTAACCTTACCGCATCCCCCAATTCCCAATAACAACGCCCAACTACCCGAACAATCCATTCTCCCTCAAGCCGAATTTGTCGAGTTCATACCCCATAACTGGCAGCTCGATGTGTCCATCGTCACCAAAGAACCCCAAACTCTAGCCTTCGACATCCTCACTCACCACCCCATATACTACTCTCTTTCTACAGCCATCGTCGTTCCTCAGATATACCTGCAACAATTTTGGAACCGATTGTAGTTTGTCCACGACGCTAAACCTCATTTCACTTCCACCATTGACTGCGTTCCAGTCAAGATAACCACAGCCGCCATACGCCATATACTTCACCTACCTCCCGAAGCCTATTTGCCAACGTGTTTTCACTTTGATCCCATTCCTTCCGTCCAAGAAACCCTCTCAGAAATACAAACCTTGGGATATGACAGCCCACTTACCAAACCCTCTGATTTCAAAACCAAGAATCTCTAGTCTCATTGGAGGATTCTGTTCGAGGTCCTCAATAAATGCCTCACTGCTAAACATTCAGGCCACGACTCAGCCTCCGCACAGGTCCTGACCATGTTCACCGGCTTTGCATTCGACCGCCATGTGGATTATGCAGCGTTCCTCTTCTACGAATTGAAGAGAGTTCATATGGAGAGGGGAAATAAAAGAGGACGCAAATATATCCCTCTCCAACGCTTTCTGCAGCTGATCATCGAGTATGCCATGGATATCGATGAAGACATTCATGAGCGTCCTGAGGCCGATGTCTACCCTACAGTGGCTATCCAGAAGCTGAATCTGCCAAAAGGGGCTCCGTCTGTGCCGATAATGACTATCCCAATGTCCCTTCTTGTTAGATATTTAATTTCGATCATGTGGAGTTATTTAGTAATAATTATTGTGTTAATGTTATTCTTGTATTTATTTCCTTTGTAATTTATTTCTATGTAAAAGTCAAGGGGGCAATTGTGTCAATGCTCCATACTTAATTAAAAGAGCCTATGTATAGCTCCTAGGGTTTTGAAATGAGACATACGGTTGAAATTGAATGAAATAGTGCAGCCGCCAATCTTCTTTATTCTCTCAACATTCATATTGTCTTTCTTCATCATCACATAATTATTGAGCTTGTTTCTTCTTGTGGATGATAAAAGATTCATTAAAGTGCTAATTATTAAAGGGAAGACATTATAACAATTGGTATCAGAGTCAGAGCTAAAAAGGTGGATTTCAACTTGGAACTTTCGGATTCTGCTGGGTTTCTCTTCATCATCATCGTGTTCTTCATTCTTCATCCGGTTAGATCTTTGAATCCTCGTCTTTCTGCTGTTTTGTGTGTTATTATTGTCATACAATCACCACAATATCATCCTCTACTGATTTAGAGCCTCTTAGGTTCAATCTTTCCATTAAAATCATCCATAATCGGTTGTTTTTAAAAGTTTAAAAAATATGGGTTTTAGTGGGTTTTTGCTTGTTTTTTTACTGGTTTTTAAGTGTTTTGGTATATTCTAAAACATCAAAAGTGTTTAAAATAGTTTCCCAATCATTTAGAAACAAATTTAGGCCTTAAATCTGCTAAAATCGAAATCTGAACTGTTCTGCACTTTCAATATCTGTTAAAACCTGCTGTAATTCGGACCGACCTGTAGCATTTCGGACCCCATTTCGGACCTTCCAAGACCCTAGTTCGGACCACATTTTGGTCCACTTCGGACCAAATTTAGGTGTATTTCGGACCACCACTGTGCCCTTTTCGGACCTTCTTTCGGTCCCATCCGAACTTCAGACCATCCGAAGTTCAGATCAGGCACTTCCATTTCATATTTTGACTTGGGCTTTACTTTACACTCTCATTTCGGACCATTCCCTTTCGGACCAAACGAATCTGGACCATCCGAATTCGGTCCCCATTCCTGGACTATTTCCTAAGTGTTAGTCCGAATTAGCCACTATTCACCCGAATTCGGACCATCCGAATTCGGTTCCTTCATTCATCCGAACTAGGTCCCTGCCTTGTCCGAACCAAGTCTTCATCCGAATTCGGTCCCTGTCCGAATTGACATCCATCCGAACCAGTGTGTTCATCCGAATTCGGTCCTCGTCCGAATTACTGTTCATCCGACTTTTGCTACATCCAAACTCAGAACATCATCCGAATTAGTATCATCCAGTGTACTATTCATTCACCGTCCAGTCCATCCGTTTCAAGTTTCCACCTTCAAGATCTTATTTCTTCAATCAGCACCCTAATCATGTCTCGTGAAGCTCTCGTACTCGGATCCAAGAACAGACCACCTGTTCTCTATCCTGACGAGTATGAACAATGGAAATCCCGGTTCCTCAAAGTTGTCGGAATGCAACCCCTTGGAAACCTAATGCTGCAGTCCATCTCTGAGGGCCCCGTGATCTACTATCGGGAAATCGCAGCTAGACCCGAGGCTGACCCCCCTGTTCTCGCATCAAAGGTTGAAAGAGAACCAGCTAACGACGCCGAGCGTGACAGGCAGCATGCCGATAAGAGGGCGGAGGATCTGATCTATCAGGACCTCCCCACTGATATCTTGGTTGGAGTAGATAGCAAAATGTCTGCTTAAGAAATGTGGGACGAATTAGAAGTGCAAATGCTGGGGGCAGATCTAGATGACCGCGCTAAGATAGAGGAAGCTAAGGCTAAGTTTACAGAATTCCGTGCGAAAGACGGGGAGTCGTTACAGGCTACGTTTACAAGGTTTTGTGCAGTCCTAAATGAGTTAAACAAACTGCACATTAAAAAGGACAAGGATGACATAAACATCCAGTTCTTTTCCGCCTTAGCCCCTGAGTGGCAAATTGCTTGCCGGGCCACACGACGGGTTTAGAATAATCCTGAGGTATCGATCAATGTCGTCTTCAAAGAACTGAAAAAAGTATCAAGGGGATGTGGATCACCAAAAACAGATGGCAAATCAACTAGCATCCTTACTGCTATCTGCTAACACTGGCATCAAACCCAATGATTCCCTAGCCTTGATCACCAACACGAATATTCCCACTCCATCCTTTGCACAAGGTTCATCTTCATCAGAGTACAGGTATGCTTCTCCTCCACGTGAGGTAATAAGTGAGGAAGAAGCCGCGATTCAGGAACAAATAGCCTTGTGGACAAATTATCTCCAACAACGACGTTTCTCCAACAAGACTAAAAATCAGCTCCGCTATGACACCGGTCCGCGGAGGTACTCAGATGAAAGGAGAGATGAACGACGTGATGATTATCGCCGGGATGATTATCGCAGAGATGACAGGGATGAGAGAAGGTATGACGATAGACCCGACTATCGAGATGATCGCCGTTATGAAAGGCATGATGATCGCAGGGATGACAGGAGAGAATATGATCGAAGGGACGATCGTCGGGATGATCGCAGGGACGACTGCAAAGATGACAGAAGAGAGAATGACTGTAGGGATAGAAGGAGGGATGGAAGCCGAGAACCTCGCCGCGCCGACAAGAGGCCGGTTGAAAGAAGGGATGACAGGCCGCGAGCCAAAGAACCGAAAGGCGCGGAGGAGCGTCTCTGTTACAAATGTGGGAAACCGGTCCACTTTGCTCGGGAGTGCAATAATAAGTTTGACAGAGATGTAGGCTACTACGAGCGGAAGTTGGAGGCCGCTAAGAAAAGGACCGGTGCAATGGCCCTCGTCGCCCAGGAAGATTACTGGGATGCTGAAGATACTGACGAGGAAGATGATAAGGGCAAAAATTGTTATATGGTTGATCGTCTGGGGTTGGATCACTGTGCCATTTCCACTGCTTCAAGTTCAGACCATGTTGCTGAGGGGGAGACAATGAAAAATCCACCAGCATGTCTGATGGCTAAATCTGACGATCCCGAATGCTCATCATCCGGTTCAGAGACACATGAGGTATATTCCTGTTACATTCAAGAGCATGTAAATAATTTATCTCTAAATAATGAATGTACATTGCACACACATATACTTGATCTGCAAGCTAGGTTAAGTGCTGAAACTGAAAAGTGTGTACAGGCTGAACATCTAGCTCAAACTTTAAAAGAGTCGTCTGAATTATATCAATCAAAGTGGTTAACTAATCAGAATGTTATAAAACAGATGTTAATTGAAAAAGTAGATGTTCAGGACAGGAATATATATCTTGAATCCTGTATGGATAGGTTATCAAATGAAAAACTCTCGTTAAAAGAAGAAATATCTGTACTTTCAAAACAATTAGAGACAGTAAATATGGAAAATATAGACAGTTTAGAAAAATATAAAATGATTGAAGAAGAAAGGATAAGTTTGTACTCACGAATAAAGATCCTTGACGATGCATTTTTAAAAAGGGGTCAAACAGAACAAACTATTCACTTAAATCAGCCCAAAGAAACTAGGTTTTACCATTCTAAACAAGGAATCGGTTTTAAAAATCCTAAATATTTGGAAAATGCCCAAAAAGTTTTACCTTTATTTTATGACATTAACTATATGGGAGTTGAACTTAAGTCTTTCTTTTTTGGGTCATCAAAAGAAGTTTTAAACCAAGAGAATGAGAAACGTGTTGAACATAAAGAAAAAGAAATTTCTTTACAGTATGAAGAACTTAACGAGAGTTATCCATCTAGAGTACCCACTTTAGAGGAATACTTCTTGTCAACTTATTCAGAAGTTGAATTGAAAACAGAACCTGTAAAACCAATTCCTCAACTTTATATTCCTACAAAAGTTCTTCAACATCAAATTAATGTTTTAGAAAAGGAATTGAAGTCGTCTCAAAAGAAAGCACTTGATCTTCAAGATGCTATTCTTAAGAGCGAAGAAAAATTGGTAAATCAATCTTTTCAACAAACTGTGGAATTAACTGTCTACAGAGAAAATTTTGAAATGGTTTCTCAAAATATGAAGGATTTTTCAAAAGAACAAACAGTTTTTCATTCCACCAAAATTCCATATGTGTCATTAAATAAAGGTAAGACTAAAGCTGAAACTTCTTCTTTCATTTATAAAGGTGAGTGCTCAAAGTCGTTTAAAAATCAGGTTTCTAAAAAGACTCAGATCCAATCCAAGTCTTTTAAGAAACCCACTCACCAACAAAAAGAAAATTCTGTAAAGTCTAAATCTTCCATGCATACTGACTCTAATCGTTTTGTTCCTACAGATTATGTAAGAAGAGTTCCTAAAACCACCATGCTAGATTTTTCAAGTTTTTTTTTGTGAAGAAGGCTATAATGCCAAGTGAATTTGTTTCTAGAGATAGGATGTCTGTAATCTCTGAAAACAATGTGGGTAACAATGTATCGAATTTCGTTGCTTGTTTAAAGTACTCTTTCAGTGAATTATTTAATCTATGTCCAACTCGTTATAGACGATAGGTTCCTGAAATGAATGCTTACGTGTCATACCCTGTTAAAAGAATTCGGAAAAAGAAAATAAAAAATGTTGTATCATCAGCCACAAATAAAATTGAGACTTGTCCGTTGCCGAGGCCCAAAACCAAAGCGAGGGTCAAAAAGGTCTCAAAAAGTCAAAAACCGAAGGCAATTTCATCGCCTAAGGTTCCAAAACCCGATAAATCCAATTTTCAATAATTTCCAAAGGGTTATGCATCCGGACCACACATAAATGCTAAATGGGTTCCTAATACTGCACATGTTCCATATACATCTGGAACTCCTAACAAAAAGGGACCCATATTGAGATGGGTACCCAAAGTTGTGTGATCTTTATGCAGATGGTTCTTGATTACTTCTGATCAAGACACGTTCTTCAATGAAATAGCTTCTAGTTACCATAGACTAGGACCCGTTCTTTTGCTTGTCGGTTGTGCTTAAACCGACACGTTTGGCTTCTGTGCACACAGCTCAGGACCCGGTCTTAACTCATCATGTTTTCTGAATATCTCGGTTCAGAACACGGCTTGATTGTAAATAAAAGATGGATGTGTTTGAATGCATATAGTCTTTCATCATATGAATTTATTTGCTTTTCAGGCTAAATCCATTTGGTATATGTATTCGGGTTGCTCCAAACATATGACGGGGAGAAGAGAATTGGTGTCCAACGTAGTTGAACAATATTGCGGGACGGTAAAATTCGGGAACAACCATCAGGCTCATATTAAAAGATACGGGGACTTAGTTCTAAATAATCTAGTCATCAAGGACGTTGACTATGTTGAGGGATTATCGCATAATCTATTTAGCATGGGACAGCTCTGTGACAAAGGACTAGAGGTAACGTTTAGGGCTAAGAACTGCAGTGTAAGGAATATAGATGGAAAAGAAATCTTATCTGGTTCCCGAAACTCTAACCTTTACACCATTGACGTAGCCAAGCTCATAGTAAAGGATAGCATTGGCCTCTTATCAAAAGCCTCTTTAAAAGACTCTTGGTTGTGGCATCGAAGGTTATCCCACTTGAATTTTGAAAATATCAACAAGCTGGCTGCGAAACAACTGGTCAAAGGTCTCCCTGAATTGCGTTATGAAAAGGACCATCTTTATGGAGCTTGAAAGAAACGAAAGATGAAACGATCATCTCACAAACCAAAACCCGAACCATCAACGAAAAGAGTATTGGAGTTACTTCACATGGATTTATGCGGACCGATGCGGACCCAAAGCATAAACGGGAAGCAATATGTTTTGGTTATCGTTGATGACTACTCACGATATACCTGGGTCAGGTTCTTGCGATCCAAGGATGAGACAGCTCAAGAAATCATAGATTTTATAAAGAGTGTCGAGACCCAACAGCAGCTGTCAGTTCAATCAATCAGATCCGATAACGGCACGGAGTTCAAGAATTCGGTAGTTGAGGGCTTCCTTCGATCCAAAGGTATTCAGCATCAATATTCTGCTGCTCGAACACCACAAAAAAATGGAGTCGTGGAAAGGCGTAACCGTACGCTTGTGGAAGCCGCTCATACAATGCTAACATACTCAAAGCTACCTCCATTTTTGTGGGCCGAAGCCATATCAACAGCTTGCTATACACAGAATCGCTCCATTATCCATTAGCGCTTCAATAAAACTCCTTATCAACTCTTTTTGAATAAAGTGTCTTTTATCAAATACTTACGTGTATTTGGTTGCAGGTGCTATGTGCTGAACGATAAAAACAACCTCGGGAAGTTTAACGAAATAGCGGATGAAGCGATCTTCACTGGATACTCATCCAACTCGAAGGCCTATCGCGCATTCAATACCCGAACCAGGACAATCAATGAAAGTGTGCATGTTACATTTGATGAGTTGGCTGAACTGGCACCCGAAGTTGATCATAAAGGACCTCGCATTACACAAATGCCTGGAGACTCTTCTACTCATCCTACTTCTTTTTCTTCTTCTGATTTAGTTAATTTGTTTGATCCTTTTTACGTAGAATTTTTTGGTCCTAATACTAATGTGTCTAATGTTGTCAATAATGTAGGTAATCCATCCAACTCAACTGCACCACAAAGTTTCTCCGCTCCATCTTCATCCACATCATACCCTCATCCATCAACATCATCCACTGATACATCCGCAGTTGAATCTACTCCGGTAATACCCTCACATATAATGCCAAATATGCTTCCCTCATCTGAACACTCAGAAATCGAACCGGAACCAATGGTACCATCACTTGAAACCATTGACCATGAATCTTCATCCATCCCCACTTTAATCACTGAGATTCCATCCCGAGCACCCCTTCCACACGAGACCAAATGGACCCGAAGTCACCCAACCGATCAGATCATTGTTGATGTTTCAACTGGAGTCCAAACACGTAGGGCATCTGCTAATTAATGTCTCTTCGCATCATTCCTTAGTATGATAGAGCCCGCTCGTGTGGATGAAGCCCTAAAAGACCCAGACTGGATAGTTGCAATGCAAGAGGAACTCAACCAGTTTAAACAGCTCAGAGTATGGCGGTTAGTTCCCAAACGAAAAGACCGTACATTGATCGGAACAAAGTGGATCTTTAAGAACAAATGAGATGAGAACGACATTGTGATAAGGAATAAAGCGAGACTTGTTGCCAAAGGCTACCGACAACACGAAGGGATAGATTATGACAAGACCTTCGCTCCAGTTGCACGGATCGAAGCGATTAGAATCTTCTTGGCGTACGCGGCGCACAAGGACTTCAAAGTGTACCAAATGGATAGTCTTCATAATTTTCTAATTTTCTTATCTCTGCCGGTTTCTGTAAAGGTGTGGTGGACACAACTCTGTTCACTAAAAAGGAAGGCCCACATATAATGCTAGTACAGATATATGTCGACGACATTATGTAAGGTCTACCACTGCAAGATCTATCTAGACGCGGATCCGTGAACGAGTGCGGAATCCTCGTTTACGGTCAGACGGACAACTCTCAACCAACGGAAACACGGAGACTATTAGACGCTGAACGAACGACACACGAACGATCCTACGTACTAATTCTCTCCGAAACGGGACTCACCAAGCTGATAAACTCGAGATCGCCTCTTGCTTAATTCCTCACGAATTCTGCCAAAGGTCCCCTAATCATTCGAGTCTATCCCTAATTATAGACCCTGATTCGAGTCTGTTGTGGGCCAACCTCGAATCTGGCCTAAGGCCCATTCGAATCTGTCCATCTGACAGACTCGAATCTATCCCATTCGAATCTAAGGATACATTCGAATCTATCACAGATTCGAATGTCTTCCTTTACCTATTCGAATCTATGGCTACATTCGAATCTATCACAGATTCGAATGCCAAGACTTGTATTTTAGAATCACCTAAGAACTTGTCTTATCAATAACAAAACTAGACTGCTGTCGTCACACTGAATGTACCAACAGACTCCCCCTTGACGATAGCTTCTAGATTTTGTTCATTGATCTTGACAGACTATTTGCTTTAATGACAATGAATGTCGAGATCACCCTTTCTCCTCGTTATCCATGACTGAAGATTCTGAATCGCTTCTCTAACTTAGTCCACGTTCCTTTGAACCACAGCGCTTCTAATACCTCTTAGACTAACCTCTTAAATCTGCAGTACGACCCTTTCTTCTGACAGTTTTTGCAAACACCTCAGCCCAGAATTGTCTTCCTAGATTATACGGTCCTTCTAAGGTAAAATCAGTCACTTCTAACTTCAGAATCTGATTCATCATTTAGAGCAGTCTTCTGCATCTCTAGATCTATCCCATTCTGATCATCATTCATAACACCTTCATCGAGTGATGCATTCATAACACTTCGGAAAAAGTTCTAAGTCATCTTCAATTACTTCTGACAATGCTCCGGTCAGACCATGTCTTCAGTTACTTCAGTTGTCTCTGAATCCTTGTATTTCCTATTGTCAGTAGCTTCGGACATTGACTCCCCCTGAGGATCAGCAGTGAGAGCCAATATTTGAAAGATCTGCCAGCTCACTACTGTCTTGAAAGATCTGCCCGCTCACTATTCGAGCTATCTTCTTTGACTTGTCAGCTCACTGCTCAGGCCATCTTTTTCGAAGGACAGCTTCTCTACGATTTCTCCACTCTCTACTATTTCTCCCCCTGAGATGGATGATCTTTCAACCAGATGCCAATATAGCCTCCAGATTTGCAATCTGCTGCTACTGATCAGTCTCTGTCTGATCCAACTTGGCATGAAGTTCACAAATCGCCTTTGTCAGTTGAAGAATCTGTAATTCTGTGAATAATTCAAGGCTAACACTGTATAGACTTAATCAACACATGAAACAAGTCATTAGATGTTAGTAGGACATTAAAATCATTATTCAACGATAAAGATAAAATGAAACTCTCCTACTTAAAGTTTTTGAAGGTTTATAGCGTAAACCAAACACGAGAACTAAGTTCGAGAGAAACTATCATTACCTTTGTTTAAATAGTCCCAACCTCGTAAGTTTTGAAAAACTTTGAACAATTTTCAACTTTTTCAACACTTAAATGAAAATTTTGAAAATCTTTGAATAAAATTCAACTTTTTCAACTTTTTCATGTAATGGAGGTTTACAACCTTTGCAGAACCAATCACACTAAGCAACAGATTTTCACGCAATATTTGTTTATTCAACCAATCATGCATCCTTAGAAACTTTGACCTTTATCCTACTGAAGATAAAAATAAAATAAAATAAAATTAATTTTAAACTTAAGCTACTCTAACCTACACTAAATAGTATATTTTTGGCGAGAATAGTCAAAGAAAGATTCAATCAGATAGCGATGTCTGATACTAACTTTCAGTACTTAAACTTTCACACTTAGGAATTTTTTATTCCTTTGTTTGTTTGTCGTGACATACCTATTTAGCCGATTGTTGGTATTTTACCCGTTTTAAACATTCTACATTTCGGAATATCCCTTGGCCCTTTTATTTATCAGGAAATTATCTTACGTGACTCAGACATAGACATACTTTTATGATCAAGGTACACAGACAAAGATTCTAACTTGTTGGTATTTGCAAACTTTCTTTAAAAGACAAACATCGGACACAGGTCTGTATTTTCATACAACAAAGTGTCTTAGTTCGCCTTAAGGTTTTCTTTTAAAGTTAGCAGATAGCGGTGACAGGTCTGTACTGACGTACAACAAAGCGACATGTCTGCTAACCCGAATCTAAACAGAGACAACAGGTCTGTACTTACGTACAACAGAGTTGCATGTTTTCGACTCTCAGTTTTACAGGATATTTCTATTCTTTCCATTTTCAGATGTATTTGATGTTGCCATACATCCCCAGAAAGTTTGCATACCTCATTTAGACTCAATGTTTGTATGTCTTGTACATAAAAATTAAGACCGATTGGTCGTACATCTAAGTTAGTGACACGCTTGACTTTTTCTAGAATATTTTATTCGCCTTGAGATTCCCTATATGTATTATGCCTACCAACACATCAAACTAAATAAAGTATAACACTTAGGATTTAGTTGCATTATGTGTGAAAGCCTAAATACTTAGAGTCTGTAACGACGGTGCTAATTTTCGTCACTTTGAACCTATGCATCTAAGACTTAACTCAATTTTCTGATATTCTCTTCTTTTTGTATTTTTGTTTTGATTTTCATAAATAATAATAAGCTAATAAAGTAACTTACTAACTTACTATAAAAAGAAATAAAATAGCCTAAGGTCAAGTTACTTTGGATTACACATGCCATTCAGTTGAACTAACAACCCAAAGCATGAACTAACAAATGCTTTTGTGACTAGATTCGCATTGTTTATACAGACTGACACAATTGACACACCTTACATGTTTCCCTTATAACTTCTCACTTTGGTCTAAGGACCCAGAAAGCATACCTGCTGTTTCGTCCTTTGTACCCCTGTCCTGTATCAAGAGAAACCAATATCCATAAACCATTTGTCATTAGGATCTGTAGCTAACTCCTGCACACTAAACAAGAAAAGTTAGTTATCACGGGGGACCCAAGCCATGACTGACTTGGTAATACCATCCTCATCCACAAACTTGAATTCTTTCAAATACCCATCTCTCCTTTCAGGTGACTTGGATTTTTGATTGAGAATCTGTTGTGAAGCTGAATGATTAACATCCATTCTCGACCTTTGTATTGGTCTTTTCGGTTCAGCCCTTGAATAATTTCTGTTATGGTACATTTCAGTCTCATAATTCCGGGCTCTACCTGGTGTCGTATGCTTATTAGGAGAATTAGACCTAACTAGAGTGTGACTCCTCTTAGGTGAATTTTTCCTAATAATGGTATGGGGGCCAGACATTGATTGACTAGGAGATCTATTCGGGGAATTAATCCTAAGTCCGTCATTTTGTCTAAGAAACACCGATGATTGACAACTACCTATGCGTGACACCTCAACGGAGTTCTTCTCAGAAACTCGAGAACTACTCCCGCTCGCATCACTAGGCATTGTTTTTAAGATTTGCTGCTCTTGTTTCCCTATGTTCAATGAAGACTCTGACTTTTTGTAGGGACAACCTGAAACAACATGTCCTTTCTCATGACACTTAAAGCAAGACATCTTGTCAATAGATTTCTTATAGGCACTCTTTGACCTAGGTGTCTTACTAATACCCTGATTGTCTGTATCAACAGCTTGTTTTAACTCCCCTTTGTTAACATTACTTACAGTATTTTCCTCTTCTAGGTTTGAATTACAACTAGACTGAACACACTGTACTGTTTGTCTAACCTGAGGAGTAATTGAAGATACTTCATAGGACTCAGTTACCTTGACTACCTCTGAGTTAACCATATCATTGGTCTCATCCTGAGCAGTAGGTACACGATTGCTATTGGCCTCATCAACCTTAGTACTAGACTCAGCTAATTCCTTATCTCTAAGAGAGATCTCTTTGGTCAGTGACTCTACATGCTCATAAAGTAGTTCATTCCTGACACTTTGTTCAATCAATTTGTCATTCAGAACTAGTAAATCTTGAGCATCATTTCTCAGTTTGGCCTGAAGATCTTCCTTAATGTCTAATAAATTAGCATTATCTGATTTTAAGGATTGAATTTGAGCAGTCATAGATGAATATGTTTCTAGTACTAAATTCAATTTATCATTCAAAGTAGTACATAAAGCACATAACTCATGAAAAGTAGAAGAGTTTAGAATTACCTGTTTCCGATCAGATTTGATATTGGCCATCTGAGCTGCAAACTCCAGCGTAGTTAGCTCCTCAGCAATTTCCAGCACCAAAGGTTCTGAATCAGAAAACTGTGTATCCTCTTTCTCTTCCTCTTCTGCTCTCGTACTTCCAGTCTCTGTGACTTCAGCCATGAAGGCTCTAGCAGTAGTCTCTGGATGTGTACTCCAATCATATGTGCCATCTAACTGTCTGTTAGACCCCACATTAGCAAGTAAACCAGCCACTGAACCCTGATTCCCTGATCTTTGATTCCCTGAACTGGCTAAATGCTGACGTCCTAAGTTCTGATGATTATCAATCTTAGGTCTTTGACACTCTCTCGCAAAGTGTCCCAACCCCTGACAGTTATAACATCTAACTTTTGACTTATCGAATCCTACATTGTTCACACTCAGACTTCTTCCTGTTCTTTTCATGAACCTTTTCAATCTCTGTGTGACCATAGCCAATTGCCATTGTAGGTCCATTTGTTCCAAGTCATCAGGGTCGACCTGATCGTAATCTTCATCCCAAAGAGCCGGATCATTGATCTTCCCTTGAACACAATTTCCATAAGCTGCCACAAACGAAGCAAGTAGATTCAAATGTTCTTCTGCGGACTTAGCACTCATCGGCATCTTCGAATAGCTCTGACTGGTCGATGCCTGTTGGACTTGAGGTTGCGGTTCTTCCGATCTTCCTAACCCTAAGAACGCGCGATTTAGTGAGTCTTCGGACTCAGGTGGCGATGACGTTTCTCCGGTGAAAAACGCTGTAGCACTCTTCGGTTCAGCTGTCACTGATGATTTAGATGTCTTTCCAAAATACATAGCCGGATTCTGGACTTGCTCGTAATCAGTCTCAGCCTTAATCATCTCGAAGTGATATGCCCTCAACGTTCCCACGATGTCATCAAGTGATTGAGCATAATACTTGTCCTCATTAAGCTTAATCATGGCCACGTACATAGCCCATTTGGCTGGTAGGGCATCAAGAAGCTTGTTGTTCTTGTCAGTGTCCGAGTACTCAATGCCATGACTTTCAAGCTCTGTTATCAGATGATAGAACTTGTGATAATATCATCTAACTGTTCATCCTTAAGAGCCTTGAAAATCGCAAACTGTTGGGTCAACAGCTCTGTACGCTTTCTACGCACCCGTGGATTACCCTCACACCTTTTCTGGAGAGACTCCCAAAGTTCCTTCGACGTCCTTTGAGTCCGAAATGTGTGCAAGATATCTTGAGGTAACGCCATACGGATAATGGAGAAAGCCTTGTTTTCAGCTTCAAATAGTTTCTTGTCATCCTCTTTCATCATCTGGTATGACAAGACCTTTTGACGGCCTTCAACCTCAGATACTGGTGGAATGTACCCTTCATCTATGCACACCCACATGCACATATCGTTGAATCGTACAAAATCCGTAAATCTGTCCTTCCACCAGTAATAGTCCTCAACTTTCATCAGCTTTGGCGGTGCATTTGCCTTCCCAACTTCGTGATCCATCTCAAGGAATTTCTGAAGGTTTGACATCTTTTCTGAAAGAAATTGAGTTTTAACTTAATTAATTTAATTCTAAACTGACTTAGATTAACTTATTCGAATCTAAATAGATTCGAAACTAATTAATATTAAATCTTTTGAAATTAAATTCGAGTAAGTCTTAAAAGTCAATTAGATTCGAAATTATGTCAGATTCGAACAACCCTTAGATTCGAAGTTATGTCAGATTCGAAGGACTTCTTAGATTCGAAGACCCTTAGAATCGAAGGCACAGCAGAGTCGAATGACAGCAGATTCGAAGCACAGAATCGAAATAATACTAGATTCGAAATAAACTCGACACTAAACTAGACTCGAGATCCTATTCGAATGAAGCAACAGATTCGAAACAAGGTAGACTCGAAACTCACTGAAATTGACTCGAAAGGAGCGTATTTTGGTTAGACTCGAGACTAGAGAGAAACCCTAATTACCCCTATAGATTCGAGCGCCTCAAACTCGAAAAACGGCTAACACTGTGATTTTTTGACGTTTTACAGATTAAATCACTATTTTTCAAACGAAAAATAATGATTTCGACCAAAAACGTGAAAAACGACAAAGTGTTTCCCGAATATGAATTTGCTAAGCTCAAAAACACGTTTTTGAGAGCAAAACCGTCCAACTAGCGTCAAGAAACCTAGAATGTATCTGATGAACACGAAGAACACCACGAACACTCCGTAGTCTCTGATACCACTTGTAAGGTCTACCACTGCAAGATCTATCTAGACGCGGATCCGTTAACGAGTGCGGAATCCTCGTTGACGGTTAGACGGACAACTCTCAACCAACGGAAACACGGAGACTATTAGACGCTGAACGAACGACACACGAACGATCCTACGTACTAATTCTCTCCGAAACGGCACTCACCAAGCTGATAAACTCGAGATCGCCTCTTGCTCAATTCCTCACGAATTCTGCAAAAAGTCCCCTAATCATTCGAGTCTATCCCTAATTATAGACCCTGATTCGAGTCTGTTGTGGGCCAACCTCGAATCTGGCCTAAGGCCCATTCGAATCTGTCCATCTGACAGACTCGAATCTATCCCATTCGAATCTAAGGATACATTCGAATCTATCACAGATTCGAATGTCTTCCTTTACCTATTCGAATCTATGGCTACATTCGAATCTATCACAGATTCGAATGCCAAGACTTGTATTTTAGAATCACCTAATAACTTGTCTTATCAATAACAAAACTAGACTGCTGTCGTCACACTGAATGTACCAACACATTATATTTGGATCTACTAACAGTAATTTTTGTAAGGATTTTCAGCCCTAATTGAGTCCAGGTGCGAGATGAGTATGATGGGGGAAATGAATTTTTTCCTCGGATTACAAGTCAAACAAATTGAGGAAGGGATTTTTGTGAACCAGTCGAAATATACACTTGACATTCTCAAGAAGTATAAGTTAGACTCTTGCACGAGTATCGCAACTCCCATGGCCTCCAACTGTAAGTTAGACACCGATCCTTCTGGGAAAAGTGTCGATAATACAACTTACAGAGGGATGATAGGATCCTTACTGTATCTGACTGCTAGTAGGTCTGATATAATGTTTTCAACATATCTTTGTGCTCGCTTACAGCCGACCCGAAAGAATCACACCTATTGCGGTAAAACTCATTTTTCGTTATCTTAAGGGTACACCCGATCTTGGTCTATGGTATCCAAAGGGAACCAATTTTGATCTTACCACTTTTTCAGATGCTAATTTTGCAGGTTGTAGACTTGACAGAAAAAGCACGTCGGGAGGTATACAGTTCTTGGGAGATAGACCGATGAGTTGGTCCTCTAAAAAGCAAAATTGTGTTTCAACATCCACAACTGAGGCTGAGTATGTAGCAGGTGCAAGCTGTTGCTCTCAAGTGATGTGGATGAGAACACAATTACGTGATTATGGATTTTCTCTCACCAATATCCCAATCTACTGCGATTCTCGAAGTGCAATTGTCATCTCTTGCAATCCCGTGCAGCACTCTCGAACGAAACACATAGATATCAGGTATCATTTTATCAAAGATCACGTAGAAAAGGGAACCATTGAGTTGTATTTTGTTGGCACGGAATATCAACTTGCGGATATATTTACTAAAGCTTTAGACGAACCTCGTTTTCAGTTTTTAGTATCCCATATCGGCATGTTGAATCCGCCTTCCTATTAAATATCAGATATTGTCTTAAATAATTCTATTTCAATCTATCATGTTTGAAATTCCTTTATTTTAGAAAATATCTGTTATTTAAATTTAAGGATTGTGTCACAAAATTGAAACTCAATATTTCCTTATCTATGTACATTTTTAATAATTAATGATCCTGACAAATTGTTGTGTGAATTGTTCATCACTGAGTGGGACACAAACATAATCCAGATTTGTCTGTATCTTTAAAGGCTAAAAAGGTTCACGAACCTAATCTGAAAAAAAAGGAAACGATTAGGTATTTATTTGAGGGGGAGTATAGTTAGGATGTTACTTTTTATAATTCTTTGTTTCTTTTAGTTTTCTTAGTTCTATTAGTTAAATTTTAAATTTTAGGTTGGTCATATTTTATTTTAATTTTAAGTTTACTTTAATAGGTCAGAAAATCCCAAAAGATTTTAGTTGTTCAAACTTATCAAAAAGCTAAAAATATTTTATTTTATTTTATTTTTGTCTTAACTTAAAGGATAAAAGAAAATATCAAAAATATTTTATTTTGTTTTTGTTTATTTTTGTTTCAAAAAAAAATACAAAAAGATGTAATAAATTGGGTCAAACTTTAGTTTAAAATTTCTTATTTTCATTTCTTTTTAAGGCCCAATATTTTTTTATATATGTGTTTAGTTGTGGGATCCGGCGCCTCATTTCCTTTTGGGCGCGGATCCTCCTTGCCCCGACCCGACCCGGTAGCCTTAAAAAGGGTGGGTCAACCGGTCAAACTTCACTTTCTTCTTCTTCAAGCTATTACTTCTTCTCCTTTTTCTCTCTTACCGTCGACGTGAAACCACCGCCAAAACCACCATTAACACCTATTCAAGCTTTGTGCAACCTCGTTTTTCTCCGTTTTTCTTGCATTTTTCGACTTCGGCACTACCAGGTAACTTATTTCTAAATTTATTTCAGCATTTAACTTCTTAAATTGTGTTTTTGATTTTCAAAATTTTGTAGGTTTTTTACTTCGGTTTTTGCTAATTTTAGGTAGTTTAATGTGTTATATTTACTTAGTTGTAGTTATATAAAATGTTCCTTATATGTTTTTAGTCTAGGATCTTTAATTTCATGCATTTTTGTCACAATCACCACTGTTCACGTTGCATGTTGCATGAACTCATTAAATGAACTGCTGCAATTCGGACGTCCGAATTCAGACCAAGCCCCGAATTCGGACGTCCCACTTAGACATATTTTCAAAGTTTTTCAAAATACAAAGACCGAATTCGGACACTGTGCATCCGAATTCGGACCACTGTTGATCCGAATTCGGTCCTTCATAGACAGTCCGAAATTTTCAAATGTTCATTAAGTCATTTCACAATACACTGTTGACCCGAATTCGGACCTCATCCGAAATGCATATCCCATCCGAATTCGGTCCCTCAGGAAAATTTCAAAAATATTCATGAAAGTCTAAGTCTTTCAGTACTGTTCATCCGAAATCGGATGGGATCCGAATTCGGTACCCATCCGAATTATGTGTTCCATCCGAAGTGAGTCCATTCATTAACATTGCATACATAATTTTCGGTCCCTATCCGAATTCGGGCCATCATCATCCACCCACATCATCCGAATTTGGACCCCATTTATCATTCATCACACTTCATCCGGATTACGGGCGGATCCGAATTCGGTGGCACTGTTCAACAGAATTCGGTCCATCCGAAATCCAACACTTAGCATATTTTTCAATTTTTTTCCATTTTTGCATTTTCACTAAATCAAAAATACAAAAAGATTTTCATTCCGGTGCACCATTGATTAGAGTTAGGATTAGTGTTTGAGTGAAAATGTCTGTTCTAATATCGGTCTCTTAACGATTGACTTTGGACTTTATTCAGTAGAATTTTATTCTACTAATAAAGACCCGATGCTTTAAACAGATCAGGCAGTTTCTATTTCACACTTATCCAGACTTCATATCATTCTCTTATCAGTTAAAGTCTTCTGTTCTAACTTTGATGCATCTTTACAGGAATGATGGAACCCGCTGTTGTTCTTACCCTACCCCATCCCCCGATTCCCAGCAATAATTGCCAACCACCCGAAGATTCTATTCTTCCACCATCTGAGTTTGTCGAGTTCATACCCCATAACTGGCAGCTCGATGTGTCCATCCTCACAAAAGAACCACAAACTCTAGCCTTCGACATCCTCATTCACCACCCCATTTACTACTCCCTTTCTACAGCAATCGCCGTTCCCCAAATCTACCTGCAACAATTTTGGAACCGATTGCAATTTGTCCATGACGACGAACCCCACTTCACTACCACCATTGACTATGTCCCAGTCAATATAACCACAGCCGCCATACGCCATATACTTCACCTACCCCCCGAAGCCTATTTGCCAACCCGTTTTCACTTTGATCCAATTCCTTCAGTCTAAGAAACCCTCGCTGAAATCCAAACCTTGGGTTACGATGGCCCTCTCACCAAGCCTTCAGACTTTAAGACCAAAAATCTTCAGTCTCATTGGAGGATCTTGTTTGACGTCCTCAACAAATGCTTCACTGCAAAGCATTCTGGGCACGACTCTGCCTCGGCTCAAGTCCTAGCCATGTTCACCGGCTTTGCTTTTGACCGCCAAGTCGATTATGCAGCATTCCTCTTTGAGGATTTGAAGAGAGTTCATATGGAAAGGGGAACCAAAAGAGGACGCAAATACATCCCTCTGCAACGTTTTCTACAACTTATCATTCAATATGCCATGGATAATGATGAAGACATTCATGAGCGCCCTGAGGCCGATGTCTACCCTACAGTGGCTATCTGGAAGCTGAATCTGCCAAAAGGGACTCCATCTGTGCCAATAATGACTATCCCTATGTCCCTTCTTCTAAAGGCAAGGCAATTGGAAAGGGTTCGGGCATATATACGAGTTTTATCCGGATGAGGTTCAGTCAGAACCGACTGAGCCTAGCCAGTCCGAAGGTGAGGATAGATTGAGTGAGGATGAGGGAGATGAGGCAGAGGTACAGCAACCCATGGGGTTCGGTGAGCGGGAGATGCATGTGAGCGAAGGAGAAGCAGGTGAGGCAGCAGAGGCGGCGGATTCAGAACGAACCGTCTCTGTTGTTCGAGGGTTTGAAGCAACTTCTGAGGGTGACCGCAGCCCTATCAGCTGGACTACCCACTCAAAGACCATTAGTCCGATGGTCGAACTAACCCCCACCACCCACTTAGCATCCTCCCAACAGGGTGCTATTTCATTCCACGGGGACATAACACATACGCCATCGCCCTCTCATTCGGAGAGTGGCGGTGTTGAACGAGGTTACACTCCGCCCCACGTGACCACCCCTCTTTCTTTCACGATTCCATCCCCACCCATACACACAACGCAAGAAGCCTCTGTGGCATCCCCTAGAGCTGCCTCTGTGGTAGCTCCACAAACTTCTGGATCTGAGCGTCCCATAGTGGCGCTAGAAATGACAGAAGGAAGACCTGAAGTGGCTCCATCAATGCCATCCACTTCAGGCCATCTCCCAATTAACTTGGAGATGTTAACGGCAGCTCTTCGTGCTGCCGGAGTTGTTACCCGGGCTGACCTGGACGCCCAAAGGAGGCTGCTGTGGAACGTCACACACCCCTTCTCTCACTTATAAAGGGTAAGGGTGTCGCTTCTGAGGATCTGCCTCCATCAGGATCCCATTCAGTCCAGACACAAATTACAGAGCTCTCAGACAAGATAGATGCGCTAACTCGCCTGATCCTTCAAGTCCAGGAGCAACTCAACTCCAGAATGGACCGTCTTGAGTCTGCAGTCATTGAGCTTCAGTGCCGTCCTCAGGCTGAGTCCCAGAAAAGGAAACATGACGATCAGGACGACCCTGATCGCCATGAGGGGGAGAAACGCCAGAAAACTCAGTCTAAGGACCTCATGTTGTTTGTAGTGGGAGCAGAGACAGAATCGACAGAGGTTCAGGGGTCAAGGGAATAGATGCAAGAGGCTCAGGAATAACTGATGTTAGAAGACGAGCCCATGTTCGAGGGTCTAGCTCCACTGGATCCAATAACAGCTATGGTTAAGTTCGAGCCCGTTCATGAAAAAGTTGAAATCATATTGGTGTCTGACTCAGACTCTGATACTGAGGACAACGAACCTTTAATCATTCCTAAGCCTGAGCCCGAATCACTTAAAAAATCATCATCTTCCTCCTTTGATATCCTAAACTCGCCACCACCAGCTCCACAACAAGAAATTATATCATCCATCCAAGCTCCCCCATCACTCAAAGTATCCCATCTAGTCCAAAGCCCGCCAAGATCTCCAAGTCCTCCCCCAGTCCAACAAACTGAACAACCAGGTCCTTCACAAACCAAGAGGGTTGATTGCTTTGATGAGACTCCCGAAGGACCCGGTGAATATAGGAGCGATGATTTATATTGGGTAGGCCAATTTTCAAAAGGTGAGGTACAAACTCTACACTTGAAAAGAAAGAGGAGCTTAGACAAGAACGGCGGGGGACAATCATCAAATGGCTAGAAGCTAAAAAATCTGAAATAGAAGAACCCCCCGTTCAGGGCCTCAAAGAATTCCTTCAGAAGTTTCCTCCGGAACAATTTCAGAATCCGTTCCTAGAAGAACGGTTTAAGATGGTATTCAGAAAGAAGCCTGGGTCTTTCAGCAGACGCCTACTAATGGAACTGACCAACGTGACCAAAGCTAAACAGGGTGAATACTATCAATTAATGCTCCGGGAGAGAAGATCCAAAGTCTCAAAATCAAAGATAAAGAAACTCGTGACCATGACCATGTGCAGAAGAGTAAAAGTTTACTATCTTGCCTTTCAGGTAGAAAGAGTAAATGACACAGTTGAGGAATTCTACGAGAATGATCTGGACTTCATAAGTGTGGACGACGTTGAATTCTTACACAACTGATTGAAAAATCATATTAAACAATGTCTGTCTCACATGACTGCTGTAGGTGCCCTTGTTCGAAGTATGAACCGCCGCTCTATTATCATGTGCCTCGGAGACTTCAAAATGGCGATAGAGAGCGCGATGGTTAAAGTGGGCCTACGAGCACCTGAACAAGACAGCTTCCTTCTCGCCCACCGTCCTGCCTACAGAGTTATCTTTAGAGGAGGCCCGGGTGTCATTTTTGTAAATCAGAAGGGCTTCAAAAGGTTCATGCGCTTTGAGGATCTTCCATGTTACTCCGATGGTACTCTCAGATTGGTTAGAGTCGCGCTTACTCAAAAAGTTCAAAAATATGATGCTCAACCAGATCCAGAACAAAGATGCTCAACGAAGGAAATTCAGGATACCCTCAGCGACATTGAAATCCTGAACGAAAGGCTTCATATGAGACAAGTGATCAGACGATTTGACGTTATCCTTGGACTCCGCGAATCTACCGACCATGCCAAAGTTCCAGGACCTCCACGTTGATCGAAAAGGGGGAGATTGTTAGATATTTAATTTCGATCATGTGGAGTTATTTAGTAATAATTATTGTGTTAATGTTAGTCTTGTATTTATTTCCTTTGTAATTTATTTCTATGTAAAAGTCAAGGGGGAAATTGTGTCAATGCTCCATACTTAATTAAAGGAGCCTATGTATAGCTCCTAGGGTTTTGAAATGAGACACACCGTTGAAATTGAATGAAATAGTGCAGCCGCCAATCTTCTTTATTCTCTCAACATTCATATTGTTTTTCTTCATCATCACACAATTATTGAGCTTGTTTCTTCTTGTGGATGATAAAAGATTCATTAATGTGCTGATTATTAAATGGAATACATTATAACACTTCTTCTAAAGGCAAGGCAATTGGAAAGGGTTCGGGCGTATATACGAGTGTTTTATCCGGATGAGGCTCAGTCACAACCGACTGAGCCTAGCCAGTCCGAAGGTGAGGATAGATTGAGTTAGGACGAGGAAGATGAGGCGGAGGTACAACAATCGATGGGGTTAGGTGAGCGGGAGACTGTGTTTGTGAGCGAGGGAGGAGTCGGTGAGGCAGCAGAGGCGACGGATTCAGAACGAAACGTCTCTGTTGTACGAGGGTTAGAAGCAACATCTAAGGGTGACCGCAGCCCAATAAGCCGGACAACCCACTCGAAGACCATAAGTCCGATGGTCGAACTAACCCCCACCACCCACTTAGCATCCTCCCAACAGCTGGTGCTATTTCATTCCACGGGGACATACCACATACGCCATCGCCCTCTCATTCGGAGAGTGACGGTGTTGAACGAGGTCACACTCCGCCCCACGTGACCGAACCTCTTTCTTTCACGATTCCCTCCCCACAAATACACACAACGCACGATGCCTTTGTGGCATCCCCTAGAGTTGCCTCTGTTTCGGCTCCACAAACTTTTGGATCTGAGCGTCCCATAGTGGAGCCAGAAATGACAGAAGGAAGACCTGAAGTGGCGCCATCAACGCCATCCACTTCAGGCCATCTCCCAATTAACTTGGAGATGTTAACGGCAGCTCTTCGTGCTGCCGAAGTTGTTACCCGGGCTGACCTGGACGCCCAAAAGGAGGCTGCTGAAGAACGTCATACCACCCTTCTCTCATTTATAAAGGGTAAGGGTGTCGCTTCTTAGGATCTGCCTCCACCAGGATCCCATTCAGTCCAGACACAGCTTACAGAGCTCTCAGACAAGATAGACACGCTAACTCACCTTATCCTTCAAGTCCAGGAGCAACTCAACTCCAGAATCCACCATCTTGAGTCTGCTGTCATCGAGCTAAAGTGCCGTCCTCAGGCTGAGTCCCAGAAATGAAAGCATGACAATCAGGACGACCCTGATCGCCATGAGAGGGAGATTTGCCAGAAAACTCAGTCTGAGGACCCTATGTTGATTGAAGGGGGAGCTATCTCAGAAAGAACAGAGATTTAGGGGTCTGGGGATCAGAGTTAGGAGGCTCGGGAGACGCTAATGATAGAAGATGAGCCACTGATTGAAGGTCCGGCTCCATTGGATCCAATGTCAGCGATGGTGGAGTATGAACCTTTATATGAAAAAGTCAAAATCATATTAGTGTCTGACTCAGACTCTGATACTGAGGACGACTATCCCTTTCTCACCCCAAAGCCTGAACCTGAATGACCGCAAAAATCATCCTCCCCGGTTGAATTTTTGAATTCCCCAACCCATGCACCTCTAGAAGAAATAATTTCTACCATCCAAACAACTTCACCTTCTCCCATAGAAACTCCATAAATCCAAATCACTCCCACACTAAAAGAAATCCCATCAGTTAAACCTACCCCAACAGTCCAAATAACCCTTCCAACTCAATCAACTTCGCCAGCTCACATTGCCGAATCATCAGGGCCCCGAACTGTCGATTGCTTTGATACAAGAGACGTCACCGCAATATACGACATGACAGACGTAGAATGGATCCGATGGTATTCAAGGGGTAAAGTTCATTCTCTGGATGCAGAAACGAGAGAAGAATTGAGTCAGGACCGGAGGGCTCGAGTCTTGAAACTTCTTGAAGCTCCTCCCACCGAATTAGAAGAGCCTCTGGTCCAAGGGTTAAAGGAATTCTTGAGAAAGTTCTCTGCTGAACAGTTTCAGAATCCATTCATAGAAGAAAGATTCAAGATGGTATTTAGAAAGAGGTCGGGGTCATTCAGTAGACGTCTTCTGATGGTCATGACCGATGCATCGCGAGCTGAACAAGCAGAATATTATCAGATGATGTTAAGGGAAAAGAGAGATAAAAGCAAATACTGGTTTAAATAAAAAAATTATTAAGATCAATAACATCCACATGTACAAAAGAGCCAGAGTATTCACTTCGGCATTTGAGGTACTCAAAGAAGACGGAACGGTTCAAGAATTGCATGAAAGTGATCTTCATTTTGCAAATATAGACGAGATCGACCTTCTGCACAATAAGCTGAAATACAAGATCAAGGGTCGTCTGACTCATATGACTACAGTTGCGGCCCTGGTCCGAAGCATGAATCGCCGCTCAATTGTAATGTGCCTCATAGATTTTCAAATGGCAATTGAGAGTGCATTAGTTAAAGTGGGTCTGAAAGCTCTTGATTAATTTTAACCTTAGTTTCATTATTCACTTGAGTGAAATTGAAAAATTAGGTTTTGCAAATATCGAACTGTTAGTTCAATTTTCTCAAGCTGTAAGTGCATTTTCTCAAGCTGTTAAGTGTTTTATTACCTAAGTTTATAAAATTACTTGATTAATTTTAACCTAAGTTTTAGTATTCATGGAATGGAATGGAATTGAATTGATTGTATATAACCTATGTTCATAAAATTAGTTGATTAATTTTAACATAAGTTTTATTATTCATGGAAAGGAATGAAATAAAATTGATTGTATATAACCTAAGTTTATAAAATTACTTGATTAATTTTAATCAAATTTTATTATTCACTTGAGTTAAATTGAAAAATTATGTTTATGCAAATCCCAAACTGTTAGCTCAATTTCTCAAGTTGTTAGTACATTTTCTCAAGCTGTTAAGTGTTTTATAACCTAAGTTTATAAAATTACTTTATTAATATTAACCTATGTTTTATTATTCATGGAATGGGAATGGAATTGAATTGATTGTATATAACCTAAGTTTATAAAATTACTTGATAAATTTTAACCTAAGTTTTATTATTCATGGAATGGAATGGAATTCAATAGATTGTATATAACCTAAGTTTATAAAATTACTTGATTAATTTTAACCTAATTTTATTATCCACTTTGTTAAATTGAAAACTTATCTTTTTGCAAATCTCGAACTGTTAGTTCAATTTCTCAGGCTGTTAGTGCATTTTCTCAAGCTGTTAATTGTTTTATAACCTAAGTTTATAAAATCACCTTATTAATTTTAACCAAAATTTTAATATTCATGGAATTGAACGGATTATATATAACCTAAGTTTATAAAATTGCTTGATTAATTTGATTAACCTAAGTTTTATTATTCATGGAATGGAATGAAATTTAATTCATTGTATATAACCTAATTTCAAAAAATTTCTTGATTAATTTTAACATAAGTTTATTATTCATGGAATGGAATGGAATTGAATTGATTGTATATAACCTAAGTTTATAAAATTACTTGATTAATTTTAACGTAAGTTTTATTATTCATGGAATGGAATGAAATTTAATTGATTGTATATAACCTAATTTCAAAAAATTATTTGATTAATTTTAACATAAGTTTTATTATTCAAGGAACGGAATGGAATTGAATTGATTGTATATAACCTAAGTTTATAAAATTACTTGATTACTTTTAACATATGTTTTATTATTCATGGAATGGAATGAAATTTAATTGATTGTATATAACCTAATTTCAAAAAATTACTTGATTAATTTTAACCTAAGTTTTATTATTCATGGAATGGAAGGGAATTGAATTGATTGTATATAACCTAAGTTAATAAAATTACTTGATTAATTTTAACCTAAGTTTTATTATTCATGGAATTGAATGGAATTGAATTGATTGTATATAACCTAAGTTTTTGAAATTACTTGATTAATTTTAACCTAAGTTTAATTATTCTTGAAATGGAATGGAATTGAATTGATTGTATATAACCTAAGTTTATGAAATTACTTTTTTAATTTTAACCTAAGTTTTGTTATTCATGGAATGGAATGGAATTGAATTGATTGTATATAACCTAAGTTTATAAAATAACTTTATTAATTTTATCCAAAGTTTTATTATTCACATGAGTGAAATTGAGAAACTATGTTTTTGCATATCTCGAACTGTTAGTTCAATTTTCTCAAGCTGTAACTGCATTTTCTCAAGGTGTTAAGTGTTTTATAACCTAAGTTTATAAAATTACTTGATTAATTTTAACATAAGTTTTATTATTCATGGAATGAAATGGAATTGAATTGATTGTATATAACCTAAGTTTATAAAATTACATGATTAATTTTAACATATGTTTTATTATTCATGGATTGGAATGAAATTTAATTGATTGTATATAACCTAAATTCAAAAAATTACTTGATAAATTTTAACATAAGTTTTATTATTCATGGAATGGAAATGAATTGATTTTATATAACCTAAGTTTATAAAATTACTTGATTAATTTTAACGTAAGTTTTATTATTCATGGAATGGAATGGAATTGAATTGATTTTATATAACCTAAGTTTATAAAATTACTTGATTAATTTTAACATAAGTTTTGTTATTCATGGAATGGAATGGAATTGATTTGATTGTATATAACCTATGTTTATAAAATTACATAATTAATTTTAACCTAGGTTTTATAATTCATAGAATGCAATGAAATTGAACTGATTATATATAACCTAAGTTTATAAAATTACTTGATTAATATAGTTAACCTAAGTTTTATTATTCATGGAATGGAATGAAATTTAATTGATTGTAAATAACCTAATTTCAAAAAATTACTTGATTAATTTTAACATAAGTTTTATTATTCATGGAACGGAAAGGAATTGAATTGATTGTATACAACCTAAGTTTATAAAATTACTTGATTAATTTTAACGTAAGTTTTATTATTCATGGAATGGAATGGAATTGATTGCATATAACCTAAGTTTATAAAATTACTTGATTAACATTAACATAAGTTTTATTATTCAAGGAATGGAATGAAAGTTAATTGATTGTATATAACCTAATTTCAAAAAATTACTTGATTAATTTTAGCATAAGTTTTATTATTTATGGAATGGAATGGAATTGAATTGATTGTATATAACCTAAGTGTATAAAATTACTTGATTAACTTTAACGTAGGTTTTATTATTCATGGAATGGAATGGAATTGAATTGATTGTATATAACCTAAGTTTATAAAATTACTTGATTAATTTTAACCTAATTTTTATTATTCATGGAATGGAAATGAATTGATTGTATATAACCTAAGTTTATAAAATTGCATGATTAATTTTAACTTAAGTTTTATTATTCATGGAATGGAATGAAATTGAACTGATTATATATAACCTAAGTTTATAAAATTACTTGATTAATTTAATTAACCTAAGTTTTATTATTCATGGAATGGAATGGAATTGAATTGATTGTATATAACCTAAATTTATAAAATTAGTTGATTAATGTTAACCTAAGTTTTATTATTCATTAAATGGAATGGAATTGACTTGATTGTATATGACCTAAGTTTATAAAATTACTTGATTAATTTTAACCTATGTTTTATTATTCATGGAATGGAATGGAATTGAATTGATTGTATATAACCTAAGTTTATAAAATTACTTGATTAATTTTAACCTAATTCTATTATTCACTTAAGTTAAATTGAGAAATTATGTTTTTGCATATCTCAAACTGTTAGTTCAATTTCTCAACCTGTTAGTGCATTTTCTCAAGCTGTTAAGTGTTTTATAACCTAAGTTTATAAAATTACATTATTAATTCTAACCTAAGTTTTGTTATTCGTGGAATGGAATGGAATTGAATTGATTGTATATAACCTAAGTTTATAAAATAACTTTATTAATTTTATCCTAAGTTTTATTATTCATGGAATGGAATGAAATTTAATTGATTGTATATAACCTAATTTAAAAAAAGTACTTGATTAATTTTAACATAAGTTTTGTTATTCATTGAATGGAAATGAATTGATTTTATAAAACCTAATTTATAAAATTACTTGATTAATTTTAACGTAAGTTTTATTATTCATGGAATGGAATGGAATTGATCATTGATTGTATATAACCTAAGTTTATAAAATTACTTGATTAATTTTAACATAAGTTTTATTATCCATGGTATGGAATGAAATTGAATTGATTGTATATAACCTATGTTTATAATAGTACATGATTAATTTTAACCTAGGTTTTATTATTTATGGAATGGAATGAAATTGAACTGATTATATATAACCTAAATTTATAAAATTACTTGATTAATTTAGTTAACCTAAGTTTTATTATTCATGGGATGGAATTAAATTAATTGATTGTGTATAACCAAATTTCAAAAAATTACTTGATTAATTTTAACAGAAGTTTTATTATTCATGGAATGGAATGGAATTGAATTGATTGTATATAACCTAAGTTTATAAAATTAATTGATTAATTTTAACGTGGGTTTTATTATTCATGGAATGGAATGAAATTTAATTGATTGTATATAACCTAATTTCAAAAAATTACTTAATTAATTTTAACATAAGTTTTATTATTCATGGAACGGAAAGGAATTGAATTGATTGTATACAACCTAAGTTTATAATATTACTTGATGAATTTTAACGTAAGTTTTATTATTCATTGAATGGAATGGAATTGAATTGATTGTATATTACCTAAGTTTATAAAATTACTTGATTAATATTAACATAAGTTTTATTATTCATGGTATGCAATGAAAATTAATTGATTGTATATAACCTAATTTCAAAAAATTACTTGATTAATTTTAATATAAGTTTTATTCTTCATGGAACGGAAAGGAATTGAATTGATTGTATACAATCTAAGTTTATAATATTACTTGATTAATTTTAACGTAAGTTTTATTATTTATGGAATGGAATGGAATTAAATTGATTGTATATAACCTAAGTTTATAAAATTACTTGATTAATATTAACATAAGTTTTATTATTCATGGAATTGAATGAAAATTAATTGATTGTATATAACCTAATTTCAAAAAATTACTTGATTAATTTTAGTATAAGTTTTATTATTTATGGAATGAAATGGAATTGAATTGATTGTATATAACCTAAGTGTATAAAATTACTTGATTAATTTTAACGTAAGTTTTATTATTCATGGAATGGAATGGAATTGAATTGATTATATATAACCTAAGTATATAAAATTACTTGATTAATTTTAACCTACTTTTTATTTGTTAGATATATTATTTCGATCATAGGAGTTGTTTTGTAATAATTATTGTCTTTGTAGTTTGTCTTGTATTTAATTTCCATGTAGTTTATCTATTTGTAATAGTCAAGGGGCCAAAGTTGCCAAATTGTAAGACTTAATTAAAGGAGCCTAGAAATAGGCTCCTAGGGTTTACTTTAAGGAAACGGTTGACATTTGAATGAATATATCACAGCCGCCACTATGCATATGCTCTCAACATTCTTATTGTCTTTCTTCTTCATTTCACATTTATTGAGCTAGTTTCTTCTTGTGTGTGATAAGAAATCATCAAGGTGCTGATAATATTAACGGGATTACATATTACAATTGGTATCAGAGCTCAGAGGGGTGGATTTCAACTCCATCATTCGGATTTAGCTGGGTTTTGTAGTGTGTTCTTCGTGTTCTTCCATTCTACCCGGTTAGATCTTCATTTTCCTCTGTTTTTTTGTGTTTCTTGTGCTATAATGGTCATATAAACACCACATTATCATTCTCTACTGATCTTAAGCTCATTTAGTTCCATATCTCTGTTAAAATCATCAAGAATCGGCCATTTTTATAAGTTTGAATATATGGGTTTTTAAGTCGGTTTTTAACTTGTTTATGCTGTTTTTAAGTGTTTTTAGGTTATTTGAAATCACCAAAAGTGTTTAAAATAGTTTATAAATCATTTAGAACTATTTTTAGGTTTTAAAACTGAGAAAAATCGAATTCTGCTCAGTTCTGCCTTAGAAAACTTAAAAAACCTGCTGTATTTCGGATCCTTACTGTAGCACTTCGGACCACCTAGGCACCAATTTCGGACCACCCATCACCCTAATTCGGACCTCACTTCGGACCATATTTAGGTGAATTTCGGACCCCCCATCAGCCTATTTCGGACCTCAATTCGGTCCCATCCGAACATCGGACCATCCGAAGTTCTGATCAGGCTTTCCATTTTCACATTTAGGACTTGTACTTAAATTTTTCCTATTTCGGACCATACCCATTTCGGTCCATCCGGATTCGGTCCCTGTCCACTGTTCATCCGAATTCGGTCCATCCGAATTCGGTCCCTTACTTTCATCCGAATCCATCTTTATCCGAACTTGGTCCTCACCCGTATTACTGTTCATCCGAAATAGGACCACATCCGACCTAGCACCTCATCCGGACCATAGCCCATCCGAATTCGGTTCATTCATCCGAATTTCATCCAATCCGAATTCGGTCCTACAATCCGAAACACTATTCATCCGAACCCATATCATCCGAATTCCTCTACCATCCGAATTCAGATCTTTCTGTTTTCAGTCTAGCCCATCCGTGTCCAGTTTCCACCTCTAAGATCTTCATATTTTCAATCAGCACCCATCATCATAATGTCTCGCGAAGCTCTCGTACTCGGATGTGAGAACAGACCACCAGTTCTCTATCCCGATGAGTACGAACAATGGAAATCCCAGTTCCTTAAGTTCGTTGGAATGCAACCGCTCGGGAATTTGATGCTCCAGTCCATATCCGAAGGACCCGTAATCTACTATTGGGAGATAGCAGCCCGCCCTGAGGCTGACCCCCCTGTCCAAGCCTCCAAGGTTGAAAGAGAACCGGCAAATGACGCCGAAAGAGACCGACAGCATGCTGACAAGAGACCAGAATATCTGATCTATCAAGCCCTCCCCACTGATATTCTGGTTGGTGTAGACAGCAAAATGTCTGCAAAAGAAATGTGGGACGAGCTGGAAGTCCAAATGCTGGGGGCAGATCTCGATGATCGTGCCAAAATCGAGGTGGCAAAGGCTAAGTTTACGGAATTCCGCGCCAAAGACGGGGAATCTCTGCAAGCCACTTTCACCCGGTTCTGTGCAGTCCTTAACGAGTTAAACAAACTGCACATCAAGAAGGATAGGGATGATATCAACATCCAATTCTTTGCCGCCTTAGCCCCCGAGTGGCAGCTTGCATGTCGGGCCACGAAAAGAGTCCTGAACAATCCTGAGGTATCAATTAATGTCGTCTTTAAGGGGCTTAAAAAGTATCAAGGGGATGTGGATCAACAGAAGCTGATGGCAAATCAATTGGCCTCTCTACTGCTATCAGCCAACACCGGGTTGAAACCAAATGATTCTCTAGCCTTGATCACTAACACGCAGATTCCGACACCATCATTTGCTCCAGGTTCTTCGTCGTCTCAGTACAGGTATGCTTCTCCTCCGCGTGAGGTCTATGATGAGGAGGAAGCTTCGATACAGGAACAGATTGCCTTGTGGACCAACCGTCTCCAACAGCGACGGTTTTCCAACAAGACTAACAACCAACTCCGTTATGACACCGGTCCTCGGAGGTACTCAGATGACAGACGGGATGAACGACGCGATGATTATCGCCGGGATGAATACCGAAGGGATGATAGGGATGATCGCAGATATGATGATAGACGCGACTATCGAGATAATCGCCGTTATGAAAGGGGAGATGATAGGCGTGATGATCGCAGGGATGACAGGCGGGATGATCGAAGGGATGATCGTCGGGATGACCGCAGGGAAGACAGAAGAGAGCCCGAAAGAAGGGACATGAGGCGTGATGATAGCCGAGAGCATCGTCGGGCCGATAAAAGGCCGGCAGAAAGAAGACAGGAAAGGCCGAGAGCAGATGAGCCGAAGGCCGCGGATGAACGTCTCTGCTACAAGTGTGGCAAACCGGGCCACTTTGCTAGGGAATGCAAGAACAATTTCGACAGAGACGTTGCATACTACGAGAGAAAGCTCGAGGCAGCCAAGAAGAGAACGGATGCGTTAGCCCTCGTCGCCCAGGAAGACTACTGGGATGCTGAAGATTCTGAAGACGAGGATGACAAGGGCAAGAATTGCTACATGGTTGATCGTATGGGGTTGGAGAACTGTGCTGATTTCACTGCTGACAATTCAGATCATGCTGCTGAGGGGGAGACACTGAAAAATCCACCAGCATGTCTGATGGCTACAACCAACGATCTCGAATGCTCCACATCCGGTTCTGAGTCCAATGAGGTACATTCCTGTTACATTCCTGCACATGTAAATAAATTATTTGTAGATAATGAATGTACACTGCACACACATATACTTGATCTACAAGCTAGATTAAATGCTGAAACTGCAAGGTGTGTACAGGCTGAACATCAAGCTCAAACTCTGAAAGAATCATCTGAATTATATCATTCAAAGTGGTTAACTAATCATAATGTTATAAAACAGATGTTAATAGAAAAAGTAGATGTTCAGGATAGGAATATATACCTTGAATCTTGCATGGAAATGCTTTCAAAAGAAAAACTCTCTCTAAAAGAAGAAATTTATGTTCTTACAAAACAATTAGATGTGGTAAATATGGAAAATATAGACAGTTTAGAAAAATACAAAATGATTGAAGAAGAAAGGATAAGTTTGTACTCAAGAATAAAGACCCTTGACGATGCATTTTTGAAAAGGGGTCAAACAGAACAAACTATCCATGTAAATCAGCCCAAAGAAACTAGGTTTTACCATTCTAAACAAGGAATTGGTTTTAAAAATCCTAAATATTTGGAAAAAGCACAAAATGTTTTACCTGTATTTTATGACATGAATTATATGGGAGCCGATCTTAAATCTTTCTTTTTTGAGTCATCAAAAGAAGTTTTAAACCAAGAAAATGAGAAACGTGTCGCTCGTAAAGATAAAAAAATTTCTTTTCAATATGAAGAACTTAACGAAAGTTATTCTTCTAGAGTACCCACTTTAGAGGAAGATCTCTTGTCAACTTATTCAGAAGCTGAATTGAAAACTGAAACCGTAAAATCAACTCCTCAACTTTATATTCCTGCAAAAGTTCTTCAACAACAAATCACTGTTTTAGAAAAGGAATTGAAGTCGTCTCAAGAGAAAGCACTTGATCTTCAAGATGCTCTTCTTAAGAGAGAAGAAGAGTTGGTAAATCAATCTTTTCAACAATCTGTGGAAGTTACTGTCTAGTGTCTACAGAGAAAATTTTGAAATGGTTTCACAAAAATTGAAAGATCTTTCAAAAGAACAAACACTTTCTCATTCCATAAAAATTCCATGTGTGTCGTCAGATAAAGGTAAGGCTAAAGCTGAATCTTCTTCTATCATTTTCAAAGGTGAGTGTTCAAAAGTTTTCAAAAATGAGGTTCCTAAAAAGACTCAGATTAAATCCAAGTCTTTTAAGAAACCCACTCACCACCAAAAAGAAAAGTCTGTCAAGTCTAAATCTTCCATGCTTACTGACTCTAATCGTTTTGTTCCTACAGATCATATAAGGAGAGTCCCAAAAACCACCATGCAGGATTTTACAAGTTTTTTTGTGAAGAAGGCTTTAATGCCAAATGAATTTGTTACTAGAGATAGGATGTCTGTAATCTCTAAAGACAATTTATGTAACAATGTGTGTGACAATGTCTGTAATGTTGTACCGAATTCTGCTATTCCGTTAAAGTACTCTTTCAGTGATTTATTTAATCTGTGTCCAACTCAATTTAGACGACAGGTTCCTGAAATCAATGCTTTCGTGCCATATCCTGTTAAACGTATTCGGAAAAAGAAAACAAAAAATAGTGCATCATCGGCCACAAACAAATTGAGATGTGTCTGTTGCCAAGGCCCAAAACCAAAGCAACGGTCAAAAAGGTCTCAAAAAGACAAAAACCGAAGGCAATTTCAGCGCCTAAGGTTCCAAAACCCAATAAATCCAATCTTCAATGGATTCCAAAGGGTTATGCATCCGGACCACACACAAATGCTAGTTGGGATTCTAAAACTGTACACGTGCCATATAAATCTAGAAATCCTAACAAAAAGGGACCCATATTGAGGTGGGTACCCAAGGTTGTGTGATCTTAATGCAGATGGTTCTTGGTTACTTCTGATCAAGACCCGTGCTTCAAAGAAATGGCTTCCTGTTACCTTAGACTAGGACCCGTTCTTTTGCTTGTCAGTTGTGCTTAAATCGACACGTTTGGCTTCTATGCACACAGCCCAGGACTCGGTCTTAACTCATCATGTTTTCTGAACATCTCGGTTCAGAACACAGTTTGATTGTGAATAAAAAATGGATGTGTTTGAATGCATATAGTTTTTCATTATATGACTTTATGTGTTTTTCAGGCTAAGTCCATTTGGTATATGGATTCGGGTTGCTCCAAGCACATGACTGGAAGAAGAGAATTGCTGTCCAACGTTGTTGAACAGTATTGCGGAACTGTGAAATTCGGGAACAACCATCAGGCTCACATAAAAGGATACGGGGACTTAGTTCTAAATAATCTGGTCATAAAGGACGTTGACTATGTTGAGGGGTTATCACATAATCTTTTTAGCATAGGACAGCTCTGCGACAAAGGACTAGAAGTAACGTATAGAGCCAAGAACTGCAGTGTTAAGAGCATGGATGGAAAAGAAATCCTAACAGGTTCCCGAAACTCTAACCTCTACACCATTGACGTAGCTAAGCTAATAGTGAAGGATAACATTTGCCTACTATCAAAAGCCTCTTCAAAAGACTCTTGGTTGTGGCATCGAAGATTATCCCATTTGAATTTTGACAATATCAACAAGCTTGCTGCGAAACAATTGGTTAAAGGACTTCCTGAATTGCGCTACGAAAAGGACCATCTGTGTGGAGCGTGTGAGAAAGGAAAAATGAAACGATCATCTCACAAACCAAAGCCCGAACCATCAACAAAAAGAGTATTGGAGTTACTTCGTATGGATTTATGCGGACCGATGAGGACTCAAAGCATAAATGGAAAACGATATGTGTTGGTTATCGTTGATGATTATTCACGATATACCTGGGTCAGGTTCTTGCGTTCCAAGGACGAGACAGCTCAGGAAATCATAGATTTTATCAAGAGTGTCGAGACCCAACAGCAGTTGTCAGTGCAATCAATCAGATCAGATAACGGCACGGAGTTCAAGAACTCGGTAGTTGAGGGCTTTCTTCGATCCAAAGGTATTCAGCATCAATACTCTGCTGCTCGAACACCTCAACAAAATGGGGTCGTGGAAAGGCGTAACCGTACGCTTGTGGAAGCCGCTCGTACAATGCTCATATACTCGAAGCTACCTCCGTTCTTGTGGGCCGAAGCCGTATCAACAGCATGCTACACACAAAATCGCTCCATTATCCATAAGCGCTTTAACAAAACTCCTTATCAACTCTTTTTGAATAAAGTACCATTTATCAAGTACTTACGTGTATTTGGTTGCAGGTGCTATGTGCTGAATGACAAAGACAACCTCGGGAAATTTAACGAAAAGGCGGATGAAGCGATCTTCATTGGATACTCATCCAACTCGAAGGCGTATCGCGCATTCAATACCCGAACCAGAACAGTCAATGAAAGTGTGCACGTCACATTTGATGAGTTGGCTGAACTGGCACCCGAAGTTGATCAATCAGGACCACGCATTACACAAATGCCTGGAGACTCTTCCAATAACCCCATTTCTTTTTCTTCTTCTGATTTGGTTAATTTATTGGATCCTTTTTATGTTGAATTTTTCGGTCCTAACGCTAGTGTGTCTAATGTTGTCAATAATGTAGGTGATCCTTCCAATTCAACTGCGTCGCAAAGTTTCTCCGCTCCATCTTCTTCAACGTACCCTCATCCATCCACATCATCCACCGAGACATCCGCAGTTGAATCTACTCCTATAATACCCTCACATATAATACCAACAATTCTTCCTTCACCTGAACACTCGGGAATCGAACCTGAAACAGTGGTACGATCATTTGAAACCATTGACCATGAATCCTCATCCATCCCCACATTAACCACAGAGGTTCCATCCCGAGCACCCCTTCCACATGAGATCAAATGGACCTGAAGTCACCCAACAGATCAAATCATTGGTGATGTATCAACAGGAGTCCAAACTCGTAGGGCATCTGCTAATGAATGCCTTTTTGCATCATTCCTAAGTATGATAGAGCCCGCTCGTGTGGATGAAGCCCTGACAGATCCAGATTGGATAGTTGCAATGCAAGAGGAACTCAACCAGTTTGAACAGCTAAGAGTATGGCGGTTAGTTCCCAAACCAAAAGACCGTACAGTCATCGGAACAAAGTGGATCTTTAAGAACAAACGAGATGAGAACGGCACTGTGATAAGGAATAAAGCAAGACTTGTTGCCAAAGGCTACCGACAACAAGAAGGGATAGATTATGACGAGACCTTCGCTCCAGTTGCATGGATCGAAGCAATCAGAATCTTCTTGGCGTACGCGGCACACAAAGACTTCAAAGTGTACCAAATGGACGTCAAGACTGCCTTTCTAAACGGTGAACTTAACGAGGAGGTGTATGTTGAACAACCACAAGGCTTTGTTGATGCACATAAACCTGACCATGTTTATGTGCTAGATAAGGCCCTCTATGGTTTAAAACAAGCACCTCGAGCATGGTATGATAGTCTTTCAAATTTCCTTATTTCTGCCGGTTTCTATAAAGGTGTGGTGGACACAACTCTGTTCACAAAAAGGGAAGGCCCACATATAATGCTAGTACAAATTTATGTCGACGATATTATATTTGGATCTACTAACAGTAATTTCTGTAAGGATTTTCAGCCCTAATAGAGTCCAGGTGCGAGATGAGTATGATGGGGGAAATGAATTTTTTCCTCGGATTACAAGTCAAACAAATTGAGGAAGGGATTTTTGTGAACCAGTCGAAATATACTCTTGACATTCTCAAGAAGTATAAGTTAGACTCTTGCACGAGTATCGCAACTCCCATGGCCTCCAACTGTAAGTTAGACACCAATCCTTCTGGGAAAAGTGTCGATAATACAACTTACAGAGGGATGATAGGATCCTTACTGTATCTGACTGCTAGTAGGTCTGATATAATGTTTTCAACATATCTTTGTGCTCGCTTTCAGCCGACCCGAAAGAATCACACCTAACTGCGGTAAAACTCATTTTTCGTTATCTTAAGGGTACACCCGATCTTGGTCTATGGTATCCAAAGGGAACCAATTTTGATCTTACCACTTTTCCAGATGCTGATTTTGCAGGTTGTAGAGTTGACAGAAAAAGCACGTCGGGAGGTATACAGTTCTTGGGAGATAGACCGGTGAGTTGGTCCTCCAAAAAGCAAAATTGTGTTTCAACATCCACAGCTGAGGCTGAGTATGTAGCAGGTGCAAGCTGTTGCTCTCAAGTGATGTGGATGAGAACACAACTACGCGATTATGGATTCTCACTCACCAATATCCCAATTTACTGTGATTCTCGAAGTGCAATTGCCATCTCTTGCAATCCCGTGCAGCACTCTCGAACAAAACACATAGATATCAGGTATCATTTTATCAAAGATCACGTAGAAAAGGGAACCATTGAGTTGTATTTTGTTGGCACGGAATACCAACTTGCGGATATATTAACTAAAGCTTTAGACGAACCTCGTTTTCAGTTTTTAGTATCCCATATCGGCATGCTGAATCCGCCTTCCAATTAAATGTCAGATATTGTCTTAAATAATTCTATTTCAATCTCTCATGATTCAAATTCCTTTATTTTAGAAAATATCTGTTATTTAAATTTAAGGATTGTGTCACAAAATTGAAACTCAATATTTCCTTATCTGCGTATATTTTTAATAATTAATGATCCTGACAAATTACTGTGTGAATTGTTCATCACGGAGTTGGATGCAAACAATATCCAGGTTTGTCTGTGTTTGTAAGGCTAAAAAGGGTTGTTGCGTTTAAAATCTGAAAAAGGAAAGGAAAAGAATTGGTATTTATTTGAGGGGGAGTATAGTTAGGATTTCAAGTTTTATATTTCTTTGTTTCTCTTTAAATTTTAGTAGTTAATTTCTTAAATTTTAGGTTGGTCATATTTTCATTTAATTTTTAAGTTTAATTTAATAGGTCAGAAAATTCCAAAAAGATTTTAATTGTTCAAATTTATCAAAAAGCCAAAAACATTTTCGTTTATTTTATTTTAGTTTATTTTATCTTAACTCAAAAGATCAAAGAAAATACCAAAAATATTTTATTTTTAAGTCTGATAGAAAAACTCAAAAAGATGTAATAAAATTGGGTCAAAATTTCTTTTTAAATTTTGTTTTTGTTTATTTTTCTTAAAAGCCCATTTTCTTTTAATTGTGTGTGTGTGTGTGTTAAGACCAAACTGGCGGCCCACATAACTCTTTGGGCGCGGATCCTCTCTGACCCGGATCCGACCCGCGCGAGTTTAAAAGGGGCGGTCAACAGGTCAATACCTTCACTTCCAAGATATTTTCTTTCATCTTCTTCCTTTGCTCTCCTCGACCACCGCCCAAACCACCATAACCATCATTCAAGCTTTTGCAACATCATCTTCTTCCGTTTTTCTTGCATCATTCATCTTCTGCACTTCAAGGTAACTTCTTTTTAACTTTATTTTAGCTTATATCTTCATAATTTGTGTGTTTGATTTTCAAATTTTCTTTGCTTTTTCTTTTCGGTTATTATACATTTTAGGTACTTTAATGTGTGTTTTTCTCTTAGTTGTAGTTAGATAAAATGTTCAGTAAGTTGTTTTAGAGTAGGATCTGTAATTTCATGCATTTTTGTTAAGTTTGAACTGTTCACGTTGCATGTTGCATGAACTGCATTTAATGATCTGTTGCTTTTCGGACCCATCCGAATTCGGACCAAGCACCGAATTCGGATGTGTCCCTTAGAAATTTTTTCAAAAATTTAACAACTGTTTATCCGAATTCGGACACTGTGCACCCGAACTCGGATCACTGTGCATCCGAATTCGGATCTTCAAAAGTTGTTCAACATTGTTCATTACTTTTTATAAGTTACATGTTTCATCCACTGTTCATCCGAATTCGGATGATATCCGAATTCGGTTCCCATCCGAATTCTGGGTACCATCCGAAATCAGGACCTATCCATATCATTGCATGCATTTACTTAAGTCATCATCCGAATTCGGATCATGTTTCATGACCCATCCGAATTCAGACCACCTACATTTGTTCCATGACATGCAGACCATCATCCGAATTCGGTCCCTATTTTCACCTCATCCGAATTCGGACCCCCACTCAACATTCATGCATCATCCGATTTCGGACTGATCCGAATTCGGTGACACTGTTCATCCGAATTCGGACCATCCGAAATCCCACACTTAGCATTTTTTTTAATTTTTCATTTTTCCATTTCTGCATTTTTATATAAATTCAAAAAATCACAAAAATATTTCCATCTCAGTGCATCATTGATTAGAGTTAGGATTAGTGTTTGAGTGAAAAGGTCTTATCTAACATCGGTCTCTTAACGATTGACTTTGGACTTTATTAGTAGAATTTTATTCTACTAATAAAGACCCGATGCTAAACAGATCTGACAGTTTCTATTACACACTCATCTAGACTTCACATCAATGAATTATCATCTCAAGTCTTATTATTCTAACTCTGTTGCACTTTGCAGGATGATGGAACCCGCACTCATTCTCACCGTACCCCATCCCCTCATTCCAAATAACAACGCTCAACTCCCAGAAGAATCCATCTTACCCAGCGCCGAGTTTGTCGAGTTCATTCCACATAACTGGCAACTCGACGTTTCCATCCTCACCAAAGAACCCCAAACCCTAGCTTTCGACATCCTCACCCGCCATCCCATCTACTATGCCTTATCCACTGCCATAGCTGTTCCCCAGATATATCTCCAACAATTCTGGTACAGGATAAAATATGTAACCGACCCCGAACCCACTTCACATCCACTATTGACTGCGTTCCAGTCAAAGTCACTATCTCTGCCATCCGCCACATCCTTCATCTACCCACTGAATTCTACCTTCCCACCCGTGAATTGTTCGACCCAAACCCATCCGTCTCTGAAACCCTAGCTGAGATACAAACTCTAGGGTATGACGGTCCTCTTTCTAAACCATCAGACTTCCGCACAAAGAACCTTCAATCCCACTGGCGGATACTCTTTGATGTGCTTAACAAATGCTTCACCGCCAAGCATTCCGGTCATGACTCAGCATCGGCTCAGGTACCAGCCATGTTCACAGGCTTTGCCTTTGACCGACACATGGACTATGCTACATTCTTATTCGAAGAACTTCGAAGAGTCCATATAGAGAGGGGCACAAAGAAAGGCAGAAAGTATATTCCTCTTCAACGATTCCTGCAACTCATTATTCAATATACAATGGACCAAGACGACGATATTCACGAGCGTCCGGAGGCTGATGTTTACCCCACAGTGGCAATTCAGAAGTTAACTCTGCCAAAGGGGGCCCCGACAGTACCAATAATGAAAATACCTCTGTCTCTTCTAATGAGGTCAAGGGGCATGGAGCGGGTTCGGGCATATATAAAGGAGAGTTATCCGGATGAGTCTCTGTCAGAATCGACCGAGACTAACCAATCCGAAGGTGAGCCAAGTGTGAGTGAGCATGAGGGAGTAAGGATGGATGTTCAGCAATCTCTGGGTTTGGGTGAGGGGGAGACTGTGATTGTGAGAGAGGAAGCAGGAGGTGAGACGGCGGAGACGGCGGATTCCGAAAGAACCGTCTCTGTCGTGAGAGCGAGGGAGATTCAATCTGAGGGTGAACTAAGCCCTATTAGCCGGACTCCTCTCCATAAGACCGTCCGTCCAGCGGTCGAAATCACCCCCACCACCCACTTGGTTTCCCCTCAAAGGGAAACCACTTCATTCCACGGGGTTCTTCCACATACTCCATCGCCCTCTCATTCGGAGAGTGGCGGTGTTGAAAGAGGTCACACTCCTCCCCAAGTGACCGCCCTTCATTCCATCACGATTCCATCCCCCATAACACAACACGATGCCTCCGTGGCATCCCCAAGAGCTGCCTTCGTGGCAGCTCCACCAACTTCCGGATCTGAGCGTCCTATACAGGAGCCAGAAATGACGGAAGGAAGACCGGGAGTGGCTCAATCAACGCCATCCACTTCCGGCCATCTCCCAATCAATCTGGAGATGCTAACGGCAGCTTTACGTGCTGCCGGCGTGATTACCCGGGCTGACCTGGACGCCCAAAGGGAAGCCGCCGAGCAACGTCACACCGCCCTTCTTTCACTAATCAATGGTAAGGGTGTCGCTTCCGAAGCTGGCCCCCCACCAGGTTCCCATTCAGTCCATCATTAGATCTCGGAGCTGTCGGACAAAATTATTCTTTTAACCGTCTTATTCTGCAAGTCCAAGAACAGCTAAACTCAAGAATGGATTGCCTAGAACCGTCTTATTCTGCAAGTCCAAGAACAGCTAAACTCAAGAATGGATTGCCTAGAGTCGGCTGTTATAGAACTTCAGTGCCGCACTCAAGCAGAGGCACCAAAAAGGAAACATGACGATCAGGACGACCCTGATCGTCATGAGGGGTAGAAAAGACGTAAGGTTCAACATGAGGAACCCGTCATGTATATAGGGGGAGCAAAGACCGCTGAGGGGTCAGAATTCAAGGGGTCAGGGGAACAGGGAAAGGAGGCTCAGGAATATCTCTCTATAGAATATGAGCCCATGGTCGAGGGTCCAGCTCCACTGGATCCGATGACAGCTATGGTAGAATTTGAGGAACCGCACGAGAAAGTTGAAATCATCTTGGTTTCTGATTCAGATTCCGATACCGAGGACAACGAACCCTTACTTATTCCTAAGCCTGAGCCTGATTCTCCAACGAAAAAAATCCTCATCCTCTTTTTTTGACTTCCTGAACTCACCACCTCGAGCCCATCAAGAAGAAATCCTTTCATCAATCCAAGCTCCCCAGTCACAAAAAGAATCCCATATTGTTCTTAGCCCTCCAAGATCCCCAAGCCCTCCTCCAGTCCAACAAACCCAACTTCCAGGTTCCTCCCAAACAAAAAGGATCGACTGCTTCGATGAAACTCCGGAGGCCCTGGCGTGTATAGACAAGATGATATATTCTGGGTGGACCACTATACAAAAGGAATGGTTCAAACACTGCCTCAGGAAGAAAAAGAACAAATGCGACAAGAACGGCGGGGGACTATCATAAAGCTTCTTGAAGCTAAAAAGGACGAAATCGAAGAACCCCACGTTCAAGGCCTTAAAAAATTCCTGCAGAACTTTCCCCCGGAGCGGTTTCAGAATCCATATCTAGAAGAAAGATTCAAGATGGTATTCAGAAAGAAGCCTGGATCCTTCAGCAGACGCCTAGTCATGGAACTTACGAATGTCTCCAAAGCTGAACAGGCCGAATACTACCAATTGATGCTCCGGGAAAGAAGGTCTAAGGTGTCAAAATCAAAGATTAAAAAGCTCAAGACAATCACTATGTGCAAAAGAGCCAGAGTCTTCTATCCCTCCTACCAAGTGGAAAGAGAAGATGGGACGGGAGATGACATCTTCGAATATGACCTTGACTTCATAAGTGCGGATGACGTTGAGTTCCTTCACAACAGTCTGAAAAATCGCATCAGGAAACGTCTAACCCATATGACCGCCGTAGGTGCCCTAGTACGAAGCATGAACCGCCGATCGATAATAATGTGCCTAAGAGACTTCCAGATGGCGATCGAGAGTGCTATGGTTAAGGTGGGCCTACGAGCACCGGAACAAGATAGTTTTCTTCTAGCTCACCACCCGGCCTACAGAGTTGTACTTTCTGGAGATCCGGGTGTCATTTTTGTAAACTACAAGGGCTACAAAAGGTATATGCGCTTTGAGGATCTTCCTTGCTACTCCGATGGTACACTTCGATTGGTTCGAGCTGCTCTTTCAAAGAAAGTACAAGATTATGATACTCAACCAGATCCTGAACAGAGTTGCTCACCTAAGGAGATACAGGATACACTCAGCGGCATAAACTTCCTGAACGAACGGCTACATATGAGACAAGTGACCAGACGCTTCGACGTCATCCTTGGACTTCGAGAATCAATTGACCACGCCAGAGTTCCAGGACCTCCTAAATGATCGAAAAGGGGGAGATTGTTAGATATATTATTTCGATCACAGGAGTTGTTTTGTAATAATTATTGTCTTTGTAGTTTGTCTTGTATTTAATTTCCATGTAGTTTATCTATTTGTAATAGTCAAGGGGCCAAAGTTGCCAAGTTGTAAGACTTAATTAAAGGAGCCAAGAAATAGACTCCTAGGGTTTACTTTAATGAAACGGTTGACATTTGAATGAATATATCACAGCCGCCACTATTCATATGCTCTCAACATTCTTATGGTCTTTCTTCATCATTTCACATTTATTGAGCTAGTTTCTTCTTGTGTGTGATAAGAAATCATCAATGTGCTGATAATATTAACGGGATTACATATTACATTATTATTCATGGAATGAAATGGAATTGAATTGATTGTCTATAACCTAAGTTTATAAAATTACATGATTAATTTTAACCTAAGTTTTATTATTCATGGAATGGAATGAAATTGAACTGATTATATATAACCTAAGTTTATAAAATTACTTGATTAATTTAATTAACCTAAGTTTTATTATTCATGGAATGGAATGAAATTGAATTGATTGTATATAACCTAACTTTATAAAATTACTTGATTAATGTTAACCTAAGTTTTATTTTTCATTAAATGGAATGGAATTGAATTGATTGTATATAACCTAAGTTTATAAAATTACTTGATTAATTTTAACCTAAGTTTTATTATTCATGGAATGGAATGGAATTGAATTGATTGTATATAACCTAAGTTTATTAAATTACTTGATTAATTTTAACCTAATTTTATTATTCACTTGAGTTAAATTGAGAAATTATGTTTTTGCAAATCTCAAACTGTTAGTTCAATTTCTCAAGCTGTTAGTGCATTTTCTTAAGCTGTTAAGTGTTTTATAAGCTAAGTTTATAAAATTACTTTATTAATTTTAACCTAAGTTATATTATTCATGGAATTGAATTGAATGTATATAACCTAAGTTTTATTATTTATGGAATGGAATTGAAATGATTTAGTTTAATAAACCTAAGTTTTATTATTATTGGAATTGAATGGAATTGAATTGATTGTATATAATCTAAGTTTATAAAATTACTTGATTAATCTTAAGCTAAGTTTTATTATTCATTAAATGGAATGGAATTGAATTGATTGTATATAACCTTAGTTTATAAAATTACTTGATTAATTTTAACCTAAGTTTTATTATTCATGGAATGGAATGGAATTCAATTGATTGTATATAACCTAAGTTTATAAAATTACTTGATTAATTTTAACCTAATTTTATTATCCACGTGAGTTAAATTGAGAAATTATGTTTTTGCAAATCTCGAACTCTTAGTTCAATTTCTCAAGCTGTTAATGCATTTTCTCAAGCTGTTAAGTGTTTTATAACCTAAGTTTATAAAATTACCTTATTAATTTTAACCTAAATTTTATCATTCATGGAATTGAACTGATTATATATAACCTAAGTTTATAAAATTACTTGATTAATTTAATTAACCTAAGTTTTATTATTTAATGTAATGGAACAAAATTTAATTGATTGTATATAAACTAATTTCAAAAAATTACTTGATTAATTTTAACATAAGTTTTATTATTCATGGAATGGAATAGAATCGAATTGATTGTATATAACCTAAGTTTATAAAATTTCTTGATTAATTTTAACGTAAGTTTTATTATTCATGGAATGGAATGAAATTTAATTGATTGTATATAACCTAATTTCAAAAAATTACTTGATTAATTTTAACATAAGTTTTATTATTCAAGGAACCGAATGGAATTGAATTGATTGTATATAACCTAAGTTTATAGAATTACTTGATTAATTTTAACGTAAGTTTTATTATTCATGAAATTGAATGAAATTGAATTGATTGTATATAACCTAAGTTTATAAAATTACTTGATTACTTTTAACATATGTTTTATTATTCATGGAATGGAATGAAATTTAATTGATTGTATATAACCTAATTTCAAAAAATGACTTGATTAATTTTAACCTAAGTTTTATTATTTATGGAATGGAAGGGAATTGAATTGATTGTATATAACCTTTGTTTATAAAATTACTTGATTAATTTTAACCTAAGTTTTATTATTCATGGAATGGAATGGAATTGAATTGAATTGATTCTATATAACCTAAGTTTATAAAATTACTTGATTAATTTTAACCTAAGCTTTATTATTCATGGAATGGAATGGAAATGAATTGATTGTATATAACCTAAGTCTATAAAATTCTTGATTAATTTTAACCTAAGTTCAATTATTCTTGAAATGGAATCTAATTGAATTGATTGTATATAACCTAAGTTTATAAAATTACTTGATTAATTTTAACGTAAGTTTTATTATTCATGGAACGGAATGGAATTGAATTGATTGTATATAACCTAAGTTTATAGAATTACTTGATTAATTTTAACGTAAGTTTTATTATTCATGAAATGGAATGAAATTGAATTGATTGTATATAACCTAAGTTTATAAAATTACTTGATTACTTTTAACATATGTTTTATTATTCATGGAATGGAATGAAATTTAATTGATTGTATATCACCTAATTTCAAAAAATGACTTGATTAATTTTAACCTAAGTTTTATTATTTATGGAATGGAAGGGAATTGAATTGATTGTATATAACCTTTGTTTATAAAATTACTTGATTAATTTTAACCTAAGTTTTATTATTCATGGAATGGAATGGAATTGAATTGATTGCATATAACCTAAGTTTAAAAAATTACTTGATTAATTTTTACCTAAGTTTTATTATTCATGGAATGGAATGGTATTGAATTGGTTGTATATAACCTAAGTTTATAAAATTACTTGATTAATTTTAACGTAAGTTTTATTATTCATGGAATGGAATGAAATTTAATTGATTGTATATAACCTAATTTAAAAAAATTACTTGATTAATTTTAACCTAAGTTTTATTATTTATGGAATGGAAGGGAATTGAATTGATTGTATATAACCTTTGTTTATAAAATTACTTGATTAATTTTAACCTAAGTTTTATTATTCATGGAATGGAATGGAATTGAATTGATTGCATATAACCTAAGTTTAAAAAATTACTTGATTAATTTTTACCTAAGTTTTATTATTCATGGAATGGAATGGTATTGAATTGGTTGTATATAACCTAAGTTTATAAAATTACTTGATTAATTTTAACGTAAGTTTTATTATTCATGAAATTGAATGGAATTGAATTGATTGTATATAACCTAAGTTTATAAAATTACTTGATTAATTTTAACCTAAGTTTTATTATTCATGGAATGGAATGGAATTGAATTGATTGTATATAACCTAAGTTTATAAAATTACTTGATTAATTTTAACCCAATTTTATTATTCACTTGAGTTAAATTGAGAAATTATGTTTTTGCAAATCTCAAACTGTTAGTTCAATTTCTCAACCTGTTAGTGCATTTTCTCAAGCTGTTAAGTGTTTTATAATCTATGTTTATAAAATTACTTTATTAATTTTAACCTAAGTTTTGTTATTCTTGGAATGGAATGGAATTGAATTGATTCTATATAACCTAAGTTTATAAAATTACTTGATTAATTTTAACCTAAGCTTTATTATTCATGGAATGGAATGGAAATGAATTGATTGTATATAACCTAAGTCTATAAAATTCTTGATTAATTTTAACCTAAGTTTTATTATTCATGGAATGGAATGGAATTGAATTGATTGTATATAACCTAAGTTTATAAAATTACTTGATTAATTTTAACGTAAGTTTTATTATTCATGGAATGGAATGGAATTGAATTGATTATATATATCCTAAGTTTATAGAATTACTTGATTAATTTTAACGTAAGTTTTATTATTCATGAAATGGAATGAAATTGAATTGATTGTATATAACCTAAGTTTATAAAATTACTTGATTACTTTTAACATATGTTTTATTATTCATGGAATGGAATGAAATTTAATTGATTGTATATAACCTAATTTCAAAATATTACTTGATTAATTTTAACCTAAGTTTTATTATTTATGGAATGGAAGGGAATTGAATTGATTGTATATAACCTAAGTTTATAAAAGTACTTGATTATTTTTAACCTAAGTTTTATTATTCATGGAATTGAATTGATTGCATATAACCTAAGTTTATAAAATTACTTGATTAATTTTTACCTAAGTTTTATTATTCATGGAATGGAATGGTATTGAATTGGTTGTATATAACCTAAGTTTATAAAATTACTTGATTAATTTTAACGTAAGTTTTATTATTGATGGAATGGAATGAAATTTAATTGATTGTATATAACCTAATTTAAAAAAATTACTTGATTAATTTTAACCTAAGTTTTATTATTTATGGAATGGAAGGGAATTGAATTGATTGTATATAACCTTTGTTTATAAAATTACTTGATTAATTTTAACCTAAGTTTTATTATTCATGGAATGGAATGGAATGGAATTGAATTGATTCTATATAACCTAAGTTTATAAAATTACTTGATTAATTTTAACTTAAGTTTTATTATTCATGGAATGGAATGGAAATGAATTGATTGTATATAACCTAAGTCTATAAAAATTCTTGATTAATTTTAACCTAAGTTCAATTATTCTTGAAATGGAATCTAATTGAATTGATTGTATATAACCGAAGTTTATAAAATTACTTGATTAATTTTAACCTAAGTTTTATTATTCATGGAATGGAATGGAATTGAATTGATTGTATATAACCTAAGTTTATAAAATTACTTGATTAATTTTAACCCAATTTTATTATTCACTTGAGTTAAATTGAGAAATTATGTTTTTGCAAATCTCAAACTGTTAGTTCAATTTCTCAACCTGTTAGTGCATTTTCTCAAGCTGTTAAGTGTTTTATAATCTATGTTTATAAAATTACTTTATTAATTTTAACCTAAGTTTTGTTATTCTTGGAATGGAATGGAATTGAATTGATTCTATATAACCTAAGTTTATAAAATTACTTGATTAATTTTAACCTAAGCTTTATTATTCATGGAATGGAATGGAAATGAATTGATTGTATATAACCTAAGTCTATAAAATTCTTGATTAATTTTAACCTAAGTTTTATTATTCATGGAATGGAATGGAATTGAATTGATTGTATATAACCTAAGTTTATAAAATTACTTGATTAATTTTAACCCAATTTTATTATTCACTTGAGTTAAATTGAGAAATTATGTTTTTGCAAATCTCAAACTGTTAGTTCAATTTCTCAACCTGTTAGTGCATTTTCTCAAGCTGTTAAGTGTTTTATAATCTATGTTTATAAAATTACTTTATTAATTTTAACCTAAGTTTTGTTATTCTTGGAATGGAATGGAATTGAATTGATTCTATATAACCTAAGTTTATAAAATTACTTGATTAATTTTAACCTAAGCTTTATTATTCATGGAATGGAATGGAAATGAATTGATTGTATATAACCTAAGTCTATAAAATTCTTGATTAATTTTAACCTAAGTTCAATTATTCTTGAAATGGAATCTAATTGAATTGATTGTATATAACCTAAGTTTATAAAATTACTTGATTAATTTTAACGTAAGTTTTATTATTCATGGAATGGAATGGAATTGAATTGATTGTATATAACCTAAGTTTATAGAATTACTTGATTAATTTTAACGTAAGTTTTATTATTCATGAAATGGAATGAAATTGAATTGATTGTATATAACCTAAGTTTATAAAATTACTTGATTACTTTTAACATATGTTTTATTATTCATGGAATGGAATGAAATTTAATTGATTGTATATAACCTAATTTCAAAATATTACTTGATTAATTTTAACCTAAGTTTTATTATTTATGGAATGGAAGGGAATTGAATTGATTGTATATAACCTAAGTTTATAAAAGTACTTGATTATTTTTAACCTAAGTTTTATTATTCATGGAATGGAATGGAATTGAATTGATTGCATATAACCTAAGTTTAAAAAATTACTTGATTAATTTTTACCTAAGTTTTATTATTCATGGAATGGAATGGTATTGAATTGGTTGTATATAACCTAAGTTTATAAAATTACTTGATTAATTTTAACGTAAGTTTTATTATTCATGGAATGGAATGAAATTTAATTGATTGTATATAACCTAATTTAAAAAAATTACTTGATTAATTTTAACCTAAGTTTTATTATTTATGGAATAGAAGGGAATTGAATTGATTGTATATAACCTTTGTTTATAAAATTACTTGATTAATTTTAACCTAAGTTTTATTATTCATGGAATGGAATGGAATGGAATTGAATTGATTGCATATAACCTAAGTTTATAAAATTACTTGATTAATTTTTACCTAAGTTTTATTATTCATGAAATGGAATGGTATTGAATTGGTTGTTTATAACCTAAGTTTATAAAATTACTTGATTAATTTTAACGTAAGTTTTATTATTCATGGAATGGAATGGAATTGAATTCATTGTATATAACCTAAGTTTATAGAATTACTTGATTAATTTTAACGTAAGTTTTATTATTCATGAAATGGAATGAAATTGAATTGATTGTATATAACCTAAGTTTATAAAATTACTTGATTACTTTTAACATACGTTTTATTATTCATGGAATGGAATGAAATTTAATTGATTGTATATAACCTAATTTCAAAATATTACTTGATTAATTTTAACCTAAGTTTTATTATTTATGGAATGGAAGGGAATTGAATTGATTGTATATAACCTAAGTTTATAAAATTACTTGATTATTTTTAACCTAAGTTTTATTATTCATGGAATGGAATGGAATTGAATTGATTGTATATAACCTAATTTCAAAATATTACTTGATTAATTTTAACCTAAGTTTTATTATTTATGGAATGGAAGGGAATTGAATTGATTGTATATAACCTAAGTTTATAAAATTACTTGATTAATTTTAACGTAAGTTTTATTATTCATGGAATGGAATGGAATTGAATTGATTGTATATAACCTAATTTCAAAATATTACTTGATTAATTTTAACCTAAGTTTTATTATTTATGGAATGGAAGGGAATTGAATTGATTGTATATAACCTTTGTTTATAAAATTACTTGATTAATTTTAACCTAAGTTTTATTATTCATGGAATGGAATGGAATTGAATTGAACTGATTCTATATAACCTAAGTTTATAAAATTACTTGATTAATTTTAACCTAAGCTTTATTATTCATGGAATGGAATGGAAATGAATTGATTGTATATAACCTAAGTCTATAAAATTCTTGATTAATTTTAACCTAAGTTCAATTATTCTTGAAATGGAATCTAATTGAATTGATTGTATATAACCTAAGTTTATAAAATTACTTGATTACTTTTAACATACGTTTTATTATTCATGGAATGGAATGAAATTTAATTGATTGTATATAACCTAAATTCAAAAAATTACTTGATTAATTTTAACATAAGTTTTATTATTCATGGAATGGAAATTAATTGATTTTATATAACCTAAGTTTATAAAATTACTTGATTAATTTTAACGTAAGTTTTATTATTCATGGAATGGAATGGAATTGAATTGATTGTATATAACCTAAGTTTATAGAATTACTTGATTAATTTTAACGTAAGTTTTATTATTCATGAAATGGAATGAAATTGAATTGATTGTATATAACCTAAGTTTATAAAATTACTTGATTACTTTTAACATATGTTTTATTATTCATGGAATGGAATGAAATTTAATTGATTGTATATAACCTAATTTCAAAATATTACTTGATTAATTTTAACCTAAGTTTTATTATTTATGGAATGGAAGGGAATTGAATTGATTGTATATAACCTAAGTTTATAAAAGTACTTGATTTTTTTTAACCTAAGTTTTATTATTCATGGAATGGAATGGAATTGAATTGATTGCATATAACCTAAGTTTATAAAATTACTTGATTAATTTTTACCAAAGTTTTATTATTCATGGAATGGAATGGTATTGAATTGGTTGTATATAACCTAAGTTTATAAAATTACTTGATTAATTTTAACGTAAGTTTTATTATTCATGGAATGGAATGAAATTTAATTGATTGTATATAACCTAATTTAAAAAAATTACTTGATTAATTTTAACCTAAGTTTTATTATTTATGGAATGGAAGGGAATTGAATTGATTGTATATAACCTTTGTTTATAAAATTACTTGATTAATTTTAACCTAAGTTTTATTATTCATGGAATGGAATGGAATGAAATTGAATTGATTGCATATAACCTAAGTTTATAAAATTACTTGATTAATTTTTACCTAAGTTTTATTATTCATGAAATGGAATGGTATTGAATTGATTGTATATAACCTAAGTTTATAAAATTACTTGATTAATTTTAACGTAAGTTTTATTATTCATGGAATGGAATGGAATTGAATTGATTGTATATAACCTAAGTTTATAGAATTACTTGATTAATTTTAACGTAAGTTTTATTATTCATGAAATGGAATGAAATTGAATTGATTGTATATAACCTAAGTTTATAAAATTACTTGATTACTTTTAACATACGTTTTATTATTCATGGAATGGAATGAAATTTAATTGATTGTATATAACCTAATTTCAAAATATTACTTGATTAATTTTAACCTAAGTTTTATTATTTATGGAATGGAAGGGAATTGAATTGATTGTATATAACCTAAGTTTATAAAATTACTTGATTAATTTTAACGTAAGTTTTATTATTCATGGAATGGAATGGAATTGAATTGATTGTATATAACCTAATTTCAAAATATTACTTGATTAATTTTAACCTAAGTTTTATTATTTATGGAATGGAAGGGAATTGAATTGATTGTATATAACCTAAGTTTATAAAATTACTTGATTAATTTTAACGTAAGTTTTATTATTCATGGAATGGAATGGAATTGAATTGATTGTATATAACCTAATTTCAAAATATTACTTGATTAATTTTAACCTAAGTTTTATTATTTATGGAATGGAAGGGAATTGAATTGATTGTATATAACCTTTGTTTATAAAATTACTTGATTAATTTTAACCTAAGTTTTATTATTCATGGAATGGAATGGAATTGAATTGAACTGATTCTATATAACCTAAGTTTATAAAATTACTTGATTAATTTTAACCTAAGCTTTATTATTCATGGAATGGAATGGAAATGAATTGATTGTATATAACCTAAGTCTATAAAATTCTTGATTAATTTTAACCTAAGTTCAATTATTCTTGAAATGGAATCTAATTGAATTGATTGTATATAACCTAAGTTTATAAAATTACTTGATTACTTTTAACATACGTTTTATTATTCATGGAATGGAATGAAATTTAATTGATTGTATATAACCTAATTTCAAAATATTACTTGATTAATTTTAACCTAAGTTTTATTATTTATGGAATGGAAGGGAATTGAATTGATTGTATATAACCTAAGTTTATAAAATTACTTGATTATTTTTAACCTAAGTTTTATTATTCATGGAATGGAATGGAATTGAATTGATTGCATATAACCTAAGTTTATAAAATTACTTGATTAATTTTTACCTAAGTTTTATTATTTAATGTAATGGAACAAAATTTAATTGATTGTATATAAACTAATTTCAAAAAATTACTTGATTAATTTTAACATAAGTTTTATTATTCATGGAATGGAATAGAATCGAATTGATTGTATATAACCTAAGTTTATAAAATTTCTTGATTAATTTTAACGTAAGTTTTATTATTCATGAAATGGAATGAAATTTAATTGATTGTATATAACCTAATTTCAAAAAATTACTTGATTAATTTTAACATAAGTTTTATTATTCAAGGAACCGAATGGAATTGAATTGATTGTATATAACCTAAGTTTATAGAATTACTTGATTAATTTTAACGTAAGTTTTATTATTCATGAAATTGAATGAAATTGAATTGATTGTATATAACCTAAGTTTATAAAATTACTTGATTACTTTTAACATATGTTTTATTATTCATGGAATGGAATGAAATTTAATTGATTGTATATAACCTAATTTCAAAAAATGACTTGATTAATTTTAACCTAAGTTTTATTATTTATGGAATGGAAGGGAATTGAATTGATTGTATATAACCTTTGTTTATAAAATTACTTGATTAATTTTAACCTAAGTTTTATTATTCATGGAATGGAATGGAATTGAATTGAACTGATTCTATATAACCTAAGTTTATAAAATTACTTGATTAATTTTAACCTAAGCTTTATTATTCATGGAATGGAATGGAAATGAATTGATTGTATATAACCTAAGTCTATAAAATTCTTGATTAATTTTAACCTAAGTTCAATTATTCTTGAAATGGAATCTAATTGAATTGATTGTATATAACCTAAGTTTATAAAATTACTTGATTAATTTTAACGTAAGTTTTATTATTCATGGAATGGAATGGAATTGAATTGATTGTATATAACCTAAGTTTATAGAATTACTTGATTAATTTTAACGTAAGTTTTATTATTCATGAAATGGAATGAAATTGAATTGATTGTATATAACCTAAGTTTATAAAATTACTTGATTACTTTTAACATATGTTTTATTATTCATGGAATGGAATGAAATTTAATTGATTGTATATAACCTAATTTCAAAATATTACTTGATTAATTTTAACCTAAGTTTTATTATTTATGGAATGGAAGGGAATTGAATTGATTGTATATAACCTAAGTTTATAAAAGTACTTGATTATTTTTAACCTAAGTTTTATTATTAATGGAATGGAATGGAATTGAATTGATTGCATATAACCTAAGTTTAAAAAATTACTTGATTAATTTTTACCTAAGTTTTATTATTCATGGAATGGAATGGTATTGAATTGGTTGTATATAACCTAAGTTTATAAAATTACTTGATTAATTTTAACGTAAGTTTTATTATTCATGGAATGGAATGAAATTTAATTGATTGTATATAACCTAATTTAAAAAAATTACTTGATTAATTTTAACCTAAGTTTTATTATTTATGGAATGGAAGGGAATTGAATTGATTGTATATAACCTTTGTTTATAAAATTATTTGATTAATTTTAACCTAAGTTTTATTATTCATGGAATGGAATGGAATGGAATTGAATTGATTCTATATAACCTAAGTTTATAAAATTACTTGATTAATTTTAACCTAAGTTTTATTATTCATGGAATGGAATGGAAATGAATTGATTGTATATAACCTAAGTCTATAAAAATTCTTGATTAATTTTAACCTAAGTTCAATTATTCTTGAAATGGAATCTAATTGAATTGATTGTATATAACCTAAGTTTATAAAATTACTTGATTAATTTTAACCTAAGTTTTATTATTCATGGAATGGAATGAAATTGAATTGATTGTATATAACCTAAGTTTATAAAATTACTTGATTAATTTTAACCCAATTTTATTATTCACTTGAGTTAAATTGAGAAATTATGTTTTTGCAAACCTCAAACTGTTAGTTCAATTTCTCAACCTTTTAGTGCATTTTCTCAAGCTGTTAAGTGTTTTATAATCTATGTTTATAAAATTACTTTATTAATTTTAACCTAAGTTTTGTTATTCTTGGAATGGAATGGAATTGAATTGATTGTATATAACCTAAGTTTATAAAATAACTTTATTAATTTTATTCTAAGTTTTATTATTCACATGAGTGAAATTGAGAAACTACGTTTTTGCATATCTCGAACTGTTAGTTCAATTTTCTCAAGCTGTAACTGCATTTTCTCAAGGTGTAAAGTGTTTTATAACCTAAGGTTATAAAATTACTTGATTAATTTTAACCTAAGTTTTATTATTCATGGAATGAAATGGAATTGAATTGATTGTATATAACCTAAGTTTATAAAATTACATGATTACATTTAACATAAGTTTTATTATTCATGGAATGGAATAAAATTTAATTGATTGTATATAACCTAAATTCAAAAAATTACTTGATTAATTTTAACATAAGTTTTATTATTCATGGAATGGAAATTAATTGATTTTATATAACCTAAGTTTATAAAATTACTTGATTAATTTTAACGTAAGTTTTATTATTCATGGAATGGAATGGAATTGAATTGATTGTATATAACCTAAGTTTATAGAATTACTTGATTAATTTTAACGTAAGTTTTATTATTCATGAAATGGAATGAAATTGAATTGATTGTATATAACCTAAGTTTATAAAATTACTTGATTACTTTTAACATATGTTTTATTATTCATGGAATGGAATGAAATTTAATTGATTGTATATAACCTAATTTCAAAATATTACTTGATTAATTTTAACCTAAGTTTTATTATTTATGGAATGGAAGGGAATTGAATTGATTGTATATAACCTAAGTTTATAAAAGTACTTGATTATTTTTAACCTAAGTTTTATTATTCATGGAATGGAATGGAATTGAATTGATTGCATATAACCTAAGTTTATAAAATTACTTGATTAATTTTTACCTAAGTTTTATTATTCATGGAATGGAATGGTATTGAATTGGTTGTATATAACCTAAGTTTATAAAATTACTTGATTAATTTTAACGTAAGTTTTATTATTCATGGAATGGAATGAAATTTAATTGATTGTATATAACCTAATTTAAAAAAATTACTTGATTAATTTTAACCTAAGTTTTATTATTTATGGAATAGAAGGGAATTGAATTGATTGTATATAACCTTTGTTTATAAAATTACTTGATTAATTTTAACCTAAGTTTTATTATTCATGGAATGGAATGGAATGGAATTGAATTGATTGCATATAACCTAAGTTTATAAAATTACTTGATTAATTTTTACCTAAGTTTTATTATTCATGAAATGGAATGGTATTGAATTGGTTGTATATAACCTAAGTTTATAAAATTACTTGATTAATTTTAACGTAAGTTTTATTATTCATGGAATGGAATGGAATTGAATTGATTGTATATAACCTAAGTTTATAGAATTACTTGATTAATTTTAACGTAAGTTTTATTATTCATGAAATGGAATGAAATTGAATTGATTGTATATAACCTAAGTTTATAAAATTACTTGATTACTTTTAACATACGTTTTATTATTCATGGAATGGAATGAAATTTAATTGATTGTATATAACCTAATTTCAAAATATTACTTGATTAATTTTAACCTAAGTTTTATTATTTATGGAATGGAAGGGAATTGAATTGATTGTATATAACCTAAGTTTATAAAATTACTTGATTATTTTTAACCTAAGTTTTATTATTCATGGAATGGAATGGAATTGAATTGATTGCATATAACCTAAGTTTATAAAATTACTTGATTAATTTTTACCTAAGTTTTATTATTCATGGAATGGAATGGTATTGAATTGGTTGTATATAACCTAAGTTTATAAAATTACTTGATTAATTTTAACGTAAGTTTTATTATTCATGGAATGGAATGAAATTTAATTGATTGTATATAACCTAATTTAAAAAAATTACTTGATTAATTTTAACCTAAGTTTTATTATTCATGGAATGAAATGGAATTGAATTGATTGTATATAACCTAAGTTTATAAAATTACATGATTACATTTAACATAAGTTTTATTATTCATGGAATGGAATAAAATTTAATTGATTGTATATAACCTAAATTCAAAAAATTTCTTGATTAATTTTAACATAAGTTTTATTATTCATGGAATGGAAATTAATTGATTTTATATAACCTAAGTTTATAAAATTACTTGATTAATTTTAACGTAAGTTTTATTATTCATGGAATGGAATGGAATTGAATTGATTATATATATCCTAAGTTTATAGAATTACTTGATTAATTTTAACGTAAGTTTTATTATTCATGAAATGGAATGAAATTGAATTGATTGTATATAACCTAAGTTTATAAAATTACTTGATTACTTTTAACATATGTTTTATTATTCATGGAATGGAATGAAATTTAATTGATTGTATATAACCTAATTTCAAAATATTACTTGATTAATTTTAACCTAAGTTTTATTATTTATGGAATGGAAGGGAATTGAATTGATTGTATATAACCTAAGTTTATAAAAGTACTTGATTTTTTTTAACCTAAGTTTTATTATTCATGGAATGGAATGGAATTGAATTGATTGCATATAACCTAAGTTTATAAAATTACTTGATTAATTTTTACCAAAGTTTTATTATTCATGGAATGGAATGGTATTGAATTGGTTGTATATAACCTAAGTTTATAAAATTACTTGATTAATTTTAACGTAAGTTTTATTATTCATGGAATGGAATGAAATTTAATTGATTGTATATAACCTAATTTAAAAAAATTACTTGATTAATTTTAACCTAAGTTTTATTATTTATGGAATGGAAGGGAATTGAATTGATTGTATATAACCTTTGTTTATAAAATTACTTGATTAATTTTAACCTAAGTTTTATTATTCATGGAATGCAATGGAATGGAATTGAATTGATTCTATATAACCTAAGTTTATAAAATTACTTGATTAATTATAACCTAAGTATTATTCATGGAATGGAATGGAAATGAATTGATTGTATATAACCTAAGTCTATAAAAATTCTTGATTAATTTTAACCTAAGTTCAATTATTCTTGAAATGGAATCTAATTGAATTGATTGTATATAACCTAAGTTTATAAAATTACTTGATTAATTTTAACCTAAGTTTTATTATTCATGGAATGGAATGGAATTGAATTGATTGTATATAACCTAAGTTTATAAAATTACTTGATTAATTTTAACCCAATTTTATTATACACTTGAGTTAAATTGAGAAATTATGTTTTTGCAAATCTCAAACTGTTAGTTCAATTTCTCAACCTGTTAGTGCACATTCTCAAGCTGTTAAGTGTTTTATAATCTATGTTTATAAAATTACTTTATTAATTTTAACCTAAGTTTTGTTATTCTTGGAATGGAATGGAATTGAATTGATTGTATATAACCTAAGTTTATAAAATAACTTTATTAATTTTATTCTAAGTTTTATTATTCACATGAGTGAAATTGAGAAACTACGTTTTTGCATATCTCGAACTGTTAGTTCAATTTTCTCAAGCTGTAACTGCATTTTCTCAAGGTGTAAAGTGTTTTATAACCTAAGGTTATAAAATTACTTGATTAATTTTAACCTAAGTTTTATTATTCATGGAATGAAATGGAATTGAATTGATTGTATATAACCTAAGTTTCTAAAATTACATGATTACATTTAACATAAGTTTTATTATTCATGGAATGGAATAAAATTTAATTGATTGTATATAACCTAAATTCAAAAAATTACTTGATTAATTTTAACATAAGTTTTATTATTTATGGAATGGAAATTAATTGATTTTATATAACCTAAGTTTTAAAATTACTTGATTAATTTTAACGTAAGTTTTATAATTCATGGAATGGAATGGAATTGAATTGATTGTATATAACCTAAGTTTATAGAATTACTTGATTAATTTTAACGTAAGTTTTATTATTCATGAAATGGAATGAAATTGAATTGATTGTATATAACCTAAGTTTATAAAATTACTTGATTACTTTTAACATATGTTTTATTATTCATGGGATGGAATGAAATTTAATAGATTGTATATAACCTAATTTCAAAATATTACTTGATTAATTTTAACCTAAGTTTTATTATTTATGGAATGGAAGGGAATTGAATTGATTGTATATAACCTAAGTTTATAAAAGTACTTAATTATTTTTAACCTAAGTTTTATTATTCATGGAATGAAATAGAATTGAATTGATTGCATATAACCTAAGTTTATAAAATTACTTGATTAATTTTTACCTAAGTTTTATTATTCATGGAATGGAATGGTATTGAATTGGTTGTATATAACCTAAGTTTATAAAATTACTTGATTACTTTTAACATATGTTTTATTATTCATGGAATGGAATGAAATTTAATTGATTGTATATAACCTAATTTCAAAATATTACTTGATTAATTTTAACCTAAGTTTTATTATTTATGGAATGGAAGGGAATTGAATTGATTGTATATAACCTAAGTTTATAAAAGTACTTGATTATTTTTAACCTAAGTTTTATTATTCATGGAATTGAATTGATTGCATATAACCTAAGTTTATAAAATTACTTGATTAATTTTTACCTAAGTTTTATTATTCATGGAATGGAATGGTATTGAATTGGTTGTATATAACCTAAGTTTATAAAATTACTTGATTAATTTTAACGTAAGTTTTATTATTGATGGAATGGAATGAAATTTAATTGATTGTATATAACCTAATTTAAAAAAATTACTTGATTAATTTTAACCTAAGTTTTATTATTTATGGAATGGAAGGGAATTGAATTGATTGTATATAACCTTTGTTTATAAAATTACTTGATTAATTTTAACCTAAGTTTTATTATTCATGGAATGGAATGGAATGGAATTGAATTGATTGCATATAACCTAAGTTTATAAAATTACTTTATTAATTTTTACCTAAGTTTTATTATTCATGAAATGGAATGGTATTGAATTGGTTGTATATAACCTAAGTTTATAAAATTACTTGATTAATTTTAACGTAAGTTTTATTATTCATGGATTGGAATGAAATTTAATTAATTGTATATAACCTAATTTCAAAAAATTACTTGATTAATTTTAACATAAGTTTTATTATTCAAGGAACCGAATGGAATTGAATTGATTGTATATAACCTAAGTTTATAGAATTACTTGATTAATTTTAACGTAAGTTTTATTATTCATGAAATGGAATGAAATTGAATTGATTGTACATAACCTAAGTTTATAAAATTACTTGATTACTTTTAACATATGTTTTATTATTCATGGAATGGAATGAAATTTAATTGATTGTATATAACCTAATTTAAAAAAATTACTTGATTAATTTTAACCTAAGTTTTATTATTTATGGATTGGAAGGGAATTGAATTGATTGTATATAACCTAAGTTTATAAAATTACTTGATTAATTTTAACATAAGTTTTAATATTTATGGAATGGAATGGAATTGAATTGATTGTATATAACCTAAGTTTATAAAATTACTTGATAATTTTAACCTAAGTTTTATTATTCATGGAATGGAATGGAATTGAATTGATTGTATATAACCTAAGTTTATAAAATTCTTGATTAATTTTAACCTAAGTTTAATTATTCTTGAAATGGAATGGAATTGAATTGATTGTATATAACCTAAGTTTATAAAATTACTTGATTAATTTTAATCTATGTTTTATTATTCATGGAATGGAATGGAATTGAATTGATTGTATATAACTGTAAATTTGTATTCCCGAATATTATCAGCACCTTTAATGATTCTTTATCACACACAAGAAGAATGTCTACTCAATAATTGTGCAATGATGAAAGAACAAGAAGAATATTGAGAGAATATTAAAAGTGGCGGTTGCTCTAACCGTGTATTGCTACAAAACCTTAGGAGCCTATTTCTAGGCTCCTTTAATTAAGTATTACACATTGACATCTTTGGCCCCTTGACTTTTACATAAACATAAAATACAAAGGAAATAAATACAAGACTAAATACTAAGATAATAATTATTACAAAACAACTCTCTATGATCGAAATAAAATGTCTAACAATCTCCCCCTTTTCGATCATTTAGGAGGTCCTGGAACTCTGGCATGGTCTGTTGATTCTCGGAGTCCAAGGATGACGTCGAAGCGTCTGGTCACTTGTCTCGTATGAAGCCGTTCGTTCAGGAGGTCAATGCCGCTAAGGGTATCCTGTATCTCCTTTGGTGAGCATCTTTGTTCAGGATCTGGTTGAGCATCAAAATCTTGTACTTTCTGTGTCAGTGCAGCTCAAACCAATCGGAGTGTACCATCGGAGTAACATGGAAGATCCTCAAAGCGCATGTACCTTTTATAGCCCTTGTTATTGACAAAAATGACACCCGGTTCTCCAGAGAGTACAACTCTGTAAGCCGGATGATGGGCTAGAAGGAAGCTATCCTGTTCTAGTGCTCGTAGGCCCACTTTAACCAACGCGCTCTCGATCGCCATCTGGAAGTCTCTTAGGCACATAATGATCGAGCGGCGGTTCATGCTTCGTACTAGGGCACCTACAGCAGTCATATGGGTCATACGTTTCTTGATGCGATGTTTCAGGAAGTTGTGCAGAAACTCAACGTCGTCGGCCATTATGAAGTCTAGGTCATTCTCAAAGATATCATCAGCCGTGCCATCTTCTCTTTCTACTTGAAAAAAAGGATAGTAGACTTTGGCTCTTTTGCACATTGTTATGGTTCGAAGTTTCTTTATTTTTGATTTCGAGACCTTTGACCTTCTTTCCCGGAGCATCAGTTGAAAGTATTCGGCCTGTTCAGCTTTGGTAACATTTGTAATTTCCATAAGTAGGCGTCTGCTGAAGGATCCAGGCTTCTTTCTGAATACCATTTTGAATCTTTCTTCTAGGTACGGGTTCTGAAACTGCTCCGGGGGAAACTTCTGCAAGAATTCTTTAAGACCTTGAACGGGGGGTTCTTCAATTTCATCCTTTTTGACTTCAAGAAGCTTTATGATTGTCCCCCTCCGTTCTTGTCGAATTTTATCTTTTTCTTCTTGAGGCAGTTTTTGAACTTTGCCTTTTGTATACTGACCGACCCAGAAAATGTCATCCTTTCTAAATATACCAGGGCCTTCTGGAGTTTCATCGAAGCAATCGACCCTTTTGGTTTGGGAAGGACCTGGATGTTCGGTTTGTTAGACTGGAGGAGGGCTTGGGGATCTAGGAGGGCTTGGGACTATGTGGGATTCTTTGAGTGACTGGAGAGCTTGAATGGATGATAGGATTTCTTCTTGAGGGGCTGGTGGTGGTGAGTTCAGGAAGTCAAAGGAAGAGGATGAAGATTTTTTCGTTGGAGATTCGGGTTCAGGCTTAGGAATTTGAAAGGGTTCGTTGTCGTCGATATCGGAATCTGAATCAGAAACCAAAATGATTTCAACTTTCTCGTGAGCTTCCTCGAATTCTACCATAGCTGTCATCGGATCCAGTGGAGCTGGACCCTCGATCATGGGCTCGTCTTCTATTAATAAGAATTCCTTAGCCTCCTGCCTCTGTTCCCCTGACCCCTGAAACTCTGATCCTTCAGTGGTCTCTGCTCTCCCTATTAACATGACGGGATCCTCATGCTGAACCTTTCGCCTTTTCTCCCCCTCATGACGATCAGGGTCATCCCGATCGTCATGCTTTCTTTTTGGGGCTTCTGCCTGTGGGCGGCACTGGAGTTCGACTATCGCCGACTCGAGGCGATCCATTCTCGAATTAAGTTGTTCCTGGACTTGCAGAATGAGGCGTGTAAGCGCATCGATCTTATCTGACAGCTCTGAGATCTGATTTTGAACTGAATGGGAACCTGGTAGGGGGCCAGCTTCGGAAGCGACACCCTTACCCTTGATTAGTGAAAGTAGGGCGTTGTGACGTTCCTCGGAAGCTTCCCTTTGGGCGTCCAGGTCAGCCCGGGTAATCACGCCGGCAGCACGTAGAGCTGCCGTTAACATCTCCAAATTTATTGGGAGATGGCCGGAAGTGGATGGCGTTGATTGATCCATTCCCGGTCTTCCTTCCGTCATCTCTGGCTCCTGTATAGGACGCTCAGATCCGGAAGTTTGAGGAGCTGCCACAGAGGCAGCTCTTGGGGATGCCACGGAGGCATCGTGCGGTGTTTGTATAATGGGGGATGGAATCGTGAATGAATGAAGTGCGGTCACATGGGGAGGAGTGTGACCTCTTTCAACACCGCCACTCTCCGAGTGAGAGGGCGATGGAGTATGTGCTATGGCCCCGTGAAATGAAGTGGTTTCCCTTTGAGGGGAAACCAAGTGGGTGGTGGTGGTTAGTTCGACCGTTGGACGGACGGTCTTATGGTGAGGAGTCCGGCTAATTGGGCTTAGTTCACCCTCAGATTGCACTTCCCTCGCTCGCACGACAGAGACGGTTCTTTCTGAATCCGCCGTCTCTGCCGCCTCACCTCCTGCTTCCTCCCTCACCAACACAGGCTCCCCCTCACTCATACCTAGAGATTGTTGAGATTGCTGAACATCCACCCGTACTCCTTCATTCTCACTCATACTCGCCTCACCTTCGGATTGGCTAGTCTCAGACGGTTCCGACTGAGACTCATCCGGATAACACTCCTGAATATAAGCCCTAACCCGCTCTAACCCCCTTGACCTCATTAGCAAAGATAGAGGTATTTTCATCGTCGGCACTGTAGGGGCCCCCTTTGGCAAAGTTAACTTTTGAATCTCCACGGTGGGGTAGACGTCTGCCTCTGGACGTTCATGGATATCGTCATCATGATCCATGGCATACTGTATTATTAGCTGCAGAAATCGCTGTAGTGGAATATATTTTCTTCCTTTCTTTGTGCCCCTCTCCACATGGACTCTTCGTAACTCCTCGAATAGGAAAGCAGCATAATCCACATGTCGGTTAAAGGCAAAGCCTGTGAACATGGCTAGTACCTGAGCCGACGCAGAGTCGTGTCCGGAATGCTTGGCGGTGAAGCATTTATTGATTACATCAAAAAATATTCGCCAGTGAGATTGGAGATTTTTGGTATGGAAGTCTGAGGGTTTGGAGAGAGGGCCATCATAACCCAGAGATGGGATTTCAGCTAGGGTTTCGGTGACGGATGGGTTGGGATCAAAATGTTCGCGGGTTGGAAGGTAGAATTCGGCTGGTAGGTGAAGGATGTGGCGGATGGCGGATATAGTGAGTTTGACTGGAACACAGTCTATGGTGGATGTGAAGTGAGGTTCGGGGTCAGAAAAATATTGTAGCCTGTTCCAGAATTGTTGTAGATAGATCTGGGGAACAACTATGGCGGTGGATAAGGCGTAATAGATTGGATGGCGAGTGAGGATGTCGAATGCAAGGGTTTGGGGTTCTTTGGTCAGGATGGAAACATCGAGTTGCCTGTTGTGCGGAATAAACTCGACAAACTCAGCGTTGGGGAGGATGGATTGTTCTGGAAGTTGGGCGTTATTGTTTGGGATGGGGGATGGGGCATGGTAAGAACAACTGCTGGTTCCATCATCCTGCAAGGTGCATCAGTGTTAAATTAAGAAGACTTAACTGATAAGAATTTGATGTGAAGTCTAGATTAGTGTGAAATAGAAACTGCCTGATCTGTTTAGCATCAGTTCTTTATTAGTAGAATAAAATTCTACTAATAAAGTCCAAAGTCAATCGTTAAGAGACCGATGTTAGACCATACTTTTTCACTTAAACACTAGTCCTAACTCTAATCAATGGTGCACTATGAGGAAAATATTTTTGTATTTTTGAATTTATATAAAGAAAATGCAAAAATGGATAAATGAAAAAATTTGAAAAAATGCTAAGTGTGGGATTTCGGATGGTCCGAATTCGGATGAATAGTGTCACTGAATTCGGATCAGGCCGAAATCCGGATGATGCATGAATGGTATGTGGGGGTCTGAATTCGGATGAGGTGACACAAGTGGCCGAATTCGGATGGTGGTCCGAAATGCACGGAAGTGGTGATGTGGGTGGTCCGAATTCGGATGGTGCATGAGATAAATCCGAATTCGGATTAGGACCGAAGTAGATGTATGCAATGAGATGAAAAAGGACAGATTTCGGATGGAACCCAGAATTCGGATGGGGACCGAATCCGGATTTCATCCGAGTTAGGATGTACAGTGTATGATGGATTTTAACTTAGAAAAATTTTGAACGAATTGAACATACTTTTGAAGAACCGAATTCGGGTGCACAGTGATCCGAGTTCGGATGCACAGTGTCCGAATTCGGTTGAATAGTTGTTAAACAACAAAAATTCTTCTAAGGGACACATCCAAATTCGGGGCTTGGTCCGAATTCGGATGGTCCGAATTTCAGCAGTTCATTTATGATGTTCATGCAACATGCAACGTGAACAGTGGTGATTGTGACAAAAATGCATGAAATTACAGATCCTCATCTAAAACAACCTAAGGAACATTTTATGTAACTGCTACTAAGTATATCTAACACATTAAACTACCTAAAAGTAAGAAAAACCGAAGCAAAAAAGCTTCGAAAAGTTGAAAATCAAAAACACAAGTTAAGATGTTAAATGCTGAAATAAAAATAGAAATCGGTTACCTGATAGTGCCGATGACCAAATAAGCAAGAAAAAAACGAAGAAAAGTGATATTCCAAAAGCTTGGAATGGCGGTAATGGAGGTGTGGGCGGTGGAAGTAGTCGTCGGAAGAGAGAAAGAGGAAAGGAGAAGAAGATGGTTGGAAACTTAAGAAAGAAGAAAGTGAAGACTTTGACCGTTGACCCGCCCATTATAAAGGGTGATGGGTCGGGTCAGTTAGATCCGCGCCTAAAATGGAACATGGGCCGGCGGTTTTACAACACAACACACACACAACTAATAACTTTGGGCTTTTTAGAAAAAAAAAAGATTGAAACAAGATTTTAAAAAAAAATTTGGCCCAATTTTATTAAACCTTTTTGAGTTTTTCATTGAAATAACAAAGTAAATATATTTTTGGTATTTTCTTTTAGTGTTTAAATTAAGATAAAAAAATAAACTGAAATAAAATAAAATAAACTAAAGTATTTTTGGCTTTTTGATAAATTTGAAAGTTAAAATCTTTTTGGGATTTTTTGATCTTATTAAATTAAACTTAAAATTAAATAAAAATATGACCAACCTAAAATTTTAAAAATTAACTACAAAAGTTAAAAAGAAACAAAGAATTATAAAAATTTAAAATCCTATCTATACTCCCCCTCAAATAAATACTTGTTCCTTTCCTTTTCTTTTTCAGATTATACTCGACAACCCTTTTTAGCCTTTTAGAAACAGACAAACCTGGATATTGTTTGCGTCCCACTCCGTGATGAACAATTCACATAGCAATTTGTCAGGATCATTAATTATTAAACATGTACACAGATAAGAAAATATTGAGTTTTAATTTTGTGACACAATCCTTAAATTTAAATAACGGATAGTTTCTAAAATAAAGGAATTTCAATCACGATAGATTGAAATAGAATTATTTAAGATAATATCTGATATTTAATTGGAAGGCAGATTCAACATGCCGATATGGGATACTAAAAACTGAAAACGAGGTTCGTCTAAAGCTTTAGTAAATATATCTGCAAGTTGATATTCCGTGCCAACAAAATACAACTCAATGGTTCTCTTTTCTACGTGATCTTTAATAAAATGATACCTGATATCTATGTGTTTTCTTCGAGAGTACTGCACGGGATTGCAAGAGATGGCAATTGCACTTCGAGAATCACAGTAAATTGGGATATTGGTGAGTGAGAATCCATAATCGCGTAATTGTGTTCTCATCCACAGCACTTGAGAGCAACAGCTTGCAGCTGCTACATACTCAGCCTCAGCTGTAGATGTGGTGTGTCTCCTAAAAACTGTATTCCTCCCGACGTGCTTTTTCTGTCAACTCTACAACCTGCAAAATCAGCATCTGAAAATGCGGTAAGATCGAAATCGGTTCCCTTTGGATACCATAGACCAAGTTCGGGTGTACCCTTAAGATAACGAAAAATGCGTTTTACCGCAGTTAGGTGTGATTCTTTTGGGTCGGCCTGAAATCTAGCACAAAGACATGTTGAAAACATTATATCCAGCCTACTGGCAGTCAAGTATAGTAAGGATCCTATCATCCCTCTGTAAGTTGTATTATCAACACTTTTCCCAGAAGGATCGGTGTCTAACTTACAGTTGGAGGCCATGGGAGTTGCGATACTCGTGCAAGAGTCTAACTTATACTTCTTGAGAATGTCAAGAGTATCTTTCGACTGGTTCTCAAAAATCTCATCCTCAAGTTGTTTGACTTGTAATCCGAGGAAAAAGTTCATTTCCCCCATCATACTCATCTCGAACCTGGATTCCATTAGGGCTGAAAAATCCTTACAAAAATTACTGTCAGTAGATCCAAATATAATGTCGTCGACACATATTTGTACTAGCATTATATGTGGGCCTTCCCTTTTAGTGAACAGAATTGTGTCCACCACACCTTTATAGAAACCGGCAGAAATAAGGAAATTTGAAAGACTATCATACCATGCTCGAGGTGCTTGTTTTAAAGCATAGAGGGCTTTATCTAGCACATAAACATGGTCAGGTTTATGTGCGTCAACAAAGCCTTGTGGTTGTTCAACATACACCTCCTCGTTGAGTTCACCGTTTAGAAAGGCAGTCTTGACGTCCATTTGGTACACTTTGAAATCTTTGTGTGCCGCGTACGCCAAGAAGATTCTGATTGCTTCGATCCGTGCAACTGGAGCAAAGGTCTCGTCATAATCTATCCCTTCTTGTTGTCGGTAGCCTTTGGCAACAAGTCTTGCTTTATTCCTTATCACAATGTCGTTCTCATCTCGTTTGTTCTTAAAAATCCACTTTGTTCCGATGACAGTTCGGTCTTTTGGTTTGGGAACTAACCGCCATACTCTTAGCTGTTCAAACTGGTTGAGTTCCTCTTGCATTGCAACTATCCAATCTGGATCTGTCAGGGCTTCATCCACACGAGCGGGCTCTATCATACTAAGGAATGATGCGAAAAGGCATTCATTAGCAGATGCTCTACGAGTTTGGACTCCTGTTGATACATCACCAATGATTTGATCTGTTGGGTGACTGCGGGTCCATTTAATTTCGTGTGGAAGGGGTGCTCGGGATGGAACCTCTGTGGTTAATGTGGGAATGGATGAAGATTCATGGTCAATGGTTTCAAATGATGGTACTACTGGTTCCGGTTCGATTCCCGAGTGTTCAGGTAAAGGAAGAATTGTTGGTATTATATGTGAGGGTATTATAGGAGTAGATTCAACTGCGGATGTGTCGGTGGATGATGTAGATGGATGAGGGTATGTTGATGAAGATGGAGCGGAGAAACTTTGTGGCGCAGTTGATCTGGAAGGATCACCTACATTATTGACAACATTAGACACACTAGCGTTAGGACCGAAAAATTCAACATAAAAAGGATCAAACAAATTAACCAAATCAGAAGAAGAAAAAGAAATGGGGTTATTGGAAGAGTCTCCAGGCATTTGAGTAATGCGAGGTCCTGATTGATCAACTTCGGGTGCCAGTTCAGCCAACTCATCAAATGTGACGTGCACACTTTCATTGACCGTTCTGGTTCGGGTATTGAATGCGCGATACGCCTTCGAGTTGGATGAGTATCCAATGACGATCGCTTCATCCGCCTTTTCATTAAACTTCCCGAGGTTGTCTTTATCATTCAGCACATAGCACCTACAACCAAATACACGTAAGTACTTGATAAATGGTACCTTATTTAAAAAGAGTTGGTAAGGAGTTTTGTTAAAGCGCTTATGGATAATGGAGCGATTTTGTGTATAGCATGTTGTTGATACGGCTTCGGCCCACAAGAACAGAGGTAGCTTCGAGTATGTGAGCATTGTACGAGCGGCTTCCACAAGAGTACTGTTACGCCTTTCCACGACCCCATTTTGTTGAGGTGTTCGAGCAGCATAGTATTGATGTTGAATACCTTTGGATCGAAGGAAGCCCTCAACTACCGAGTTCTTGAACTCCGTGCCGTTATCTGATCTGATTGATTGCACTGACAGCTGCTGTTGGGTCTCGACACTCTTGGTAAAATCTATGATTTCTTGAGCTGTCTCGTCCTTGGAACGTAAGATTCTGACCCAGGTATATCGTGAATAGTCATCAACGATAACCAACACCTATCGTTTCCCATTTATGCTTTGAGTCCTCATCGGTCCGCATAAATCTATGTAAAGTAACTCCAATACTCTTTTTGTTGATGGTTCGGGCTTTGGTTTGTGAGATGATCGTTTCATTTTTCTTTTCTCACAAGCTCCACAGAGATGATCCTTTTCATAGCACAATTCAGGAAGTCCTTTAACCAATTGTTTCGCAGCTAGCTTGTTGATATTATCAAAGTTCAAATGGGATAATCTTCGATGCCACAACCAAGAGTCTTTTGAAGATGCTTTTGATAGTAGGCAAATGTTATCCTTCACAATTAGCTTAGCTACGTCAATGGTGTAGAGGTTAGAGTTTCGGGAACCTGTTAGGATTTCTTTTGCATCCATACTCTTAACACTGCAGTTCTTAGCTCTAAAAGTTACCTCTAATCCTTTGTCGCAGAGCTGTCCTATGCTAAAAAGATTATGTGATAACCCCTCAACATAGTCAACGTCCTTGATGACCAGATTATTTAGAACTAAGTCTCCATATCCTTTGATATGAGCCTGATGGTTGTTCCCGAATTTTACAGTTCCGCAATACTGTTCTACAACGTTCGACAGCAATTCTCTTCTTCCAGTCATGTGCTTGGAGCAACCCGAATCCATATGCCAAATGGACTTAGCCTGATAAACATATATATTCATATAATGAAAAACTATATGCATTCAAACACATCCATTTTTAATTCACAATCAAACCGTGTTCTGAACCGAGATGTTCACAAAACATGATGAGTTAAGACCGGGTCCTGGGCTGTGTGCACAGAAGCCAAACGTGTCGGTTTAGGCACAACTGACAAGCAAAAGAACGGGTCCTAGTCTAAGGTAACTAGAAGCCATTTCTTTGAAGAACGGGTCTTGATCAGAAGTAACCAAGAACCATCTGCATAAAGATAACACAACCTTGGGTACCCACCTCAATATGGGTCCCTTTTTGTTAGGATTTTCAGATTTATATGGCACGTGTACAGTTTTAGGAACCCATTTAGCATTTGTGTGTGGTCCGGATGCACAACCCTTTGGAATCCATTGAAGATTGGATTTATTGGGCTTTGGAACCTTAGGCGCTGAAATTGCCTTTGGTTTTTGTCTTTTTGAGACCTTTTTGACAGTTGCTTTGGTTTTGGGCCTTGGCAACGGACAAATCTCAATTTTATTTGAGGCCGATGATGCAACATTTTTTGTTTTCTTTTTCTGAATTCGTTTAACAGGATATGGCACGAAAGCATTCATTTCAGAAACCTGTCGTCTATATCGAGTTGGACATAGATTAAATAAATCACTGAAAGAGTACTTTAAAGGAACAACAAAATTCAGTACATCATTACAAGCGTTGTCACACACATTGTTACATAAATTGTCTTTAGAGATTACAGACATCCTATCTCTAGTAACAAATTCATTTGGCATTAAAGCCTTCTTCACAAAAAAAAACTTGTAAAATCCAGCATGGTGGTTTTTGGGACTCTTCTTATATGATCTGTAGGAACAAAATGATTAGACTTGGATTTGATCTGAGTCTTTTTAGAAACCTCATTTTTGAAAGGTTTTGAACACTCACCTTTGTAAATGACAGAAGAAGTTTCAGCTTTGGTCTTACCTTTATTTGATGACACACATGGAATTTTAGTGGAATGAGAAACTGTTTGTTCTTTTGAAAGATCTTTCAATTTTTATGAAACCATTTCAAAATTTTCTCTGTAGACAGTAACTTCCACAGATTGTTGAAAAGATTGACTTACCAATTCTTCTTCGCTCTTAAGAAGAGCATCTTGAAGATCAAGTGCTTTCTTTTGAGACGACTTTAATTCCATTTCTAAAATAGTGATTTGTTGTTGAAGAACTTTTGCAGGAATATAAAGTTGAGGAGTTGATTTTAGGGTTTCTGTTTTCAATTCAGCTTCTGAATAAGTTGACAAGAAGTCTTCCTCTAAAGTGGGTACTCTAGAAGAATAACTCTCGTTAAATTCTTCATATTGAAAAGAAATTTCTTTATCTTTACGAGCGACACGTTTCTCATTTTCTTGGTTTAAAACTTCTTTTGATGACTCAAAAAAGAAAGATTTAAGACCGGCTCCCATATAATTCAGGTCATAAAATAAAGGTAAAACATTTTGTGCCTTTTCCAAATTTTTAGGATTTTTAAAATCAATTCCTTGTTTAGAATGGTAAAACCTAGTTTCTTTGGGCTGATTTAAGTGGATAGTTTGTTCTGTTTGACCCCTTTTTAAAAATGCATCGTCAAGGGTCTTTATTCTTGAGTACAAACTTATCCTTTCTTCTTCAATCATTTTGTATTTTTCTAAACTGTCTATATTTTCCATATTTACCGCATCTAATTGTTTTGTAAGTACAGAAATTTCTTCTTTTAAAGAGAGTTTTTCTTTTGATAGCGTGTCCATGCAAGATTCAAGATATATATTCCTATCCTGAACACCTACTTTTTCTATTAACATCTATTTTATAACATTATGATTAGTTAACCACTTTGAATGATATAATTCAGATGATTCTTTTAGAATTTGAGCTTGATGTTCAGCCTGTACACACTTTGCAGTTTCAGCATTTAATCTAGCTTGTAGATCAAGAATATGTGTGTGCAGTGTACATTCATTATCTACAAATAAATTATTTACATGTGCAGGAATGTAACAGAAATATACCTCATTTGACTCAGAACCGGATGAAGAGCATTCGGGATCGTTGGTTGTGGTCATCAGACATGCTGGTGGATTTTTCAATGTCTCCCCCTCAGCAGCATGATCTGAATTTTCAGCAGTGGAAACAGCACAGTTCTCCAACCCAAGACGATCAACCATGTAACAGTTCTTGCCCTTGTCATCCTCCTCGTCAGAATCTTCAGCATCCCAGTAGTCTTCCTGGGCGACAAGGGCTAACGCATCCGTTCTTTTCTTGGCGGCCTCGAGCTTTCGTTCGTAATATGCAACGTCTCTGTAAAAATTGTTCTTACATTCCCGAGCGAAGTGGCCCGGTTTACCACACTTGTAACAGAGACGTTCATCTGCGGCTTTCGGCTCGTCTGCTCTCGGCCGTTCATCTCTTCTTTCCGCCGGCCTCTTATCGGCGCGGCTCTCGGCTGTCATCTCGCCTTCTGTCCCTTCTTTCGGGCTCTCTCCTCTCATCTCGGTGGTCGTCCCTATGATCATCCCTTCGATCGTCCCGCCTGTCATCCCTTTGATCAGCGCGCCTATCGTCTCGCCTTTCATAACGGCGATCATCTCGATAGTCGCGTCTATCGTCATACCTGCGATCATCCCGATCATCCCTACGGTATTCATCCCTGCGATAATCATCGCGTCGTTCATCCCTTCGGTCATCTGAGTACCTCCGTGGACCGGTGTCATAACGGAGTTGATTGTTAGTCTTGTTGGAGAACTGTCACTGTTGGAGACGGTTGGTCCACAAGGCTATCTATTCCTGTATAGAAGCTTCTTCCTCATCAAAGACCTCACGCGGAGGAGAAGCATACCTTTACTGTGACGACGAAGAACCTGGAGCAAAGGATGGTGTCGGAATCTGCGTGTTGGTGATCAAGGCGAGTGAATCATTTGGTTTCAACCTGGTGTTGGCTGATAGCAGTAGAGAGGCCAATTGATTTGCCATCAGCTTTTTTTGATCTACATCCCCTTGATACTTCTTGAGATCCTTAAAGACGACATTGATTGATACCTCAGGAATGTTCAGGACTCGTTTCGTGGCCCGACAAGCAAGCTGCCACTCGGGGGCTAAGGCTGCAAAGAACTGGATGTTGATGTCATCCCTGTCCTTCTTTATGTGCAGTTTGTTCAACTCATTTAGGACCGCACAGAACCTTGTAAACGTGGCTTACATAGATTCCCCGTCTTTTGCACGAAACTCTGTAAACTTAGCCTTTGCCTCCTCAATCTTGGCACGATCATCGAGATCTGCCCCCAGCATCTGGACTTCCAACTCGTCCCACATTTATTTGGCAGACATTTTGCTGTCTACGCCAACCAGAATATCAGTGGGGAGGGCCTGATAGATCAGATATTCTGCCCTCTTATCAGAATGCTGTCTGTCTCTCTCGGCGTCATTGGCCGGTTCACGTTCAACTTTTGAGGCTAAGACAGGGGGGTCAGCCTCAGGTCGGGCTGCTATCTCCCGATAATAGATTACGGGACCTTCGGAGATGGACTGAAGCCTCAAATTCCCAAGCGGTTGCATTCCAACGAATTTAAGGAACCGGGATTTCCATTGTTCATACTCATCTAGATAGAGAACAGGTGGTCTATTCTCAGATCCGAGTACGAGAGCTTCTCTAGACATGATGATGGGTGCTGAGTAAAAAAATGAAGATCTTAAAGGTGGAAACTGGACACGGATGGGCTGGACTTAAGACGAATAGTACTGAATTCGGATGGAAGGGTTATTTCGGATGGAATGGGTTCGGATGAACAGTGTTTCGGATGAGAAGAACAGAATTCGGATGAATTGGGTTTCGGATGGTGAAGCGTAATTCGGATGGAAAGTGAATTCGGATGGATGATGTAATTCAGATGAGAAAGTACTTCTGATGGACAGAATTCGGGTGAACAGTAATTCGGATGGGTCTATGATTCGGATGAAATACGAATGCGGATGATGACCTAATTCGGATGAAGACCTAATTCGGATGGCGTAGATTTCGGATGAACAGAGGCACCTCAGATGAAATTAAGGGAACCGAATTCGGATGGTCCGAATTCGGGTGAACAGTAGACAGTCCTTAGGGAAATGTCCAGGTGGGGACCGAATTCGGATGGTCCGAGTTCAGATGGTCCGAAATGGATATGGTCCGAAATTTGAAAAATTTAAGTCCAAGTCCAAAATGGAAAAATGGAAAGCCTGATCTGAACTTCAGATGGTCCGAAGTTCGGATGAGACCTAACTATGGTCCGAAATAGGCAGATGGGGGTCCGAAATGCACCTACAGATGGTCCGAATTGGACCGCAGTGAGGTCCGAATTAGGGTGATATTTGGTCCGGATTGGGTTCCTAAGGGGTCCGAATTACAGCAGGTTTTATCAAGTTTTTGTAAGGTCTACCACTAACAGATCTATCTATACGCGAGACCGTCAACGAGTGCGGAATCCTCGTTAACGGGTTGACGGAAACAACTCTCACACTGAACACGGAGACTATCAACAAGCTGTACGGACGAACACGAACGCACCTACTAGATGATTCTCTCCGAAAGAACACTCACAAAGCTGATAAACTCGAGATCGCCTCTTGCTAATCACTCACTCGAAATCTGCAAAAAGTCTCTTAATAATTCGAGTCTATCCCTAATTATAGATGACCATTCGAGTTTGCCATGGGTCAAACTCGAATCAGGCCCAAGGCCCCATTCGAGTTTGTCCACATGACACTCTCGAATGTGCCTATAGGAACACATTCGAATCTACTATAGATTCGAATTCAGTTCACTTTGTGAATTCGATTTTAATCTAAATTCGATTCTCACATCTTAAACCTGTATTTGAAACTTATGTTTCTGACTTATGTTTGATTATATCTTTGATCTTTATATTTGAACTTCCTGTAATTTATTACATCAAGTTCAATCATACAATCAATAACTATCAAACATATATATCAAACATTCGTTAGTACCCAATACTTTGAATATTACTTGAACCAAAATGTTAGATCACTTAGACTGCTATCGTCACACAGGGTGTACCAACAGACTCCCCCTTGACGATAGCTTCTAACAATTCACACATTTGATTAAGTACTTTGTTTATTTATTCAAACTGCTTCCAGCATACAAGCCTTTCTCGATACAAACTTTAACTACATTTTCATACTTCCTAGCCTCACTATCCATATGAGTGTCGCTTGAGATTCTATGAGAATGAAGTACTTGAAGGTCATCTTTAGAAAGATTTACAAGATGAAGGGGATCGTAGACTCTAAGAATCACTTTTTCTTCAAAATCTTCCATCACGGCTTCTCCCGTCTCACTTTCCACATACCACCAGTTCAGATTTTTCATGACGTCCTGTGGCATTGGCTTGAGTGGAACCTTTCTCAGACATCTCACTGGTCTGTATTGTATTTTCATCCATGGACGCCCAGTCAGAGGATCAATTCGAGAATGGTCCATTACTCGTTTTCCTACTCTCGGATTGAGACGTTCGAACTTCCTCGACCTTCCTTCTTTTCTTATGATCTTGGCAATTATTTCAGCGTAAGGGTCGTTGCCGATGTTGATTAACTCCTTCCATGCTAAAGCTTTTATTTCGATCTTTGGCAAGGAGTTGAACACTTTCAGAGTTCTTCTTAGATACTGGAGACCATCTTTTCTTTTAATGATGAATAGCTGCAATTCCCTATCAAAGAACCAGCTCAATATACTTCCTGAAAGTTCTCCAGTATTCGGCACACGTATCTTCCTTTTTAGCTCCAACTCTCTTTTCTCTGCCCTAAACCATAGTTTTCTTTTCTCTTCATTGGTGAGGTCTCTGGCAGGTTCTTCACTTGCTGATTCAACATTTAAAGCAGCGTGTACCACTTCGATGTCAATCATCTGATCTCCTTCCGTTATGTAAGTATCTGTGATGGGGTTTTACTGAACAACGATCTCGTTTGCTTCATCATCTTCATCAGCACAAACTTCATCATCAGATTTCCAATCTGGTACATCTTTGGGCACAAATTCTCCTTCTTCTAGTTCCTCCATATCATCCTCAAAATCAAAGCCAAGGTCCATAGGGTCATCATCGAGATCCATTAGGGCTTCGATCTTTTCATTTATCTCCGACTCTGTGGCTTTGGAGGAACTGGCTTCACCTGATGCAGCTCCTGTCTGTTCCGGCTCCCCCTAAGTCTCAGCATTCTGAGCAGCAGAAAAATCTACTGGCTCACTAACTCTTTGCGTGTTGGGATCATTGCCGTCATTATCACCATCCTTATCTTCCTCCCTGGGCAGCTCTATTTGATCCCTGCAGCTTGTCTCCCCCTGAGCATTTAGATTTTGCATTAGTTGCTCAATCAGGGAGCGCATCGATCTTATTTCGGCTGCTTGATCAGCAACAAATGTTTTCAACTCCAAGTTCTCTTCCTGTACCTTGCCCACAACCTTCTTTAACTCGGCATTTTCGATATCCAGTTGGGCATTATGCTTTTGTATTTCATTTAGAGCCGTTGTCAACCCAAATATTTGAATGTGCTGGAAGTCAACTCTTCTCTTCATCTCAGAAAATCTCTGATTCTCCATGAAGGTGGATGAGGTTGATGGAATGGATTGTATTGGGGTTGGTATGATTTGTGATGGGATGTACGGTTCAACAGGTGGTGGTGATGGTGGAATGGAGGATTGAGTAGGTGGAGGTTGAGATATTTCAGGTTGTGCAGCTGAAGCTGAGGTAGCTCCCTGCATAAACCGATGACGTTTAGCCCTTTGCCTTGTCAATAATGGAGCAACTTCTTCTTCCTCAAAATCAGAGTCATCATACTCCCTTAATGCTCTACGCCTCGTAGCTTCTTCAGTCACTACCAATCTCGACCCATAAGTTCCTATCTGAACGGTTGGTTCTTCGGTTACAGAATCTGGAACTTCAACTTCAATCTCTTCCATATCTTCAGATTCAGTTTCTGAAGAGGACTTGTCATTACCTGTTTGCTCAGGCTGATACTCATCAACTTCCCTAAGAACATCATCTTCTCCTTCCGGAGGCTCTAACAATTCTCCAACTAACGCTGCTGTTATTTCTTCATTGGCATTTGGACCAGCTTCCCAAATCTCATGCAGTGTTTGACATAACTGATCAGATGTCGGAATAGATACTGCTGGTGTACTTGAAGGTCCAGCCTCTTGTGGCTCTTGAACTTGACTAGTGGAAGGCCTCTCTGCCTGAATTTGACTCGCAGAAGGTCTTTGGCGTCTCCTCTGTTGTGGAGGGCGCGGTTGTTGCTGTTGTTGCTGTGGTTGTCTCTGCGGAATTTCCACTGCCCCTGCCCAGTTGGCATCTTGAGGGGCCACAAAATTCGGATCGATTATAGCACCAAATAAAGGTGTCTCAATCGGGACAGCTAACCTTCCTCGATGAGAGGAGCAGTCTGCAAAAATCCTCTAATCGATAACCGCTACACTTTGAATTTCATTAAGTTGCGGCAGGTTTGGCAGAAAATGCCTGATGAGCATCATCACAAAGCGGGGATAAAGAAGAAATCTTTCCCTCTCCGGAGCCGTTATCTGGTGAACGAACTCGGAGAAAAACATTTCTGAAAAACTGAAACACCGATTATAAACCAATGCAGTAATCCCTGATTGGATCTTCGATACAATATAATCAAATCCCGCTTTCTTGGCCGCAAAGCATACCATGAACACGTGCGCCAGAAATCTCCATTGCCCAATGAGTCCACTCTTCATATAGGATGCCTTAGTAACATCCAAGCTATAACCCATACTCACAAAGGCAGCCTGCCTAATACTTAACGGGAAATCTATAGGTCCATCTCTTCCTCCTGAGTTCCTGTTAGGCACAAAAAGGCCTCAGTCAAACCTGTTCTACATCTGAGGGGGAGATTTATAATCAAACCTGTTGATGCATTTGAAGGTTGAATTTAAGGCCTGTTATATGTCTTATTGAAACCTGAAAATGATTTGCAATATCAGTCTAAAGCTGTTCTATATGTTGCATGTGTTGCAACTTAGACAGTTTGTCCAAGCTGCTCTGTCTGCTGAACAGGCTGGACATAAACTGTCTACGCTGCTCTACACTGTTGAGCAGCTTGGGCATTTTTAAAGTGTTCTGTTCTTTGTGAACAGAACCTGTTCTTTGTGAACAGGCTAAACACTTTATGGAATATGTTTCCAAGTCATCATGTATTGTTTTTTACTACAAGATCAGTTTACAAAGTCGAAGACAAAGTGGAAAACAGAGCTGCTCAGCCTGCCCACGCTGTTCTATAACATGAAGACAAAAGGTTATTTGAAAAAGGGTGACAGACCTTTTTCTTATATCAAAATAGGCCTTTACAAGGAAGAAAGACGCAAAGTTGACATTCCTAAATTAGTTAAAGGCAATGCAACAGTAGACAAAGTAAAAAGACAAAAGTTCTGCACATGTGAAGACAAGTCTGCTTTTCAGAAAAGTGTAGAAAAGGTTATGTTGTCTTTTCAACAAGACTTCTCCTTTTTCATTCCGTCCAATGAAGATGTTTCTCTTAGATCCTCTAAGTGAGTATAAAAGGAAGCTTCTAAGGACAGAAAGAGGTGTGAAGAAAGCTAAGTGCTGAAACCAAGAGTGAACGTGCAAGTGTGATTTTCATGCATGCAAGCCTTCTGTGTAAATCAGTATCTGTGTGTCTAAGCTGTTTTACATAAGTTGTTCCCTTAAGTCTTGTCAACACAGTGAGTGCTTCTTAGTGAGTGTATTCATTGTATTTTAGTTTGAGTTTGTCTTAGACTAGTAAACATACTGTTGTATCTGTCATCTCAGCTTGAACTATTCCGCATTCAAGCTTGTTTGTAATTAACAAATTGTTGATAATACATACAAACATTGAGAAAATAATGTGTAGTTTTTAATAGCTGTATTCACCCCCCTCTACAGCTTAAAGCTATATACTTTGGGAACCTCTCGGCACCTACAACTGGTATTAGAGCAGTTTAGAGTGTGTGTCATTCTAGATCTCTCATTCTCCCAAGTTTCCATGGACAACAGTGCTGCAAATTCTTCTTACTATGACAATGGCTCTATGGGCAAACCTCCAAAATTTAATCATCAAAACTTCTCTGGTTGGAAGTGCAGAATGATGCTCTACTTAGAGAATCTGGATGTACAACTGCCAGAGATAGTGATGGAGGGTCCATACGTGCCAACCTCTGTTACTACCATAACTCCAGCGGTTGAAGGAGCTGCTCCTAAAATCAAGACCTTTGAGAAAGCAAAAGCTCAATGGTCTGATGAAGACAAGAGATTGGTGGCTCTGGATGCAAAGGCCAGAAACAACCTGGTCATTTCTCTCCCTGATGATGTGTTCAAGCAGGTTGAGAAAATGAAGACAGCAAAGGAGATGTGGGATACTTTGTGTACCGTCTATGATGGACCCACAATCACACTGGACAACAGGATCAACAATCTTGTTAGACAGTATGAACTTTTCTTTGCTAAACCAAAGGAGACTCTCACTGAAACCTACACCAGGTTTACTGCTCTAGTGAATGATCTCAAAGCTGTTGGGATCACCAAGGACAGTCTTACCCTGGTGAATAAATTTCTGGACATTTTACCTGAAGAGTGGAACTACTTTTCAACAATCCTAAGGAACTCAGGTACTATCAGAAGTATGGATCTGTTCAATATGTACGGATCCTTACTGAATGATGAACAGTCAAGGCAACAAAAGAGAAATGCCTTGGAAATGTCCAAAAGAGGTGCAGCCTTTGTGGCTAATGTGAGACAGCCTGTAAATCAGGTGAGTGATGTGTTCATTCAACCTGATCAACAGGATGATGAAAAGGAGGAGGTGTCAGACGAAGAAGATGCTGCAGATCTTGCTGAACAAGATGATGAGCAAATGATAGCCATGCTTGTCAAAAAGTTCAACAAGAAAAGGTTTGGAAGAAACATGCTACAAGGAAGCTCAGGTGCTAGGAAAAAGAAGGCATTTGACAAATCCAAAGCTGAGTGCTTCAAATGTGGCAAAACTGGTCACATAGCTGCTGACTGTGTGTCAAAAGCTGTTGGTCAGTCATCCAAACCCAACAAGACTAACAAGGATGATGGCTATAGGGTTAAGTACCTTATGGCCATGGCTAAGCTGAGGAAATTGGAAAACTCAGTGTCTTCCAATCGCCAAAAGGGACTTATGGCAGAGACATGTGACTTGGAGGAATCTGATTCATCATCTGATGAAGAAGATAATCAATGTCTGATGGCCAACACTGATGCCCCATCAACAAGCAGTTTCAAACAGGATATGGCTGAAGCTGAAGCCTTCAGCAGCTTCGAGAACTGGAATCCTACTATGATGTATAAGGTACAAAATTTTATGGCTTACAGTTCTGAAGAAAAAGTTAAAATGTTTGAATATATGCTTGTTGATCTCAAAGCTGCTGTTGAGAAGCATGATGCTTTACTATCTGAAATCTCTAAGCTTAAAGCTGATCTTAAAACTAAATCCAGTAAACTGGACAGTTTCCATAAGTTGGAAACTGAGCTTGATGAGTTAAAACACATCAACTCTATTTTACTGGAAGAAAAGAGAGAAACGGATATAAAGCATGCTAAGCTTCAAAAGATAGTTGACTCTTGGTGCCAATCTGCACAAAAAGTCAGCCATTGTATAAGTCAACAGATTCCTGCACAAATCCAAGCCTATCTTGTAGGGGATCTTGACACAGCAGCTTCCATCGTTGAGATCAATAATCTGAAAGAAGATTTATCCACTCTTGGTGAACTTCCAAACACATTCATTCAAAATGTGAATGGTAAACTGATCTCAACAAATAGGTTTGTCAGGCCTCAAAACACTGACAGCTTGTGTGAACTCAGCTCAAAAGCTGATGTTGGAGTTTGTTCTCCAAGTCAGCCTGCTAAGTGCTCTGCTAGCTCACACAAGCAAAAGAAAGGAAAACATGTTCAAACTGAAGTTGTGGATGCTAAACCTGTTGACAAAACAGGTTCTAAGTCCAAAGCTGATGGTAAAAAGCATGTTAATCCTTTTGATGCTAAACACTTTGAAAATAAGTTTTCAAAAGGTAAGCAGCCTGTTTTCAACAAAGGTAAGTCTCATGTTGAAAACAAAACTGCTGTGATTTCAAATAAGTTTTCAAATCATAGTGGTAAATTGGTTTTAAATGAAAATAAGTTTTTCAAAACCAAACACAGTGAGTATGCTGATTGGCAGCATAAATCTCAATCCAGTAGGGGCAAAGGCAAAGCCATTGCTCAAACTAAGACAACTGGGAATAAGTTTCCCAAACATGTGGAAGCTCAAAAGCTAATCAAGCTTCCTGTCTTTGACATCTGTCCTCCCAAAAAGAGGAAAGAAGAGACAGTCAAAGCTGTGGCTATTGAACTCTCCACACAAGCTGTTGATTCAACAAAGAATGCTAAACCTGCTGAAAGAATCAACAAAAATAACTCAGAATGTGTTTCTGAAAGATCTTCTTCCAAAAATTCTAAAAAGAGAAAATGTTACAAATGTGGGAAGAAGACACATCTGGCCAAGGACTGTCCTGAATCTGAGGACATGAGTCCTGTTGACTCTGCTGTTTCCCTCACAGCTGTCACAAGCATTGGTGGAAATATCACAGTCACTGAGGATGGTATTCAAGCTGATACCATTCAAATAGGGAATATTAGTGTGGATATTTCAAGTCCATCAACAAATGTTGATGAAGTAGGAGAACTCATCTCTGTGATGAGTTCCCCTAAAAATGACTAATAATTCTCTTATCACTCCGCAGGAAAAACAACCTACCCAGGTTTGGTACTTGGACAGTGGCTGCTCAGGGCACATGACAGGTTGTAAAGAATTGCTGAGTGAACTCAGGCCTGAAAAAGGGCAAAAGTCACCTTTGGTGACAATGTACAGGGATCCACTGAGGGATATGGAACTCTTAAAGCTGGTGCTGCAGTGTTCCCAAAAAGAGTAGCCTATGTGGTTGCGGCTAACATAACCTTTGTTAGGCATAAGCCCAACTATGTGATGCTGGCTACCAGGTTAATTGATGAGCACCTGGGTTACATATTGGATTTCTCAAGGCCAAAGTTGTGTATGTGCTCAACGAAAGAAAGGTGTATATGTTGTGGATATGCATTCTGCTGACCCCACAACTGAAACCTGTTTTCTCACAAGAACAAATGCTGATCTAAACTGGCTATGGCACAGAAGACTGTCACATTTGAACTTCAAGAACATCAACAAACTCTGTAAGAAAGAGTTGGTGACAG
>JAANYP010004594.1:0-62768 GCA_020465985.1 Centrapalus pauciflorus | reverse complement strand
GGAACAAGATATGAAAAAGGGGACGTGATGAGTGGTTATTTGTGTAATACAAGGGTATTTTAAAATATACATATTTCTTTTGGCTAAAATGAAATAATAAGGATGTCAATTTGGTTATTTTTGACTTCTACTTGTGTTTAAATCATCCTAAATAAAACGCCTAAAAAAGAAGTTGGGAGTACTAATAATGATAAGTAATAAATGTTGTAGATATTTGAATACAAGTGACATAAAAACAATAATTAATGATGTAGTTAAATAATATTGTTATGGTTTGAAAGTAAATAATATTGATAGGCTATGAATCAACTTGTACGACATGGTGTAAGTGGCTAAAGTTAATAATATTGTTATGTAGGAAGCATCTATTTTTAGCTCTTTATTTTGTCATTCAATTATGAGGAGTCATCAAGCACAAACTATAAATAAGGTTTATGTTATTTGTATCACATTTTGTATAGTAAATTTGATATTTGTCAAGTTGTAACGTGTATAATAATTATTTAATACACTAAAAATAAAAAAATAAAATAAATTCATGTACGTCTGAGAACCTAAGATAGGATTCAAATGACACGTAGAGAATGTTCAAATAGCCAAAGGCATAAATAAATAAGATGTCAAGTGCTAAGATTATGTTACGATATAATATGATGAAAGTATTTTTTTTTCTTTTTTTTAAAAAGAATATTTGAATAGCTAACTACTTATTTATAAACTTACTAGTTTATGAACCCACGTGTTACGTGAATAAGTTTTAATAAATAGTTATAACTTATAATTAAACCAATATAAATATTAATTCTTATAAAAAAATATAAGAAAAGTATAAATATTTATCTTTTTAAAAATAATATTTGTATTTATTTTTTTTATTTATAAAAAAATAATATAGTGCATTTATCCTTTTAAAACTTTTTATTTTTGATTTAATAAATTTTAATTGATAAAAATTTAGATTTCAGTTTGTATATAGTGTATTTATCTTTTTAAAAATAATATTTGTATTTATTTTTATTATTAAAAAAATAATATAGAGCATTTATCCTTTTAAAATAATAAATTGTATTTATCTATTATTTTTTATAATAATAAGTTGTATTTATCTTTTATTTTAAAAATAAAAAGTTGTATTTATCTTTTGTGGTGTAACGTGGAAGCGCCACGTATGCATTTGATGTTCTATTTTATTTTATATATATATATATATATATATATATATATATATATATATATATATATATATATATATATATATATATATATATATATATATATATATAATAGATTTTCTATTTTATTTTCTATTGTGTTTGTTTCTTATTTGTTTCATTTATGTGATATTTTTCTTTAAATACAAATGAAATTCTTTGCTTATATTTCCACCATTTAATTAATATTCCATGGGGCTGAATTTTATCAAACCAAATTCTAATAAACACATGCATTAATGAATTAATGGAAGGGTTAATTAAAAAAAATCATTATGTTATCCTAGTTTTATTAGTTTTATCGCTCAATGTTCTTTTTTATCCTTGTGTTATTTTTTTATTGTTGAAAACTGTAAAGTTCGTTATCGGTGGTAACCTACTGTTCAAGTTAAAAAATGATAACACAATTTAGTTTAAGGTCTATATTCAAAAAATCATTTAAAATTTAAGGTTTTTATCAGTTTGATCACTCACGATTTTTTCATACTGAATCCGGTATAAGATCCACATATTTAACAATTAGTTATATCAGAGTTTAGTAAATCAATTTGATTTTTCTAATGGAAAAAAATGTCGTAGGACTAAACTGATAAAATACTGAAAACATAATGGTTTTTTCAACACTCAACTAAAACATGACATCATAATTTTAAACCAGAATAACAGGTCATCGATAACAAGTTTTACATTTTCAGTAATAAAAGATAACATGATAATTATAAGGGTTAATTGTGTCAAAAGGTAAGTTATTGTCACTGTTTTTTCAATTTGGGTAATTACTAATTTTTTTTATTTAAGGTAACATACTTTCTAAATCAAGTCAATCATAGTACGTAACCATATCGGATTGAAAGGTAAAAGTTACTGATCACATGATATTTTTTTTGTCCATTCTTGATAAAAAAAACTTGTTCGTTGTGAATAATCTTGTTGATTTGGATGATTTGATGATGAATCAAGGGCATTGAAAAATCAAGTGTTTATGGTTCCAATGGTGAGGATACCTACGATTCCTAAGAGAAATATTTGGAGGTATTCATGGAAATCTTGCTTTTTAATTTAATTGAATTTCTAAATTTTGATGCGGTTATAGTTATAAAACCGAACTAGGTGAAAACCGAACTAGGTGAAACCGAGCGTGTCAGTATCGAAACCGAATTAGAAAAAAAATCATAGGAACCAAGAACCAGGCTGAAAATAACAGGTTTGGTCAAGTTCGATTCGGTTCCTGTTTGGTTCACGTAATCTGGAATTTTGCTAATCCCTATGTGTTCCATCTCTTTACTTTTCTTGGAAGTGCTTTCAACTCATTTAGTTAATTGCGTCAATATGTAACATATTATCATAATTTTTTCAATTTGGGTAACATACTAATTTTTTTTCTAATCAATGTAACATACTTTCCAAATCAAGTCAATCAAGGTAACCATTTTGGATTGAAATGTAAAAATTACTGACGTGACAATTCTTTGTCCAGTCAGTATTTTTTTTTACAGAAATAAACAGTTTAATTGTTATATAATGTGCACTATTTTGTGCAATTTAAAAGTACTTTTTGATAATATCTTGCTAATTTGAGCAAATTTAAAAATAATTAAGCTATATTAGAAATTAAAAAAATTGATGACTAGATACAGATGTGGTCATGTCAGTAATTTTTATCTTTCAATCCGATACTGTTACCTTGATTAATTTGATTTGGAAAGTATGTTACCTCAAATAGAAAAAATTTTAGTATGTTACCCAAATTGAAAAAACAGTGACAGTAGATTACTTTTTGACGTAATTAACCCTAGTTTTAAATTGACCTCTAGCTAAATATTAGTAAACTAGATTATATATCCATATACTAAGTGTTTTAAAATTATTTATTCTTTGGAATATTTAAACTTGAGTTTATTATCTTATAGATTTTTAAATTTTTTTATTTTAGCTTGTTAATTTGAAGAAGTATTATATATAGTTTCAATTAGTTTAGGAAACAAAAATAAAAAATTTCAAAAGTTCAAATTAAATGAAATAAGTGATATCCATGTTACTAAAATTAATGTAATTTTTATTTTTGGAAAAAAAGCGAGAAAATGAAAAAAAGGGTATTAAGAGGATGACATGTGACAAGAATTGTTCTCATTTATTATAATATAGATAGATGTGAATCATAATTATATAATTTAGTGATAATAACTTAATTATAATAGCATATGAAGTTTAAACTTTTGGACTTTAAACGCTTCAACTACATTTTAAAACCCAAGTAATTTAAGCTTATGAAAAATAAAATTGTAAGATTAATCTTAATTAATTATGATTTTGATGTGCTTTACTTATTTATTTAAATTATACATGCCTTTATGTTATGGTTTGCTATTGCTTCGATTCAGAAACATTTTGATGGGTTCAACTTGGACTTGTCTTCTCTCTTCCAGGTTGATTATTTAGCAAATGGTGGTTGCATTTCGTGGCGTTGGGCTCTTGAGAGTTCGGGGATTTTTTCTGTTTCTTCCTTGCGCCGGGCTTTGGATGATATGGGGTCCTCATCTCACAGAGGTATGCAGATTTTTTGGGTTAAATCTGTCCCAAGTAAACTAAATTTATTGGCTTGGAAAATTCTTCATTATAGGCTGCCGACGTACAGTAACTTGGTTAAGAGAGGATTGATTTTTCAGTCGTCTAACTGTCCTTTATGTGGGGTTGCTTTGGAATCTGAGGATCACTTGTTTCGTACTTGTAGTACTTCCAGGGAATTGATCGATGACTTTAAAAGGTGGTGGCGAGTGCGTGAACCGTATTGCGGCTCAGCAGCTTCTTTACTTTGCTGGGGGTTTGAATTGGGTTTTACTGGTACAGCTTTGGAGGCTTTTTCTGTGTCGGTTTTAGTTCTTTGTTGGGTCATTTGGAAGATTAGGAACGCCATTGCCTTTCCCAATGGCTCGAAGGTGGGTGACTCTCCTCTTGGGATGGTTCAAGCATGGTCTTTTTTTTGGTTATCTGTTAGAGGGAAGTTGCGTAAAAAACTGAGCTGGAACCTTTGGATTTGTGATCCGTTCTTGGAAGCTTCGTCTTAGCTCTTTGTTCATAGGGTGGGTTGTTTGGCTTTCTTTCTCTTTGCCTTCTTGTTGTCTTGGTGATGTTTTATTTTTCTGTTTTTCATTTTCTCTTGTACTGTCTCTAGCATCTTGCTTGATATTTTTATATATATATGATTGTTGCAGTTCAAAAAAAAAAAAAAACTACTTAACCAAACACATTTATTAATAAATATTTAAAGTCAAACAAATGTTTAATCAAATCACCAAGTCATTTTGTTTTTCTTAATTGCTATACATCAGAGTATGTACCACATTTATTGGTTATTAATACTCTCAACTTCTTTTAAGGCGTTTATTGCAACTACGTACGTACTGATATTGTTTGGACTTCTGTAACTAATAATATACACCTTAGTACCTTCCCAATTTTATAATATATAATATTACCTTGGGGAAAAAAGTATAGGCATGGTTAATTTTGCCGTAAAATGCGTCCTTAAATCCGCAAAATGTTTATTATAAAAATAAATCTATTAAAAGAATGAAAATTTAAAAATAATTATATCCGTCTGAATTTCAGTACTGCCATATTTTTTTTTTGAACAACAAAAGGTAGAACTAACCGGGAGTTTCGGCAATGCCATCACCCACGCTTAGAACACCCAAATTTATTAATAAACCAAATAGTAATCAGGGGCTAGCAAGCAGCTAGCGAAAATACAAAGAAAATCAGAAACAAGATGAGGGACAAACAACCCAAAGCGACCAAATTAAAGACTTACAATTAGCTCTATACTTTAACCAAGAGAATACATTGACTAGGACCTCTTCCTTTATTATTGAAGCTGAGACCTTCCTGTTATTAAAAACCACGTCATTTCTTGCTTTCCAAACCGACCAAATTACTCCACCAATTATTGTCTCCAAGAATTGTCGTCTTCTTTTCGATTTTCCTGATTGCAGAATCAAATCAATGAGCTCCTTCAGTGACTGATGATTATGCTGACCTATCTCCATTTCACCCCAGCAGATAACCCATCTCCACAATTCTTTAGCAATCGAGCATCCATAAAACAAATGTTCTTCTGATTCATCTTCCTTCCGACAGATAGGACATTCCAACGAGCCCGAAATAATATTTCTAGCTGCCAAATTTCTTCTGGTTGGGATTCTTTCAAGCAGAACTTTCCACAAGAAGCAGTTTACTCTCATCGGAAGCCAACCATTCCAAAAGCATTTTCTACTAGTGTGTTGTGTCGACAAACCTTCAATAATCGCTCTAAGTGAGCTTACCGAAAACTCGCCAGAAGACTCTCCATTCCATCTCCATAGATCCTTTCCATTACTAAGTACAACATTACTCAGTAGACTTTCCGGCCTAAGAATATCTTCTCGAAAAAGGATTGCCTCAAATCTATCTGTTGGAATATGTTTTAGTTGATGAAATATCAAAGTCTAGGGACTTAATATGTAATTTCCTTATAGTTTGTAAATGTGTATAAATAGTCATGTTGACTTTCAAAATAGGAAGATTTTGTGAGATCTGTCAGATATCATTTTGTACGCATTTGATTTAGAGAAAGCTGCTCTGTACAAGAATATTCCAGAAATCATTTTGTAATCATCAAGAGTATCAATCAAATCATTCGGTCAGTATTGATTACATTTATTGTTCTTATTAATTGCATATTGTTGATTGAATTCGTAGAAACTATATTTCACAATTGGTATCAGAGACTTAGGAATGAATAATTCTGTTTGAGATTGAATCTGTTCTTCGTGTTCTTGAGCATTTTTCGGAAAAACCCTAAAATCAATAGGGGTTTTGATTCTGTTGTTCATTTAAAGTGTAAATTGGATCGAAGGTTCAGGTTTCAAAGACGAATCAACTGAATACAAACTTGTTTTGATTTTCAAAACACAGAAAAAGACCTGAGCAATTTTCTGAAATTTTGAAAAGTTCAAAAACCGGTACTGTTTCATTGAAAAAGTCTGGTTTAGATCCATTTTTGCATAAAAGTGCTTTACAAAAAGTGTTTGTATTCAAAAACCTTACCTTCGATTACAATTTGAATGAAATTGGGTAAAATTTGGATTTAATCTGAATTTAAGACTTGAAAAACTGAAAATTCTAAGAAACTCGAATTATACACATCTTGTGTGTAAATCGAGTTGAATATAACAGTTAATCGAGTCGGGTATCTTAGTTAATCGAGTCGGGAATCTTAGATAATCAAGTCGGTTAGCTTTGTTATTCGAGTTGTTTCTTACTATTACTCGAGTTGCCAAACTGTAATATTCGAGTTGACAACTAGAATTTCAGAACAATTCGAGTTTTATATAAGACTAAATCGAGTTTTATACAAGACTCTTTCGAGTTTTGTATAAGACCAATTCGAGTTCTATATAAGACTCATTCGAGTTTTATATAAGACAGCTTCGAGTTTTATATAAAGCCCATTCGAGTTTTATATAAGACTCATTCGAGTTTTATATAAGACACATTCGTGTTATATATAAAGCCCATTCGAGTTTTATATAAGATCCATTCGAGATTTATAAAAGATCCATTCAAGTTGTATTCACTCGAGTTTTGCAACAGACACATTCGAGTTTTCTATAACATTGATTCGAGTTTTACAAAACACTCTTCAAGTTTTGTATAACATTCATTCGTGTTTAACAGAAGACTCATTCGAGAGTGAATTTCATATACTTGATTCGAGTTTGATCAAACACACATTCGAGTTTGTTCAAAGAATCAATCGAGTTTGATCAAAGATCCAATCGAGTTTGGGAAAAGACACAATCGAGATTCACACAACATTCATTCAAGTTTCACTCATAACACAAGAATCATTCAAGTTTGTCACACACATTAATCCAAACACAATTCACTGCTTGATTCAAACTGCTTATTGCTACTAACAAGTCATTGTGTTGTAGATTTCAGTACTAATCTGTATTTCAAGGTGTGATCAAATTTTTCAATCTCATTCGGAGTTCATTTGATCTTGGTTAAAGTTTCCCAACGAACAATCAACATGTCTAAAGATGCACTTGCTATGGGATCAAAAACCAAACCCCCAATCTTATACAGAGGGGAATATGTTCAATGGCGGGAGCGGTTTCTGGAATTTATAAGTTTCCATGATTTGTCTGAAGAAATGCTGAAATCATTAACTGAAGGACCAGCAATCTTTATGGAAACAATCCCAGGAGTACCAACTGGCAATCCCCCAATACCACCAAGGACTGTTGAGGTAACAAACCTAACAGAGGCCCAGAAAAAGAGAAAGTTAGGGGACAAGACTGCAAGAAAGTTATTGTTAATTTCAATCCCCAATGAAATATACACTTGTCTGACAAATACAAAGACTGCTAAATCCATCTGGGATGAAGTATGCAAAATCATGCGGGGATCAGACAGAGCTGCTACTAATAGGGCTAGGAATAGTCTAATGACATTTGAGAACTTTAGAGCCCGTGAAGGTGAACTTCTGGAAAACACTTATCTCAGATTTGTAAATCTGGTAAGTGAAGTAAAAAGAAACGGAGTGACGAAGTCCAACTTGGACATCAATGTCAAATTTTTAAATGTCCTAAATCCAGAATGGGAAAAATATGCTATGATCATCCAACAAACGAAAGATATAGAGGAGATGGATTTTCATATGCTATTTGAAAACCTCAACAACTACCAAGAAGTTGTTTTGAGGATAATATCTGGAAAGAAGAAAGCGGAAAAAGAAACTGTTGATCCACTAGCTCTACTGGCGGAGAAAAAGTATAAATACAAGCTCAAAAAGGAGAAAAGAGCGGTAATCAACAGTACATCATCAGAATCAGAATCATCAGATTCATCTGCAGATTCAGAGATTGAAGAGATGAAAAAACAGATGGCACTGCTTACAAAGGCATTTCAGAAGAAATTTTACAGGAAGCCAACAAACAACAAAATGCGCTACAAAACAGGCTCAAGGAAAGTTGAGAAAAAGGATAAGTATGAGAAAGCTGGAGAAAGTAGTGCACGAAAGTCTGACAAATATGAGAAGTCAGATAAATCAACCAAGAAGGAATCTGAACAGAAATGCTATAACTGTGGAAAACCAGGTCACTATGCCCGGGAATGCAGATCTCCAGTAGTCAAAAATTCAGACTACTATACAAGAAAGGCCCTCTTAGCCAAAGAGAAAGAGTCAGGCAAAGCTCTTATGGCGGAGGATGATCATTGGTTACAGTTATCTGAAGATGATGATATTTTAGATGAAGATGCCCATATCTGTTTAAAGTCAGAAATCTTCAATGAATCTGAACTGAGTGAATCAGCTATGATAGCTGAAGATGAGGTGTGGGTTGGACTGACGGATGAAGAGGATGAAGAGCAGAGAGAATCTGATTCTGATGAAGAGGAAGAAAAAGAAGAAGTTGCATTAATGGCATCTGGCCAAAATAAAGCTGAAAATGAGGAGGATTCAGAGTCTGATAACTCAGAGGATTCAGAAGGACAAGAGGTAAATTCTATTTCAGATTCTGATATTGACGACTCATGCATATTAGAAGAAAAACTAACTAATATGGCTTTCATGCTTAAAAAGTTTGAAAAATCCTTAAAAGCAGAAAAGAAAAAGGTTCATTCTTTGGAAAACAAACTTCTAAATGAACACAATTTAGTCCTAGATTTTTCCAAAGATAAAGCCTTAGCTTTACGAGCTGTCTCAGACTTACAAGATAAGGAAAAAGAACTTCAAAGCAATATACTCAATCTGAATCACAAAATATCTGATTTACAAGAAAGTCTGCGAATAACTGAATTAGAAGCCTCAAACTTTTCTGTAAAATATCATGCCATATTTGAAGAAAGAACTAAACTCTATGAGAAAATAAAGAAGATGGAGGATGAATTTATTAAAAGAGGGCAAACAGATCAAACAATATATTTAAATCAACCAAAAGATACAGAGTTTTATAACTCTAAATCTGGTATTGGTTGGGAAAATCCTAAGTATCTGACAAAAGCTATATCACATTCACCAACATTATATGATGTCAGATACATGAATTTAGGATTAAAAATGACATTCTTGAAAGCATCTGAAGAAGTAGAATCCAGTGAAGAAATCAAAAGGTCAAGATCAGACAAAATGCAAAATTATGTTGACTATACCAAGATAAATGAAATCAGCAACATTGTTGATACTAAAGAAGAGTACATTCAAACTTATTCTGAAAAGGATTTGTCTGAATTACCAACTCAGTCTCAAAAACTATATTTACCAAATTCAATTTTAGAACAGATAAATTCTGATTTAGAAATGAAAATTAAAAGTTTTGAGACAGAGAATGGAACACTCAAGTCTGAATTACTAAAAATAGAACAAAAGTTGCAAGATAAGTCTAAAAACATAAATGTGTCTGATCCACATTCATCTATTTCTCTGGATTCTATAAATTCAGAAAAAGAATTTGATCTGTTCATGCACTCTGATATTAATTCATTAGATCAAAGATTCGGTAAAATTGGTGAATTTATCAAACCTTTGACTAACAAACTATCAACTGGTAATAAAGAATCTGTTAAAATTCTGCAAAGAATGACTACAGACTCTTTAAAACCATCTGAATATTCACCATCAGTGAAACAAAAGAAGGAGAAAACAAAACAGCAAAATTGAACATTCTGTCTGTAATAATGATAAAACTGTTAATAATTCTTGTATTAAGTTTTCAAGATCAAAATTAATTGCTTTGAATTCTTATGTTTGTAAGTCTGAAACTGTGAAGTATAATAAGCTTGTGTGGCAACCAAAGAAAAAGGACTCATTGTATGAACAGAAAAAGGATCTACAGATAAAAATTTCAAAAGCAATTCCACAGCGAATTGTACAAAAGTGGATACCCAAAAGAACAATTCAAAAATGGGTACCTAAAATAAATTCAAACGATAAGCCTAAAGCCATATCAGTTAGAAAAACAAATGATACTATGCATGTTTTACCTAAAACTAAAGTACCCAACTACAAGTGGGTACCTCATGTGCTATTACGTTTTATAGGTAAACCATGTCTGGTACCTTGATTCGGGATGCTCCAAACACATGACCGGACAACGAGACACACTCACGGACTTTGTAGAAAAGTTCTGTGGGACGGTAAGATTTGGAAACGATCAGTTTTGTCCGATCAAGGGATACGGAAGTCTGAAGTATGACAAAATCACAATCCAAAAGGTCTTTTATGTTGACGGTCTTGGTCATAATCTATTCAGTATTGGACAACTGTGTGATAAGGGGTTAGAAGTCAACTTTAAAGCCAATCGGTGCAGCATTAGATCAGCACAAGGAAAAGAAATTCTAGCAGGAAACAGGAAAACAAATCTATACTCCATTGATTTAGCCTCGATCAATCTGAAGAAAGATGTCTGCTTATTGTCAAAAACAACATCTAAAACAGCATGGTTGTGGCATCGTCGCCTTTCACATCTAAATTTCAATGAACTGACCAACCTAGCAAAAGGAGGGTTAGTTAAAGGGCTGCCGGCGCTTAAATTTCAAAAAGAGCAACTATGTGCGGCATGTGAAAAAGGAAAGATGACAAAAGCCACACACAAATCCAAAACAGTACACTCATCCACAAGAGCATTAGAGTTACTGCATATGGATTTGTGTGGACCAATGAGAGTACAAAGTATAAATAAGAAAAGATATGTATTAGTGATAGTTGATGACTACTCACGATACACATGGGTGTTTTTCCTGAAATCCAAATCAGATGCAACCGAATCTATCATCGACTTCATCCGAAAAATACAAGTAAAGTTGCAACTCACCATCCAGACAATTCGCTCAGACAATGGAACAGAGTTCAAGAACAAATCATTAGACTCGTTCTTAAATTCAGTTGGAATTACACATCAATTCTCAGCTGCTCGGACTCCACAACAAAACGGTGTCGTTGAAAGAAGAAATCGGACACTAGTGGAAGTAGCTAGGACGATGTTGGCCTACTCCAATTTACCATTGTTCTTGTGGGCAGAAGCGGTTGCAACAGCATGTTTCACACAAAACCGTTCAATAATAAATAAAAGATTCGGAAAGACTCCGTATGAGCTGATCAATAAACGAATACCTAATGTTAAATTTTTCCATGTCTTTGGTTGCAGATGCTTTATATTGAATGATAAAGACAATCTGGGAAAGTTTAATCAAAAGGCGGATGAAGGAATCTTCATCGGGTATTCAAAGGAGTCGGTTGCTTTCCGAATCTACAACAAGAGAACCAAGATAGTCAACGAGAGCGTAAATGTTAAATTTGACGAAGGAGTGGTAATGGCTTCTGAACACACCAGTTCAGAACCCGGACCTAACATGCAGACTTCATTGGAGTCAAATAAACAAAATGCTGAACAAAATGAATTAAATAAGTTGTTTGAGAACTTTTATGATGATTATTTTGAAACTCCCAAATCTAATGTTCAAAATTTGGTGCCTGACAGGATCACTGAAGATCCAGTAGTAGTTTCAGATCTCTCTCAACAACAAAGTTCAGAAGAAACTGGAGAAGCTTCAACAGCAAAGGTGCAGTCAACTACTGAGACTCTACAACCAATTGAACCTCCACATACTTCTGAAACCCCTATTACTTCTGAACAGTCAGAAGCTCCTACCTCAGATGTTCCACCTACAACATCTGCAACAACTCCCGAACCATATTTTGATTCCAATCCCAACCAAGACCCAATAGAACCGTTTCCACATACAGTTAAGTGGACAAGAAATCACCCAATAGAGAATATCATTGGTGATCCATCTTCATCAGTCCAAACCAGAAGGGCTACAATAAATGAATGCTTATTTTCAAATTTTTTGAGTAAGATTGAGCCTAAAAATGTAAAAGAAGCCCTTCTGGATGCTGATTGGATTGTGGCGATGCAAGAGGAACTCAACCAGTTCGAACGGTTAAAGGTCTGGAGGCTTGTTGAGCGACCAAAAGACAAATCTATAATTGGCACGAAATGGATCTTCAAGAACAAGAAAGATGAACACGGTGTCATTATTAGGAATAAAGCTCGTCTCGTAGCCAAAGGATACAGTCAACAAGAAGGAATTGATTATGATGAAACATTCGCACCAGTTGCACGCATTGAAGCTATAAGGATGTTTTTAGCTTTTGCCGCACATAAAAATTTTACAGTATATCAAATGGATGTCAAAACTGCGTTTTTAAACGGGGAGCTAACAGATGAAGTATATACATATCAGCCCGAAGGGTTTACTGATCCTTCGAAACCTGATCATGTATATATTTTGGATAAGTCACTGTATGGCCTTAAACAAGCACCTCGTGCTTGGTATGATGCACTTTCAACATATCTGTTGAAATGTGGATTTACAAAAGGTGCAGTTGACACAACCCTGTTTATAAAACGTCAGGGGCCAGATATCATAGTAATACATATATATGTAGATGATATAATATTTGGGTCTACAAATCCAGAATTTTGTAAGAAATTCGCGTTTTTAATGTCCCAGAAATTTGAAATGAGCATGATGAGGGAAATAAATTTTTTCTTAGGTTTACAAGTAAAACAATTGACTGATGGTATTTTTATCAATCAGTCAAAATATATCCAAGACATGTTAAAGAAATTTAACATGGTCAATAGTACTCCTATGAAAACTCCCATGGCTCCGGATTCAAAATCAAAACTCGATGCGGACATCTCAGGAAAACCTGTAGATGTAACCCATTATCGAGGTATAATTGGGTCATTAATGTACTTAACAGCCAGTAGACCAGATATTATGTTTGCTACATGTGTCTGTGCTAGATATCAGGCAAATCCAAAAGAATCACACTTAACTGCTGCAAAACGAATTTTAAGATATCTCAAAGGTACTCCAAATCTTGGTTTGTGGTATCCTAGGGAGTCTTCATTTCATCTGACTGCTTTTTCTGACGCTGATCACGCAGGTGATAAGATGGACAGAAAAAGTACGTCAGGAGCAGTACAATTCTTAGGTGACAAACCCGTATGTTGGTCATCCAAGAAACAACACTGTGTTTCATTGTCAACAGCTGAAGCAGAGTACGTGGCTGTATCTTCTTGCTGTTCTCAAGTGTTGTGGATAAAAAGCCAACTACGTGATTATGGGTTTACACCAACGAAGATTCCAATATACTGTGATTCTCAGAGTGCAATTGCTATTGCATCAAATCCGGTGCAACATTCAAAAACGAAACACATAGACATTCGGTATCATTTCATTAAAGATCATGTAGAAAATGGAAATATAGAATTATATTTTGTACCTACTGAATATCAACTAGCTGATTTGTTTACCAAAGCGTTAGATGAAAAGCGGTTTAATTTTTTGGTATACAAATTAGGTATGTTGAATCGTTAAGATTTAATAATTCAGTAGTTTCAAAATTTTAATTTTAAAAATTTTCATTTTTTAAAGTGATGTTTATCTGATGTTAAATTCATGATTCATAAAAAGTTTATATACTTGAGAATTTAACGAGATCTGGAATGTCATGTGCAGGGGGAGCAGAAAAGCATTTTATCTGATTTTGTATAAATCTGATAAAAATTATCTGCTATTTTGTAGGGGGAGCAGATTTGAAAAATGAAATCATAAGTTGAGGGGGAGCAACATTCAGAAATTCAAGGGGGAGAAATTACATTTTGTTATTACTGTTATTTTTTTTAGTATTTGTTTTGTTTGTTGATTAATAATTTTTTGTTGTTTGTGTAAATTTTTTTTTTTCTTTCATTTTAATTTTTTTTGTTTTTTTTGTTTTTGTTTGTTTATTTTTTTTTACAAAAATATTTTTTCTTTAGTCCATTTAAAATTTTTTTGTGTAGTTAATTTTTTTTTTAGTCACAATTTTTGATTGAAAAGTTAGTGTGTGGGCTAAGTTGGTTTAGATAATGGGCCGGATTTTTCAAATTTGAAAATTCAAAAATGGGCCGGGTAAATGAGGATATAAATTTGAATTTTCAAATTCAAATTTACGTTTTCCGGAAAATACATCTCCTCATCTTCTCCAAATAGATTTCTTCCCTTCGAAGAAACCTCAAAAACCCACCAACCGACAATTTTTTCATCAAAATTGTGAGTAAACGTTCGTATTTTTTTTCTTTTTAGTTTGTTTCTTTATATGGTTAGTATATCTGCTTAGTATTTTTTTTGTATATGGTTTGCTTCTACCTGTTTGTATTTTTTTTGAGTTCTTGACTGTTAATGGCAACTCATGGTATTTGTTCATAAAGTTGTGTGATAAGGCTCGAATTGGTACTATGATTATGAATCTAAAATTTCATAAGTCATTTTTACATCACACAAACAGAATCACTGATCTTTCAAATAAAACAGTTTCGAGTTCTTGAACATTCTGAAATTTGAATTTTTAACAACTTTAAAGTTGTTTTTGTTCAAAGTTCAGTAAAATAAATGTGTTTAAAATACATTTTCTAAGGGGGTACTTGTTTTAAAAGTCTGAAATTGATCCTTGAAATTAAAGTCATCAAAATAAGTGAGTTTTAGACTTGTAGAAAAATAAAAAGAAGTTTCTCGAATAAAGCTTCATTCGAGTTTATTGGAAGTGTTATACGAGTTGATCAACAGCTTCATTCGAGTTTATTGAAAGTATTATTCGAGTTGATCAACAGTTCCATTCGAGTTGTCAAAGAGTCATTCGAGTTGAATGACAGAGTCATTCGAGTTGAATGACAGAGTCATTCGAGTTGAATGACAGAGTCATTCGAGTTGATATGTATGTCATTCGAGTTGCCTATATGTGTCATTCGAGTTTTATCTAAGAATAATTCGAGTTGCATCATGACTCATTCGATAAATATTTGGGTTCCATGCGAGTTGACAAGTGTGGGTGTAACACTTAGAAAATTTTCAGAAAATAAGTGCTTCAAAGGTTATTCGAGTTGGGACTATGATCTAATCGAGAAAATGACTTAGTCATTCGAGTTGGGTGTTGGATCCCATTTTCCATTCGAGTTTAATACATGATACATTCGAGTTTCATGTATATGACATTCGAGTTTTGTAGTGACTTAATCGAGTTTTAAATTTCATCATTCGAGAAAACTCAAATCTTTATTCGAGTTTCACAGAGTATTATTCGAGTTATGTATACATCATTCGAGTTGGGTGTAGACTTATTCGAGTTGTTTCATGTGTCACCCGAGATTGTTAAAGAGTCATTCGAGAAACGTGTAGTTTCATTCGAGTTTCATCAGAAAATTTTTCTAAGTGTAGTATTTTAAAGTTTTAAGAAAAATGTCACATTTTTTTAAGAAATTGTTATAAATTTGTGTTTTTTTAACATTGGTCTCTAAACGATTGACTCTGGAGTCCTCTCAATAATTTTTCAATTATTGTCAGGAATCCCGATGCTTTAAACAGAAAATCACAAGTTTTTGCAATTTCTGATAAAATGTTACAAGTTTTTCTACATTTTGTAGGTTGTTCTTTGTGTACTTGGTAAGCCTAACATGAATTTTATTTTTTACAGGTATTCAAATGGCATCTCCTGTGCAATCCCAAAATTCAAATTCCTCTGATGCTCAATCATCATCAAATCATACCCTCGTTTCTACCCCAGTTAGATCAACCTCTGTAGCCCGTTCTTCACAAACCCATATTATTCCAGATAATCAACTTGTAAAGCCAAAACATTGCCTTCCTTTCAGGGACAATAACCACCGTTTAGATCCCAAAGTTATAAAAGTAAGCCATCCGATCATTGTGGACATTCTAAAAGGCCATCCTCTTGGTTATCTGCTTCAGTATAAGCCGTCTATTCCACAAGTGTACTTACAACAATTTTGGCATACTGTCAAATTTGTTCCCGCGGATGGTAATCATCATTTTAAAGTGACAATTGATCAATTCAAGACAAAGATCACTCTTGCAAGGCTACGCCATAATTTATTTCTTCCACGAAGAATAGACACTGTGAACTTTCCAGAGTTAGCAGATTTTGAGGATTTTGTTTCTGATGAAGAGCTTGTTCATGATTTGATTTGTCTAGGCTACTCAAAGCCACTTCCGAAAAGCTCTAAATTTCACAGAAATGGTTTAAATGGCGAATGGTACACACTGTTTGGTATCATTAATCGTTGCATGACTTCAAAGCATACTGGAATTGACCGATGCAGCATTCATTGCCTGAGGATATTTCATGGGATCGCATTCAACAAACATTATGATTTTGCTCTGTGTATCTGGGAGGATCTAAAGGAGATAGTACTGGCTAAGACTACAAATAGAGCAAGGAAGTTTGTTCCACTTCAAAGGTTTATCCAGATTCTTATCCGATGGATATTAAGGGCCAATGAAAATATTCCAAAGAGAGCCAATTCTCAGAGATGCCCAGACTACGTCATGATGAGTTTACATGAAGTGCCAGACTCCCCGAATGCTAACATAATGCCAATTCCAGAGTCATTACTCAAATATGCAGATCAAGAAAGTGAATATGTGAAATTGTACAGAATAGATCATGCTCCTATAGAGACTCAGGAACCGAGTTCTCTTAGCCCAGGAGCTTTAAGGATCGAGGAACCTCAGCAAGGGGCTGAAGTTCAGGTTGCCCAGTCTGTGAGTGAGGGTGTAGGAAGTGTGAGGGGTGGTGAGGAAGAAGCAGAAAAGTCAGATTCTGAGAGGACATTATCTGATATTCAAGAAGAAGAGGGAGAAGGAGCTGATGATGATGATAATGATGATGATGGAGGTGATCATCATGAGGGAGGAGGTTTGATGATTGATATAGTACAGATAGCTGAACAGAGTGTGAGGGAGGTCCTAAGCCCAGAAAGCCGGGAAATAGCTACATCTGCTGTTAGCTCTCCTATGAGAGTTAGCATTGAAAAAGTCAGTATCCCACTGACGACTGCACACCTTCCTATCCACTCAGTCTCCTCTCAACAGGAGATTGTTTCATTTGAACACCGGGATGAAACACACGATCTATCCGAAAGTCACTTGGACTTGATGGATATTGAAACAAGTGCACAACTGCCCGTGTGTACGACTTCATTTGAATCACAAAGTCTAGATCCTATACAATTTAGGACACTTGAGTCAACTTCATTCGTTGAAGTAAGTGTGGCTGAACTTAGTGTTCCCACCGGAACACCCTTAGTAACGGAAGCATTTGTTGCTCCGTCACTTGAAGAGGGTGGAAGTCCAGTCAGAGAAACGCCAATACCAACTCTGAGCACTGGCCACACAGAAGTTCTTTTTACAAGTTCGACTGTTGTGTCAACTGGAAGTCTACGTGACCCAGTGGTGAGTTTATCCCCTTTTGTTACAGAGTCAACCTTGACAAGTGCACTGAATGCAACTGTGTCTGGTGTCAATTTGCATGTTTCTAATCAGTTAGCGGAAGTAATGGCTCAAATGACAAATATTCAGAAATTTTTAAAAGGAAAAGATGTTGCAGAGGAGTCTGTCAAGCAAACTGACTCAAAGCAAGCTATAGAAGAGTTGAAGGAAGAGTTGAAGGATTTTGTTTTTGATCAATTTGACGAGATGAGAGAACGTATGATCAGCCTGGAAAATACTGTGGTAACTGCGTTGGGTAATCTTTCAGAACGAGTAGCTGCAGTGGAAGAGACCTGCAAGGCTCAAGCTTCCTCATCTAAGAGGAAACATGATGAGCATGACGAAGACTCCGATGATGCTCCTCATGAGGGGGAGAAGAGGAGAAAGCTTGATCAACCGACGCCGGGGATTTTAATGCTGACATATCCAGAGAAGGAGCCAGAAACTCAAGGGAAAGAAGCCGGAGGATCCAAACAGTCAGCTGGTGAACAGAGAGAGCTGGGATTGATTCTTTATGAAGATGTTCCAGTTCCTTTGAACACTCAGTCCGATATTTATCAGTTTATTGAGTATATTGATTCAGAGGAAGACGTTCAAGAGAAAGATAAAGAGCTAAGTATTCAAGAGACAGGAGAAGAAAAAGAGCAGTATATTGAAGTGTCTGAAGATGATGACATAATTACTTTGACTGATTTAGATTTTAGAGCTGAAAGAATTGAGGAAGAGGAAGTACTAGTTGAGGAAATTATGAAGGATGTTGAATCAACACCAACGGTTGAAAAGCCTGAGGTTGTTGTACAAGTTAAAGAAGAGTTTGAAGAATTTCATGTTGAGAGCAGTATGGCTCAAGAAAAGGTTGTGTTGAATGAAGTTGAAGTTATGGATAGATTTTTCAATGAGTATGTGCTAGTTGATGAATCTGAGAAACAACACAGACTTAGATTTCAAGCACAGCAAGTGGTACAGAGGGAAATTCAAGATATGCTAACTCTGTTGAATCAGGATGAGATAAGTAAGAAGAAGATGAAAAAGTTTGAACTTCCAGAGAACAGATCTGCTGAATTTATCAGAAAAAGGAACAAGATGCCGTATATTGAAGATATTCTGGAGAAACGGATCTTTTGCAAAAAGCAAGCTCCTTGTTCATTCCACAAGTTATTTAAAGTACTAGAGCCTAACATGCCCAATCTGGTTAACTATGCCAGCTTTCTGAGAAACAAAACACAGGAGGTTGAGAAGGTTAAAAGTGAATTCAGAATTGTTGACCTTGTGAAGATTGAAAAAGAAAGATTTGTTAAGGTTTTCTATCCGAAATTCACAGTCACAAGATCAGATGGAAATACTTATGTATTCACTGAAGCTGACATGTTCAACATGCACTTAGTCGATATTGAAGATCTTTTTGACGAACTGTGCAGGAATAAAAGGAATGAATATTGTAGATTTGCGCTGAAGACATTGTTTCATTTCATGCATACCAAACTGGTATTAATGTCAGTGCAAGATCTACAGATTGGAGTTGAGAGAGGCATGAGGAAGATAAACATGACTGCACCTCACAGAGATATTAAATTTGCTGGTGAGCTCAAAGAGTTTCAAGTTATAATGGTGAAGCATCCAGCTGTCATGTACAAAGATAGAAATAAAAGATTGAGAGCTATGAGAAGTGTTGAATTGAACAAGTTTTCTGATGGAACGTTGATTAAGGTGTTGAATGGTCTGAAAGGCAAACTGGCGGCAGATCGAAAGAGGAAGACAAAGAAAGGAGCTTTATCAGTTAACGATCGAAAACTCATGGTTGAATTTATTTCTAAAATTGAATGGAGACTGTCTGATCGGAAAAGTATTAGAAGATTTGAACAGAAGCTTGGCTTGTCAACTTGAAGACTTTGCTACTTTCATCAAAGGGGGAGATTGTTGGAATATGTTTTAGTTGATGAAATATCAAAGTCTAGGGACTTAATATGTAATTTCCTTATAGTTTGTAAATGTGTATAAATAGTCATGTTGACTTTCAAAATAGGAAGATTTTGTGAGATCTGTCAGATATCATTTTGTACGCATTTGATTTAGAGAAAGCTGCTCTGTACAAGAATATTCCAGAAATCATTTTGTAATCATCAAGAGTATCAATCAAATCATTCGGTCAGTATTGATTACATTTATTGTTCTTATTAATTGCATATTGTTGATTGAATTCGTAGAAACTATATTTCACACTATCAGACCAATCCCACTTATAAAATAAAGAACCATTAGAGAAAACAAGCCTTTGTTTCACTAAACAATTTTTTTCAGCTTCAAGAGCAAACAAATCAGGGAATTGACAATCTAGAGAACTATTTCCAATCCAACGATCCGTCCAAAACTTCACTTGACTTCCGTTTCTCACAACCCGAGAAAAAAGATCATCAATCTGAATATTTAAAGAGGAAAGAGACATACCTGCCTTTATGATGCTTTGCCAAGGACCAGCCAGCGAATTTTTTAGCCATTGAATTAACATCAGAACCATCTACATTGTGAATGGATTTGATTACCTTTACCCATAAAGCTTATTCTTCATTCTTAAATCGCCACCACCACTTTATTAACAACGCCGTATTTGCAGCACTTAGTGATCCAATTCCCAGCCCCCCTAATTCTTTTGGAGCAGTAACTTTATTCCAATCCACCCACCTTATTTTTGAATTCCCCGACGCAGACGTGCCCCATAAGAATTTTCTTCTAATCTTGTCCAATGCATCTATCACTTTCTGGGGAGCTTTATAAATGGACATAAAGTATAAAGGTAGGCTATTAAGAACAGCCTTGCACAAAGTGACTCGTCCACCAAACGATATATTTTTTCCTTTCCAAAGAGACAATTTTCCTTCCACTTTTTCTATTATTGATTTCCAGTACTTTGCATTTGTCATATTTGCACCAATCTCAAAACCCAGATAATGAAACGGAATGGTATCCGTTCCACATCTCAAAGCTGAAGCCAAATTAATTACTTCTTCAGAATCCACTCCTACTCGGAAAGTCTTACTTTTCACATAATTAATCTTCAGACCAGAGGCTAGATGAAAGCAATTCAGGATCCTTTTGATATTTACAGCATTTGAATAACTCCATTTGCCCATAAAAATTTATGTTTGGTTGTCAAAAAATGAATAGAATTTAGATTTCATTGTTTATTGTTTATTGTTTATTGTTTGGTTTGTAAATTTGACATAAAAATTAGAGTATAATTATGACAATGATCAAAATTACCATTATTTATAATTATTTATTAATTTTTTCTTGAATTATTTTAGAACTATGACTTTTGTTTTAACTTTTTCTTAATAAGTAAATGTTTCCTTAAAAGATAAACTAGTTTTTTTAAATATAAAACCATCTTATTTTCTTTCTTAAATTATAACAAAATAAATATATTTATTTGAAAAGATAATGATTTTTTTAGCAACAACACATGTATTGTTGCTAATATCTTCGATTAGCAATGAAATCAGCAACGAAATGAACAAAAAAGTTATTATAATTTGTTAGCAACGAATTTTCGTTGCTAGATTCGTTATTAATTAGCATTTAGCAACAATAGAAGGGAAGATTTCTTGCTAGTTTCTTGCAACAAAATTTGTATAACTAACATTTGGCATCACTAAACGCACCGTTTTGGTGCCCGCCCCACGAGGCCGTTTCACTTTCCTCCAATTTTGATTATTTACAGAATTAGCCCCTGTAGTTTGTATTAAGTTTTAGACTTGGTCCCTACACTTTCAATTTTTTAAAATTAATTATTATCCATTTTGTCAAATATCCATTTTGTTCATTATCTATTAAATTTAGTTAAAATATCCATTTTGTCATTGTTTATATTTACGACCATTCTAATTAAACATTATTAACAACTCCCTATCTTATTGAAACAAATAGGTATAAATATACAATAAAAATATTAATATTTTTAATCAATTAGAAATAAAAAATAAATACAATAAAAATCATCTACAGTAATATACATATATATACCATTTTTTTTGAATGAAAACATTTCGAATTAAATTGGTTCGTCGTTTTTCCATTTCTTTAAATTGGAAATCGAAATGGTACACCCTTTTTTCCACTAAAACAATAATAATGAGATTGTTTGGTTGTTTTTTTAAAGTTTGGTTAAATCGAAAATCAAAATGGCTATTCGTTTTATCCGTCCAAAATACTTAAATTTGATTGGTTTTTTTTATTTGGTTAATTTCGCTGGAAAATTAAAGTGTTCGTTGTTTTAATTTGAAATGTTTTCGCTCGAAAAGAACAACGAACCATTTCGGTTTCAATTTAATCAAACGAAAGAAACAACCGTTTAATCTAATTATTAATGTTTTTGACCAGAAAAAACATTTAATAACTTTGATTTCCAATTTAACCAAACGAAAAAATGACTAACCATATTAGTTTTAAATATTTTTGCTCAGAAAAAATGACGAACATATTAAATTTAAATGATTCAAAATAACGCCAACTGTTTTAACTTTAAATGTTTTCGCTCGGAAAAAATGAAGAACTCTGATTTTTAATTTAACCGAACGGGAAAACAATTAATCCATCTACAAATTTATCCGATAAGAAAAAAAGGACGAATTATTTCACTTTTTAATTTTTTAACGGATGAAATAATGAACCTTTTTAAAGCTTAATAAATATCGAGATCAACATTTTTTATATTTTTATATTTGTAAATAAAAGTATTCAGTTTGTACATCAACAATTTTTAATATTTGATTAAATATTTAAATATTGAAAATTTCTGGATCCATCTCGACTTGAAGAATTAAATATAGTGATTCATTTTGTTTTGTTTTTTGTTTTTTTGCCTTTTGTCTCACAATATGTATATAAAACATCAACTTTTGTTATTCATATTTTTTTTTGTAAAAAAGGGGGTTTAATATGAAAAAAAAAACCAACATGTTTTTCATATTTTTGCGGTATAGCCTCTTCGCTTTACTTTTTACAAATAAAATCCATAAGTTATTTATTTGTTTGTAATTTTTGGAATAATTCCTTTTTTGCCAAAAATAAACACTAAATTTGAGGGCTTTTCCTGGCATGGTAATTTTTTTGTGTGGAAAATATATAAACATGACTGATGATGAAAAAAAAAACAAATTTATTCCGAAAATCACAAAGAAAACAATAACCCGAGGACTTTATTGGGAAAAAATAACACGAGGGACGGAACAAAGAAAAAAATGAAAACATATTGTTTTGTGCATATAAAACCCTAAATAAAAAATATACTTTAGACATCATCAATTGAAGCATACTAAATTTGTAAAAAATAACATGTAACCCACTAATGCTAAACTATTTTCTATTTCTTAACATCATATTTAACTTAAGCGAGAAAAACTACATATTTTTTATGGATACCCGCAGCAACGCACGGGCAACCACAACACTAGTTTACAACAAAATTCGTTGCTAAATTAGACAAAAATAATCAGCAACGACTATATATATGTCATTGCTAAATATTTTATAAACATTTAACAACTATTTTATTTAACTTTAGCAATGGCTAAGTTCATTGCTAAATGCGATAACTTTATTTCGTTGATTAACAACTAGATTAGGTCGTTGTTATTTATGTAAATACTAGTTTAAAATTCGTGTATTACATGGATTACTTTAATAAATATTTATTTTTTTAAATGGTAAACTTAAAATAAAAAAATTTAACATTAAGATAAAATTTAGAATTGATATATACTTCGATTGATTATAAACTTTAGATTAATATTTTATTTGAATTGTTTTAGATTGGGATTTTAATTTATTATCAGTAAGAAAAATATAAATGTATTTAAAATTTTGAAAACAACAAATTGACAAATGGTAAAAAGAGTTTCTAACATATGTAATGTTTTAAATATTTATACAAATATAAATTATTATAAAAATAATAAATAATCAGTAAATCATAACAACTAATATTAATATAAAGTTAATTTTAAATTTGAATTTTGTAATAGCCCAAGCCCACTGAGATAGGATTTTGTCCGTTCATTCCAACATGGTGTCTCACGGTTTTGCTTTCATCCCAAAATGTGTCCTGTTGGGGGAGAGTTACCTCACCCTTATAAAGGTATATTGGTTTCTCTCGCCCACTAATGTGGGATGTCACAATCATCCCCCTTGGGGACTCAACGTTCTCGCTACGCACATTGGTCTGGTATCCGGCTCTGATACCATTTGTAATAGCCTTGGCCCACCGGGACAGGATATTGTCCGTTTTGATCACTCCAACATGGTACCTCACTGTTTTGCTTTCATCCCAAAACGCGTCCTATTGAGTGAGATTATAAAGGTCTATTGATTTCTCTCGCCCACCAATGTGGGATGTCACAAATTTTTATACATTCAAAATTTAAAACAATATCGAAATTGAAGAAAAATTAAATCGTCTTTTATTTTTAATACTAAATTTGTTATATTATATTTATTTATAGTAGTAAATATAATAAAATTTTAAATTAAAATACATGTGTTATTAATATATGATGACAAAAATATCATTAAAAAAAAAAAAAGACAAGTAACATCTAGTTACTTATTTATTAGAATTTATAAAATAGATAATAGATTATTAGATATAAATAAAAAATATACAACATATGTATTCAAGAAAAATCATAAATTGAAAAATAACTCTTTGTACACAACATTTGTTGTTTTGTTGCTAATTATCATCCTTATCTAAAACTAAAACTTTTAAACATTATCCACTTTTAACTCTAGAAAGGGTAACGTAATACAGATTCTTGTAGAAACAAACGACATTTGGGTAGTTATTGTTCTAGACTTTTGTCGTAAGTAAATAAAATATAAAAATGAAAACTAGAATTGAATGTGTATATTGCTTCTAAATTGTAACCCTTTACAAAGAAAGGAACCATGTATTTTATTTTAAGCGAATAAAAGATATATAAAATATAAAATTGAAAAAAATATATAATTAATATACTTAATATTCATAATGATCATGCTAAGCTAGATAATATAATAATTGAATGAAGGTCCATAATGTTTTAACAAGTCAAGTCACAACAATTTCAATGGAAAAAAAATTCAAAAATCAATGTCATCACTATAACTATCATTCACATCATCGTTTTTGATAAATTTTTTTCAATGATATATGTTGTATTTGTTATTTAATCTTTATGTATGAATGTATCCAAGTTGCAACATTTTTATTATAAAAATTGACATAGGGATGAGCCGTCTAGCATAACTAGGTTCCAAACCCCTAAATTTACTGTGTTATTTGTTTAAGTATTTATTAGGACATTTTTATTATTTCGCCCTAGGCATTAAAGGCCCTGATGACATATTTAGTTACTTCTTCAAATTCATTTGTATCCTCTTCAATGACATCTTCTTCAAATTCAATTACCTCATATTCTAATATTTATACTTCTTCTTGTTACTGGTTCCACCTGTTCCATGTAGCTTGAACTATCAAGTAATTCTCCAACTTCATCACATTCAGTGATATCAAAAGTTTAATGAAATTCGTCAATGGAGATGGAGCAACAATAGTAGTTCTAGCTTCGGTTTTACACACTGACCATCAATCAACCCTATCTCTTTTAGACTAGGATAATAAATAAAACATCTTTGTTGTGCTGATTTATGAAGAGATATTACTCTTTCTGGTGTTGGATATTAACCACAAGTTTTGGTAAATAGTTACTAACTATATATATAAATAAAGTATCTCAAGTTATCATTAATGATTTATAGACTATAATGATTAAATTGGAACCAAGTACAATTGATAGAAAAAAAGAAGATCTAGAGATGGGCTACTATCATGCAATCAATAATTACTACAAGAAGGAAAGAAATTGACTCCCTTCACCAACCATCTCTACTTGTTTCCTTTGTCGGGAATGGTTCATTTTGAGTAACAAAAACAGTATAACTCTTTTTTCAAATATATAATGATTAGTATATAGAAAGAAAAACAATTTTACGAGCTAAATAATTAAAATGAATTAAACAGTACGTAAAAAAGAAACTTGAACAGTAACTACTAAGGGTATATATGTTTGATAAGACTAGGATGTGTTTGACGATGAGTTTTGAAACAATTCAAGTTTTGATTTTGAAAACCTAAACTCGAAAGATTCGTTTGGTTGATAGAAGCTAACTCGAGCTTTTGATTCGAAAATAATAGTTGTGTTTGGTAAGTAGCATTTTGGGTTCAACTTTTGATATTTGGAAACTCAAGTTTAAAAAATTTGTTTGGTTGATAGAAGCTTAAACTTTTGGTTCGGATATGAAAGCTCTCAAAAGCTCTTGCACGAGAAGCTACTTGAAGTACCTTTCAAAACGAGTTTGAGCTTTTGGTCAGACTATTATTTTTTTACCCTCTAAATAATTATAAACTACAACTTTTAATTAATATCAATGTAATATCATTTAATACTAAAAGTCAAAGCTACAACTACTTTTACCAAACACATTTATAAAAACAAAAAACTTCAGCTCTTTTAAAAAGCTAAAGCTCCCAAAAAACTGCAGCTACTAAAATCTTCAGCTCGAAGCTACAGCTTGTCGTATCAAACATACATAATAGCTCTAAAAAACTCTTTTACCATCATTAAAAGAAGCTTGAGTTTTTGACCAAACAAAGTTACTTTTTACACTCCTAATAGTTATCAACAAGAAGTTTTAATTAATATTATTGTTCTTTTATGTCATTTAACACTAAAAGCTATAACTATTTTTATCAAACACATTTATAAAAACTAAAGCTCTTTCAAAAATCTACAACTTCTAAAAGTTTTCAGTTCACAACTCTAGCTCGAAGGTACAACTAGTTGTGCCAAACATACCCTAGTTAGAGTTGTGAGTTCCGCTGTTAAAAGTTGTAGGTTTGGTGTTATGGTAGGTGTTTGGTTGAATTGAAGTAGATGCTATCTAGAAATTGTATGATGACATAAATGGATACATACATATACATACATACATACATACATACATATGTATGTATGTATGCATGCATGCATGTTTAGGTTACTGTGAGAAGCTAAATATATATCTTAAGAAGTGTGAGAAAACTACAATTCACTAATTTTGTACACTGATCCACTAATTTTATACATTGATGCACTTATTTTGTACATTGATTCACTTAATTTTGAATTTGTGATTCAATATTTATAAATTTAAAAACTAATGAATCAATTGAAAAAAGTAATGAATTGTTGATTTATCTAATCTAGAATTAAAGATTCATTATTTACATATTTAAAAAAAAAATGCTAAAACAGTATTTAAACAAATGAATTACAATTCTTCTAAATATATATATTTAGCTTCTCAGTTGATTATTTATATATATATATATATATATATATATATATATATATATATATATATATATATATATATATATATATATATATATATATATATATATATATATAAGGTTTCATGAAAACCACATGCATCAGAAAACCTCAAGAAGCCACATGCACTATACCTCATGCATCTGGTTGAGCAACGCATCGTATGCATTTAGTGAAAGGTAGTTTGGGTAAAAAAAAATATAATTAGTCAAATCAATTTATAATTTTATATTAATTGAATATTCCATCAAAATAATTAAATAATATATGCTTATATAAATTTCATTTATGCACTTCTAAATTTAACAAAATTTACAATTAAAAAAATGTGGTCCAACAACAAAAAAACATGAATATTTTTCATCAACAAAACTAAATCATAACGACGATGCACTCATCAAATTTTCATCTTCATTGTCGTTGTGTTAAACATTAACCCATAAACAAAGATGCACTCCATCAAAATAATGAAGCACTCTGAAAACGACGATGCACTCCATACATAAATGATTTTTAAAGAATGTGGTTAAATCTTGTGATAGATGGAGAGATATTAGTAAAGAATAAATGTAACTTTGATTTTATATTCCTATTTTATCACCTAATTAATTACCACTTATGATTTCTGATACATGTTGGTTTTCCATTGAACCTTCTTTATATATATATATATATATATATATATATATATATATATATATATATATATATATATATATATATATATATATATATATATATATATATATATATATATATATATATATATATATATATAGATGGGATCATTGCAGAACCTAAATTTAGTGTAGAACTGTGGAACCAATATCGTCCATAGATTAGATTAATCTAATGGCCTTGATTAAAACCATTAAGTTTAGAATTAGTGAAAAAAAGATTGGTATTAGTGATAATTTAGTTCAGGTAAAGATGGAAAAGATTGGAAATAGCAAAAAGATTGACATTAGCAAAATAAATATCATTTTTCTTTAATTAAAATAACATTAATATGAATAATTTTAAAATCCAAAAAATTAAACCATAAAAACGAGAATTTTATACTATTTAAAACGAGACCGGTAATAATATATTTTTTTCGAAAAAAATTTACGTGTTTATTTTTCGTTAAAAAAAATTACCCAAATCACGATGCAATATAGCATGACGATATCATTCAATGTCGAGGAACACTTGATATCGTATATTCAACATTGAATGTAATACTATATATCATATATGCAACATTGCATGTACATTCAATATTAACAAAACCAAAATAATGGTCAAAATTAGTAGTCAAAGTTGGTGGATTTAATGAGAACGGTCATGATATATTTTTTTCGAAATACATTTTACGTGTTTATTTTTCGTAAATTTTTTTTACCCAAACGACCATTCAATATATTATATTGAGATCACATATTCAACGTCGAAGTAATACAATATATCATATATGCAACACTGCATGTACATTCGATATTAAAAGAGTAAAAAATAGTCTAAGTGGGCAGTCAAACTTGGTAGGCTACTATTAATTCAATGTTAATTGCTTAATTACCATCTTATCCCTATTGTTATATTATAATCCAATGGCTTAGATTGGTCTTATAGTTCTGCACTAAATTAAGATTCTGCAATGATCTCAACCCTATATATATATATATATATATATATATATATATATATATATATATATATATATATATATATATATACATAGATTTAGGTTCAAGTGAGTACCAACCATTATACAGCGCACCAGAAGGTACCACCCTTAAAAGTAAATTTTTTGAAATTTTTTTCATGAACATGTTTTAATTAACATTACACAGATCATATGTGAATTTCACGCAAATCCGAACACTCTAAGTGCATGAAAACACGCATCACATAAATGCATGTTCACATGTCTTCAAATTTATGTAAGTGTGTGTTCACATCATTTTTTAGGAGCTAGGAGATGTGAATGTATGTGAAATTTACATATGATCTTCATAATGTTAATTAAAACATGTTTATGAAAAAAAATTTCAAAAAAAGTTTTTTTTAGGGTGGTACCTTCTGGTGCGCTGCATAAGGGGTGGTACTCTCTCGAACCATATTCTACATAGATTTATATATATATATATATATATATATATATATATATATATATATATATATATATATATAAAATCCGGATCCTCAGTGCACCTCAATATCAAAAGGAATCAAGGCACCATCTAAGTGGGCAAAAATCAACAAAATAAAACCAATGGTACAATCGTCATTGAGTTGTAATCTTAATTAAGGAATGTATATAAAATCAATTTTAGTCAACTAATGCTTGAATTATGGGATTAGATGGACAATCGCGTAATTTAATTTGCTTGATTTACGCTTCTTTCATTCACGATACGTAATTCTATCGGATTCAACAAAATCAAAATCGAATTTAACAAAGCAACGGTGATGTATTGTGAATGAACGGTAATATGACATTTACAATGTAATGTTCATACATTACAATTCACTGTTCACAGTATGCACTGCAAGAAATCACCCCTTTTGCACATGCGACGACAAAAGTCGTCGCGAAAAGCCTAAATGTCGTCGCTAATGAGTCTTTGCGACGACTGTTGTCGCGAAAGCCTTTCATCACTTAAAGGTTGTCTCAAAAGAGTTTTTTGCGACGACATTTTAAGTTTTTGCGACGACATTTTTCTGATTTTATAATTATTTTAAAATTACTTTTGGCGACGATAGTAGTCGCAAAAGGTATAAATTTATTTTTAAAATTTTTTTAAAAAATGATCTTTCGCGACAATCGTCGTCGCAAAGGCATTTATATATTTAAAAAATATTTTTTCAAAATCAGTTTTCGCGACGACTGTCGTCGCAAAAGACTGATATTTTTTTTAATAATATTTTGGATTTTTGATATGTCCAGGATTTACAAATCTGTAAATCCCAGCAAATACAAATTCCTGCTATATCTAAAAACTTAACGATTAAAAATCCATCAAAATTCAATAACACTTAACATATCAAATTCTAATACATAATATTAAACTAAACATATTAATTCATTCAAACACTAAAACTAACACTTAACAACATAAAGATTCAAAATTATATTCAAACCAATCAAATCCAGCAAATGGCTATATATTGAACTATACCTACTCCTCGTAGTCATCGTCGTCCGCATCGTCGTCCTCGTTCTCGTCAAATATTGGAGGGACTTCCAAAGTCGGATTATTCTTGCCAATCAAAGCAATCCACTTTGTAAATCGGTTTTGCCATTTTTTGTTGTTTTTGCGCAATTGTTTTTGAATTTTATCATCTGTTGATGGTTGTGATGATGATGTTGTTGATGACGAAGACATCATTGCACGAGCGTTTTTCAGCTTTTGGCCACGTCCGACGTTATGGCCACGTCTTTCCCCAAACACCTAATGACAAAAGCAATATGTTAATAAAATTTATATATATATATATATATATATATATATATATATATATATATATATATATATATATATATATATATATATATATGTGTGTGTGTGTGTGTACGTAAATAAAAGATAGATATTTTACCTTCGAAGCGATTTCTTGCTCATTAATCGAAGGAGAAGATGATGATTGACTAATCATTTCAGCATTCAATCTCTACTGTACCAAGTCATAATGACTATATATATTTCAATCCATTCATATTAAGTTGCTATAACACTTATGGGTCGATATGTGTCATAATAGGTGAGTATGAAACATTTATACTTATAATTCATGCTAATAGACTGGTATGAGACATAATTACTTCAATTAAATCATAATTGGTTCCTATAACACATTTATACTTGTATTTTCCGATTAGTGGGTTGATACATGTCATAATAGGTCAGAATCTAGCATTTATACTTATAATCCATGCTATAGGTCGGTATGAGACATAATTACCTCAATCAAATAATAATTGGTTCCTATAACACATATATACTTGTATTTACTTAACCACGTAAGTCTTGCTTCCTCGTTAGCCCACCCTTGATTTTCCCTGAAATGCACGCCGTGCCAGTTGTCGACATTCCCTGACACTTCCTTTGTTTCGGGATTTTTATTATAAAAAATTACATATTATTAGTAGTAAACAAATGACATACTGAAAACATCAAACATATAACAAAGTTTAGTCATTTGACCTTCTTATAACGTACATTAACGTATGTGGTGCTCCCATGATAGCTTGGATATTTGGATTGTTTTCTATTAGCAGAATTAGTTTGGGACCGACGCTGCCACTTTGGATCTAGGAAAATTTCATCAATCAATTTATTTCATGTCGACTCTGTCAAACGTCGAGGTGGATTAACCGTCATTCTTTATAAAATGTTCCTTGTACCGGTACTTGCTATCGGCATAGCGGTCTGCACACTATCGATCAATTGATTGAAGAATCCGATCAAAGTCTGGCGCACTAGACTGAAGATTAAAATATGACTACAAAAGCAAAGAAAATTAATCAAACACTATATATTAAACTAATTTACCTCAATCACTATATATTCTTCAAACACTATATATTAAACTAATTTACCTCAATCCGCGGAAGTATTTTGACCCTCTCTTCTAAAGGAACCTGATCCCAACTTGGATAATAAGGCGGGATGATATTGCGTACCATATTTTCGATTAAAGTAGCCAAAATAGGGGCATTATCCATGAGTGGTTTGTATGTTTCTTCTACTGACCGATCGAAATCCATAGTTAGAGGTCGCATCTCATTCTTTGCTAAGGCCGCCTCAAGATTCTTTCCTACTGCGTTTCCTCTTCTCGGACGAGCAACATTAACATAGAAATTAAATTATACCATATAAGACTTTAAAAGTTAAATATCTGAACTACAACAATGTGAGCACAATATTTAGGTACTTACATGACTGGCACGATGCATCTATCCTACTCGGCCCCCCGATGAGGAGGATCACCACCATGTCCACGTGCAACTGTAGCACACATAACTAAATGACAAACAAAAGTTATATATTTGAACTACAACAATATGTGCACAATATTAAGGTACTTAAGAACTCAAATTGAAATCAAATTACAAAAATTGAACTTAAAATTCAAATTACAATTACAAGTAAGGTACTTAAAGAAATCAAATTACAACATGTTAATATTGAGCAATATTGAGGAATATTGAGGTACTTGATCACCATCTTCATCATTCATGTCAGCTTCTTCATCTTCATCATCCATGTAATCTTCTTCATCTTCATCATCTAAGTGAACGACCTCATCTTCATCATTAATGAAGTTGTCATCGTCTAACACAAGCGAAGTAGTAGAGATGTCACCGAAAACACTTGACTGACCAGGCACGACTCTATTGACACATGACAAGTCGCCCAAGTCCACAATCAACACATTCAGATGAGATATTGTTGTGTACAACATCCACCTCGTTAACATCATTGACAATTGAAAGATCCCAAACTTTCCGATTGTTAACATCTTCAACAACCTCCAATGATGGTTGTGAGAAGGATCTTCGATGTAGAACACTTGTTTCGCTTGTGTAGCCATGATGAACTGGTCATTTTTGTATGCTTTGGAACTCACATTGATGCTAGTGATATTATTCTTAGTAACGCATCATCTTTGTCTTCGATCGGTATTGAACCACTTACAACGGAACAACACAACCGAATAAGAATTCAGATAATGTAACTCTAATATCTCCTCCAACTGTCCATAAAATGTTGAACCATCTATTCCGGGAACTACAATACCACTATTTTGGGTGGTACGTCGTATATCATGATTATGTACCACAAATCTGACACCATTGACTATACAAGCGGTAAAACTATTTTGAAGTTAGAACATTGTGATAAAGCATGTAATTTGTCGGTACACTCAGGGGACCCTATTTGTCGTTAACGGTACATCTATAAAACGAAAAACATATGAGTTCAAATAATATATTCTTAAAAAACAATATGTTACGTGTGATATTAGTTTACCTTCATATAAAACCATGATGCAAAATCTTGTTGAAGATTTCTTCCGGACATTTCAGAGTTACATTGTCTGTATAAATAATTAAATTAATTGAGTTCACAATTATATATTTATTTAAGTCAAATTCAAGTTAAAGATATTTACTCCATGTATGGTTGTAATTCAGGGGGTTGTTCAGTACATACCACTCGACTGCTTTTCGAACTGAGTCTTGAGGAGATACACATTTTTTCTTTGTAATCGGTCGACATTGTGACTCAAACACAGACACCTGCCTTTTTGGAACGACGATATCCTCAATTCTGTCAGGACGATTAAACTTGGTCTGTACACCCTGAAGATACATGGAACAAAATGTCAAAGCTTCGTCTGCTACATAACCTTCTACGATGGAACCCTCGGGTTAACTTTATTTCTGACATAGTTTTTCAACTTCTTCATATATCTCTCAAAAGGATACATCCATCTCATGTATACATGTCCTCCCAGAATAGTCTCCTACGACAAATGGATAACCAAGTTAACCATTACGTCAAAGAAGGCAGGAGGAAAAATCATTTCAAATTTACACATAATGTTTATCAACTCCTTTTTGGCTTTCATCATATCTTCAACAACCAACGTTCGTGCACAAATCTGCTTAAAGAAAGTACAAAACTCACAAATCGTGGTTGCGATATCATTGTCTAGGTATCCACGAACGCCTATTGGTAGTAACCGTTGCATAAGAATGTGAGAATCATGAGACTTCAACCCAATTATGTTGGTATCAATATCAATCACTTTCTTCTTAAAATTTGATCGAAACCCATCAGGAAATTTAACTCTATTTTATAAACTGGCAGAACTGGCGTCTATTTTCTGTAGTGAATGAGTAAATCGGATGTGGTTTTACTGACTTGTTGTCTTTCTTTTGAAGCCAGAGTTCTTTCCGAATACCCAACATTTTCAAGTCTTCTCTTGCATTTTGGCGTGTCTTTAGATTTATCATTCATCAACAACGTACCCAATAAACTAGCGCACACATTTTTTCCTATATGCATAACATCTAAACTATGCTTGAGTCGAAGAGAAGACCAATACAGAAGCTCGTAGAAAATGCTCCGTTCGTTTTCTTTTCAAACCTCTGTGTTTAGGATGTTTACCCAGCTTAAAATTCGGCAACTGAGCTAGCTGTTTGAGTATAGTTGCAGTAGTCAATGGTTTAGCACGAGGTCTTTTTTCGTGTTGACCATCAAACAAGTCACTTTTTCTCCAACGATGACCGGGAGGTAACCACCGTCTGTGACCAACGTAAGCCGTCTTCCCAATAACACGACATGAAGGAGTGTCTTCATTACAAGTTGGTCATGCTAGATACCCTTCACCACTCCAGCCAGATAGACTACTACGAGCAGGGAAATCGTTGATAGTCCATAATAATGCAGCACGCATTGTAAAGACGGTGTTTGTGAAGGTGTCTTTTGTTTGTACTCCTTCATTGCACAACATTTTTAGCTCATCAACTAGCGGCTGCAAAAATACATCCATGTCCTTCGCAAGGGATTTAGGACCTGGTATTAACAATGTCAACATAAACGAAGACTCTTTCATACACATCCATGGATGCGTATTGTATGTGGTTAAAATGACTGGCCACATACTGTATGACAAACTCATATTACCGAAAGGATTAAAACCATCGGTAGCCAAACCCAATCGAACATTTCTGGGTTCTTTAGAGAACTCTGGATATGTTGTGTCAAACTCTTTCCAGGCGGTGCCATCAACCGGATGACGCATTTTGCCATCTTGCGATCGTCCAATATTATGCCAAATCATCTCTTTTGCAGTGTGTCTGGAACTGTACATACGTTTAAGCCTGGAGGTCAACGGGAAGTAACGCAACACCTTCTGAGGAACTTTCTTCGCGGTTATCTTATCGTCATACCATCTACTATCACCACAAATCAGACATGTTTGTTTTGATTTGTTCTTTTTCCAGAACAAACAACAATCATTCTTGCAAACATGGATCGTTTAGTACCCTAACCCTATCTTTCTCATCTTCTTCTTAGCTTTATAGTTGAAGTTGGAATCCTATTATCTTTAGGAAATGCAAACTTCAAAAACTCTAAAAGCTAATCAAATGAACTATCAGTCCATTCGTTCATGGCCTTCATGTGTAAGAGTTTTGCAAAGAAATTTAAAAAAGACAACCACGTGCAACCAGGGTACAACTCTGTTTCGATCTCCTCAAAAAATTCAGCAAATTGCTGGTCAACCCCACTACCTCCTGCTTCTGATGTTCCTTCATCTTTGACTGTCGGTTCACTAGTGTTTTGCTCCCCAATAAGGTCGTTCATGACATCAATCATTCATCTGCTGCTGGAGCTATCTAATTCACAACTCGAGGAGCAGCCGGTTCACCATGAAAAAACCATTGAGTGTATGATCGCTGAAACCCTCTCAGATGTATGTGACCCTCTACAATAATGGGCGGGTGAAAATACATGTTCAAACACTTTCTACACGGACATCTTACTTTTCCTTCTACGTTGACGTAATTCTTCGCAATATCCATAAAACTTGCTAAACCATCCAAAAACTCTTTAGAGTTACGTCTATTCGATGCACACCAAATCTTATCAATCGTCATAACTGCTTTATTAGAAAAGTTAAACCAGGTATATTGTGTTCGATATGTCTAAGGGTAGACTTCTAAATCCACTTTTTGAATACCTTACCTCATATGTGAATGCATATTACAAGAACGGTCGTTTATTAAAAATTCGGCATCATTTCCCCTTAGCTCCCAAGTATGTGTGTGTGTGTGTGTATATATATACCCGAGAAGCAAAGAGAAAATGACAATTGAATCTTCCTAAACAACCAATCAATGTAATACACATTCACATCATAAATGAAGTAAGTATTCAAAAAGCAGCTCCAAATCGGGGACAGTCCGAAATTTATTGCTAAATCAACTTCGGACGGGTATATATATTCTAAGCTTACGATGATTATTGTAAATTGATTTAAAGAAAAAGAAGTAAATTTATAAACAAAACACGTAAATATTAGTTATATGATAAATAAAGTCAATAGCATATATATATATATATATATACATATATATATATATATATATATATATATATATATATATATATATATATATATATATATATATATATATATATATATATATATATATATATATATATATATATATATATATATATATATATATAGGGTCAGGTTCTATTGGGCACCTGTATGCATTGTGCACTTTGGGAACCTGTATGCACCGTTAGATCTTGAATTTTAATGGTTCAGATTGTAGTGGCAAAAGGGTAATTAACTTGAAAATGGGTGCACAGGTGCATAACTTCTCGTGCGCGGAAGGGCAAAATCGGAAGATGCTTGAATTCAGAAAATATTCTATCCGAATCTAAACAAACATGATGCATCTTCATCCAATTTATTGGATTCGTCTTCAAACACGATGCATCTTCATCCAATTCAATTTCAAACATGATGCATTTCGACCATATTCATTCTCGTCTTTGTTCCATCATTATGCATCACCAAAATCGTGATGCATTTCGACATTTAAACGTGTTAATTTCGTGATGCATCTCTGAAATTTAAACGTGTTATCAACGTCTTCAATGTGTTTATCATTGTCGTGAAAACTGGTTGAGAGAAAGAGAGATGGAGAGAGGCTAGCCATGAAAGAGAAAGAGAAAGAGAAAGAGAGAGAAGAGGATGGATTTATGGAAAGGTGGTTGATCATTTTATTTAGTTTCCTAAATAAATGATAAATATTAAATTAAATCTTATAATTTAACAATATATTATTAAGCATTCCCAAAATGCCCTTAATGCACCCTTTGTAAACAAGCAATGCATTTTTGGTTCCCATTTGGTTCCCGATGCATATGGTGCCCCATAGAACCTCAATCTATATATATATATATATATATATATATATATATATATATATATATATATATATATATATATATATATATATATATATATATATATATATATATATATATATATATATATATAAAATCTAATTTTGTATGTTCTATAAAAACAATCATACATCTTTCGTAAATTTATACACACACACAATCTTTTATAAATTAATAAATCTTAATTCAATACACATATACACAATCGACAATTACATACATATAAAATGAACTCAATTATATATATATATAAACAAATCCTAATGTTATAAATAATATACTATAATAAATAAAAAATTACAATACTTACACTTTTATACTACTTAATTACCAACTTACAACCAACAAAACAAAATCAACAACTATATTCTTTTAAATAAACTTAATTGTATAGAGAAACAAATCATAATTTCACAGTAATAAACTTTATATATATATATATATATATATATATATATATATATATAATCTTTTATAAATTCTAAATCATTTACATAAATTCTAATTCATTTATAAATTCCATTTAATAGATTCTAATTCAATTTTTAATTAACTATATTATTTAAACTCAAAATAAATCACATAATTGTACGTATAAACAATTATATATAAAAAATCTAATTCTTGGTAGTGATTTTGTGAAAATAAAAACTTTTAAGTATACATTTTATAAATAAATAATAACAAAACTTACATTTAAATAAATAATTACAAAGTCATGACCAACTAAATCAACAGAAATCAAGTATATCAAGTAAATAAAATATATATCCTAAAATTAACATAAACCAAGTATATCAATGAAACAATTGTCAAATATGTAGCAAAAAGATCTTACTGGGGGATGTCTTGTAACGGGTCGGTGGTGGCTGGTAATCGAGAACCTGAGAGGGAAAGAGAGACAGAGAAATCGACAGAGTGTCCAGAGAGAAAGAGAGACAGAGAGATCGACAGATCTTGATAGAAAGAGAGATCGACGTACCTTTAGAACCAGTAGCTGTTGGCGTGGTGGCGGTGGATCGGAGAAGCGAGGGTGACCGGGAGGAGCGTTGACCGAGAGGGACGACGACTTGATCGGAGGGCCGGGTAGCGTCGATCTGAGATGAAGATTAAAGCAGGGGGCGTTTTTTGGGAGGCTTTTGGGAGAAATGAAAAATAAGGAGCGAATAGGGTTAAAAGACCAGGGAAAAAGGCCCGCTTTTTTTTTTCGTGGTTTGTGACGACTGTCGTCGCAGACTAGCAAATGGTGTCGCAAAAAACCCACTTTCTTGTAGTGATGATCTTTACAATATAGGATATAATTCACAATTCACAGTTCCCAGCACGTATTCACAGTTTGACTTTCACAATATATGATAAATTTCATAGTTCATAATTTACAAATATGTGTTCACAATTCACAGTTGATATATCAGAGTATTCACACCCGTCGGAGGCAAGTTGATATTCAGGTGGAATAAGTCAGTCTGGTGGTAAAGGAGTAGTTTAGGAGTAGGAGTAGGATAGTTTGCCGTTCAAAAAAAAAAAAAAAAAAAAAAAAAAAAAAAAAAAAAAAAAAAAACAAATATGTGTTCACAATTCACAATTGACATAATTTGGTCTTAATTTTAATTACCATTTGATTTACGACAAATGAAATTCCTCCGCAAACAACTGATACTATTTGCTTTGGTGCATGCAATATTCTATTTTGGTTGAAATTTAATTTGGATTTTCAAATCCCATAATTTAAGGGTGATTGCAATCTTTACTTGTTATTACTATATTACCCCTCTTTGTAATTAAATTATTTGTTTTATTTTCTAATTGGTAATTAATTAATATATTTTAATAGCTAAAATGTGTGGTTAAAAATTGGTTCCTTTGGTACCCTCCACCTTTAGAGCGACGGGAGTACTGGAGCCGCCAACCCGCGGCCTTGCCACCTCGGACCATCCCCGGCGGCTACACCACCCCGGTCAAGCGGCCCCGCCCTGGAAGGAGCCCCGCGCGGCTTCCCCTCCCCGCTCCACCCCGCTGCCAGCTTCCTTCTTCCCCCCTTCTTTTTTTTTTTTTTTTTTGCAGAAACAGGGAACACACCACATGTGTGTGTCTCTGTGTGTTGTCTCTATATATATATATATATATATAATTTTACTTTTCTAATTTTATTTTTTGTTTCTTATCATAGTTTCATAAATGTTTGTATTTTTTTATTTAAGTTTCGTAATTGTTCGTTCGTTCGTACAGTTTCGTAATTGTTGCATAAATACCAAATTTAGACAGTTAGTTTGTATTTTTTTAATGTTCATTTGTCATTTTAACTTTTATTTATTGTTATGTAATTTTTTATTTTAATTGGGTAATTTTTAATGTTTAGTTTATATAATAGTTTTTAAATATTTATGAAATTAATTATTTTAGTTCTAATATTTGTTTTTTTTAGTTAAAATGAATTTATTTTAAAAAAATTAAGAAAGATGGAAAGTTTAAGAAAGATGAGTATTTCCTAGTTAGAAAGGTGGGGAAAGGTGGAGAGAGAAAAGCTGATGTGGCGCTGACGTGTACAGAAAGATGGTTTTCGGGAAGACGGGTACTCCCTTCACTCTTAGAGTACCATTTCGATCCTAAATCTCTCTCTCTCTCTCTCTCTATATATATATATATATATATATATATATATATATATATATATATATATATATATATATATATATATATATATATATATATATATATATATATATATATATATAGGGAGAGGTACTTTTAAGAACCTTAAATATGGTGAGAACTTAGGAATCTTTTAAAGCCCTTGGATCAAAATGATATTTTTGGAAGAAAAAAAATATTATATTTCCCTTTTCATCTTTTTTATTGTATGCATCTTTTTTTTCACTTTCTCTCTCTTACTTTTTTTTATTTTTATTTTTATTTTCTATTTCTTTCATTAGAATTGATTTTAATGGTAGAAAACGTTTTTTATTAAAAAAATATTTTTTTTCTATATAGAAATTTGTTTAATTGCTTAAAATTTATCGTATTCTATATAGAAATATTATGTGTATATATAGAATGTTATATAATTCTATATTTTTTATGTAATCTACGTAGAATATATGATACTTGACATTTTACACGACATTCTACGTAGGTTACATCATAATCTACGTAGATTACATGATAATGCATATCAAATATACGTAGAATATACGTAGATTACATGATAATCTACATAGAATATACGTAGATTACATGATAATCTACATAAAATATACGTAGAATATACGTAGATTACATGATAATCTATGTATATAATCTATATAGATTACATGATAATCTATGTAAATTATCATATAATCTATATGTCTACGTAGAATATATGTAGATTATCATATATCTATGTAGATTATCATATAATCTATATAGATTACATGATAATCTACATAGAATATAATACAAAACTACTTGTAAAAAATCACACATAATCTATATAGATTATCATGTAATCTACGTATAATATATGATATTTGACATTCTACACGATATTCTACGTAGATTCTATGATAATCTACGTTGATTACATGATAATCTACGTAGATTACATGATAATCTACATAGAATAAAATACAAGAAACATAACATTCTACATGAATTATGGATAGTAATGTTACATATAATCTATATAGATTATCATGTAATCTACGTAGAATATATGATACTTGACATTCTACACGACATTCTATGTAGATTAAATGATAATCTACGTGTATTACATGATAATCTACATAGAATATAATACAAGACCAATTGTAAAAAATTACACATAATCTATATAGATTATCATGTAATCTACGTAGAATATATGATAATTGACATTATACACGACATTCTACGTAGATTCTATGATAATCTACGTAGATTACATGATAATCTACATAGAATAATATACAAGAAACATAACAGTTTACATAGATTATGAATAATAATGTTACATATAATCTATATAGATTATCATGTAATCTATGTAAAATATATGATACCTGACATTTTACACGACATTCTACGTATATTATATGATAATCTACGTAGATTACATGATAATCTACATAGAATATAATGTAACATAACATTCTATATAGATTATGAATAGTAATATTAATCAACATATAAAGATATAGAATTATATAACATAATATATAGATACATTATCTCTTTCTTTCATGAGAATTGATTTTAATAGTAAAAAACGTTTTTTATAAAAAAATGTTTTTTTTTCTATATAGAATATTATATAATTGCTAAAAAATTATCATATTTTATATAGAAATATTATATGTCTACATAGAATGTTATATATTTTTTTATGTAATCTACGTAGATTATCATGTAACCTACGTAGATTAAATGATAATCTACATAGAATATACGTATATTACAAGATAATCTACATAGAATATACGTAGATTATATGATAATCTATGTATATAATCTATATAGATGACATGTAATCTATTTAGATTATCATATAATCTATATAGATTATCATGTAATCTACGTAGAATATATGATACTTGACATTCTACACGACATTCTACGTAGATTACATGATAATCTACATAGAATATAATACAAGACTACTTGTAAAAATCACACATAATCTATATAGATTATCATCTAATCTACGTAGAATATATGATAATTGACATCCTATACGACATTCTACGATAATCTACGTAGATTACATGATAATCTACATAGAATATACGTAGAATATACGTAGATTACATGATAATTTAATCTACGTAGGATATACAAATAATCTACATAGAATATAATAGAAGAAATATAACATTCTACATAGATTATGAATAGTAATTTTAATCTACATAAAAAGATATAGAATTATATAATATTATATATAGACACATAATATTTCTATATAGAATATATACGTTAATTTTTTAGCAATTAAATAAATTTCTATATAGAAATTTTTTTTTTATATAAAAAACATTTTTTACTATAAAAATAAATTCTCATGATAGAAAAATAAAATGAAAATGAAAAAAAGTAAGAGAGAGAAAGAGAAAAATCAGATTTTTTATTCCAAAAATATCATTTTCACACCTTTTCAAGATTCCTCACCATCAAAATTTTAAATAATTACAAAATTGACATCCAATATATCAACCATTGATTCTATTAATTCAAAGACCATCAAAGGTTCTTAAATTTTCACAATACTTATGGTTCTCAATAGAACCTTTCCATATATATACATATATATATATATATATATATATATATATATATATATATATATATATATATATATATATATATATATATATATATATATATATATATATAAAATTAAGGTAATTACAAGGATAAAAATGTAACCAAAAAACACTTGGAAACTATAGTGCTTTTTGAAAGCTATTTTAGATAGTTTTTTAAAATAGAACTATAGAGGAGTTTTTATGTACAAAGTCCAGCTTCCTCATCTAAAAGAAGTTTTTTATTTTTTAAAAAGGTTTCAATAAAATTATAAACCACTTTTTCTTTTAATTAACAGCTTGCAATTGGTTATTCTTTATTAATGAGCAATGAGTTCCACCTATTAGAAACACAATTTCATGCATATTTTAATTGTTAAAATCTTAAACTCTCCTAAAAACATTTAGAAACTTTAATTTCTAGCAAACATATACCTAGCTTATATATCTTGTCTCAAATAAAACTTTGAATTATATAATTACTACTTAATTAACTGAAAGACGTTAACATAATGATAACAAATTAAATCTAAAAAATAGAAGCCTTTTAAAGTAAATTAAACATCGACAAAGGAACCAGTAAAAGATTTGTAAAATTTAATTTAAATAGTATTAAATGCTTCAATGGAAGGTTAAATGTGTAGCTTTAATTAGACGGCACCTACTACGCATGTGCAACACTTACTGAGATCGACCCTTTTTTTTCTCCATAACAAAGTCTTTAAATCCAGAACAAATCCACAATCTTTAAGCATGAATCACAAACCAAGATAACATGCTTCTTTAAATCCAAAGATTTTTGGTGTGAATCAAGCAACTTTCTTGAATAACTGCAAGACCTAAAGTTACAGATAGATAAACTGCGATCCAAACAAGTTGCAAGTACTTATTATGAAGCTTTTTACAAGTATGATCGGACACTGTATTTATTAGCAGCATTTAGCAGCAAAATACACAGAGAGATATGGAGTTGAAGGTGAAGGTGAAGAAGGTAGCAAATGGTGTAGAAGATGTGGAAATGTCGGAGCCCGTGAGCCCGACTGGCCAGTACTTCAACAGTTCGGTGCTTTCGGTTTCGGTTATTTGCGTTTTAGAAACTGAAAACCCCATTGACGACTCTTCCAGCTTTGCACTCATTAACAATGTTTTTCTTCCCATCAATCCTCGTTTCTCTTCCATTATGGTAGCCCTATCGTTCCTCTCTCTCTAGACTTCTTTTTATGTTAATTTCTCTCTCTAGTAAAAAAAAAAAAGACAGCGATTTATACACAATGATTTTTTGTCATACATAACAATCTACAACTAAATCTTGTATAAACTTATTAAGTATTTATATATCGTCGTGATGACAAAAAGTTATGTATAATTTATAAATCGGTGCTCTAAATATAAACGAAAAAATGTATTAGGTTTAAAAAGATTATGTGAATAATGGGCCAAAAGTGTTGTACTGTTTTTTGTGACCAATTATAGATTGTCAGGTTTCCATGTGGTTTGTATATGACTTGGATTATTGATTCTCTTGAAATACTAGAAGTCATAAAGTTCAAATGCTTGTGGAGTTGAAAATCTTATTTTTTTTTAAAAATAAAAGTTTCATTTCTTTTCATCCAACAAAGCTTTTAATATATTAGAAGTTTATTTTGTCTAAAACCAAATGTTTTCGTTTCTAAAAACTCTTAAAAGTCAAATAAAACAGAAGGGATCTGAATTTCTCTTATATGTTTATGTGACGTGCATGAGTTATGTTTGTTTGGTGATAAAAGTAGTCAAGAATCTAAAAATATCAAATATTTTCTTTATGAGTATTACTTTAAACCCATGTGTTTGTACGTAGATCGAATGATTGTATATATGATTATGACCCATGTGGATTTAGGGTGATTTTGGTATAAGAGAGAATTTCCTTTTAGTACTATTTTTTATCAATGGTAAAACAGTAAAACACCAAACTTATGGACAAGGGTATTGTTTGAATGAAAATAGGTTGAAGACAAAGATGGTGGGAAGCATTGGAAGAGAGTTGAAGTGAATGTGGAAGATCATATCATTACCCCTCGTTTCCCCGAAGGATTATCACCCGAATCTTACGATGGTTATTTCAACGATTACTTATCGAAAATCGCAATGGATCCTCTCCCGAAAACAAGACCATTATGGGAAATTCATGTAATTAAATACCCAACAAGCAATGCATCTGGAAATGTTGTTTTCAAGCTTCATCATGCACTTGGAGATGGTTTTTCTCTTATGGGTGCTCTTCTTTCTTGTTTACAAAGGGCAGACAATCCTTCTCTTCCCTTAACATTTCCAAACTTTCAGAAAGCCCCGAAGATTGATGATGAGATTAAAAGCTTAATTAGCGTTGTACCACAGGCGTTAAGTGGTGCACTAAACACGGTTTTGGATTTCGGTTGGAGCATTTTGAAGAGTAGTTTCTTGGAAGATAATCGGACGCCGATACGATCCGGCAAAGATGGAGTGGAGTTCAGGCCAATCAATATAGTCACAATGGCATTTTCTTTGAATGAAATTAAGGAAATTAAGTCCTGCCTTCAAGTGGTATGAATTTCCTTCAATTCTTCCTGTTTATTTAATTTGAAGTTATATTTATCCTTTTAATTATTATGGGTTAAATATAAAGTTGTTTTATTTGAAAAAGCAACGAACTTTAACTTACAGTATGGGTATCCTATGTTCAACACCAAAGTAAATGCAGCGGAGTGTAAAACTATAGAACTATTAATTATGGGTCGAGTGGAGGCACATCGATCTTTTGACGGTAGAGGTTTTCAAAACATGTGAAACTAATCAATTTTATAAAATTGGCTCTCATTTTCTTGATTAAACAAAAGCAATTTAACAGAAAACTTTTGGGATGTTTATGCAAAAAAACCTTCAAGTTTGATCATTTTTACGATTAAAACTCTTATTTTTCATTGCACAAAAAACCCTCCAACCAGTAAAATCCCACGAAAATATATTGACATTACGTGTTGTAACCGTTTGAAAGTCATAAGTCATCGTCGACAAGTCGCCGGTAACCACTGGAATTTCGTTGAAAAAATAATTCCAACAAATAAACACAAATTTGAACAAAGAAATCAACAATAAATGTAAATTTGAATCATAAAACAGATACAAGTGAGTTCGTTGAAGAGAAGGTTCGTCAGAAAGGAAGGAAATTAGTCAGCAGAGAGCAAATTGCAACAGGTTGATCAGGCTGCAAGCATTTTTTTTTTTTTGAAAAAACTTCATTTTAATAAGTTTAGTAAGTTGGGTTTTTTTGCAACGTGGTTGATGGTTTTAATTGCAAAAACTTTTATATATATATATATATATATATATATATATATATATATATATATATATATATATATATGTTCTTAAAAATTTATCGACCTATATACATAAACGGCAAAACATAATTTCTGATTTTACTAGCCTGTCAAAGACGACCGTAGATTTGATTCACTCCTTAACATGCATGTATTATTATGAACATAAATATTTAAGGCTTCAATCTAATTAAGAAAACGATATTGAGTTCTGTTATAACTGAGAAAGGGATAGATCGAGGTCTTAGTAGCAAATCTATTGAGGTTTTAATTAAGAGTTGATAGAGATGTTCTAGTGTATATGTCCACATAGATAATAAGAAACTAAATACTTATGACAAATTATATGAAAAGTGATTCTTACATTAATTAAATAGTCTTATAACGTATATTAATTTAACTTACTATATATTTTTGAATATATTTAAAGAATAAACTATATATCAATATTTATTGTATATAAATGATAATAAATAAGTAACTATTGCTACATGTACATGTAATAATTAACAATTATAATATGTCAAGTTAAAATTTTAAATCTATAATTAATATCCATATAATATAATTTAAATTATATATAATAAATCTAAATTTAAACTAAATGTTACTTAACATAAAACTCAAATTTAAACTTCAATGTTATATTTAAAATTTACTATATTCTTATTAAGTATAATAAAAATTCAACATAATAATTTGAAAATTTATGGTATAAGTTTAACAAAAGCATTTTTAAAATTTCACCCACATAATACATAGGCTAATAGATTAATACTATATTAAAGTAGAACATGACTATCAACTTCACGTGGTTTTCCAAGTATATTGTATTTTAGATTTCCCACATTTTATTTCCGATATGATAGAACATAGGGTAGAAATTATAACACACACACACACACACACACACACACACACACACACACACACACACACACACACACACACACACACACCACCACACACACACACACACACACACACACACACACACACACCACACACACCACACACACACACACACACACACACACACATATATATATATATATATATATATGCGTTCCGGTAAAAACTAAGAATCATTCTTACCGTAAAAACCAAAAATGCATAATTTTTTTGACATCAAATTTGTGAACTTTTTTCATATTAAATATACATAGAAAATACATAAAATTTTTACATGAATTTTGTAAGTTTTTTGATATTCGTGAGTTTTTATTCTAAAAGTTTATACATTTTCTAAATAAATTAATGCATATTAGGTGTTATTACGGTAATAACGGTTCACACCAAAATTCGTCTACACACAGGGTACAATTAGTTTTTGTGTTAATCTTAAAAAATTAAACTCTGTGTGTGTCTATATGTATGTATGTATGTATGTATATTATGGTTGAATCATAGATAAAATGATCATTTTCTCTTTGATTCAACATTTTTCGCTAAATCACGAAATAACACATTGGTTCAAAATATATATTATTTGATTCTACATTGTGATGCTTCTCACGAATATTTGATTGATTCAACATATATATGTTATTTAATTCGACATTTATCATATTTTTCAAGTATGTATGCCTACACACATGTTTTTTTTAACAACAGATGTTAGTGGTTAGTTATTAGCACCATTGTTAGACACTTTGAGGGTGATGACCAAACCCCACACTGCCACACCTCCACCTAAAGAGAAATGCCCTTGCTAAGCCTCGAACTCGAGACCTCAACCAAGGGGAACCCCTCCCACCTTTGGTGGTGACCATGTGTGTGTATATGGTGTGTACGTCTTTCAAGAAACATTAAAAGTCTACACTAAAAGAAACATTGTATTACACTAATAATTAAACCAAAACCATGAATGCCAAACCAAAACTTAGGCCCATCTCATTAAATAGAATTTATAGTCCCTCAACAATTTCTAGTATGAGTAATGTTATATCCCCATCATGTATCCTTTTGGAAAACATGCATTTTGACAGGTAAATAAAGCAGCGAATACATTTTTGTAGGCATGCCATTTGTTATATCTATTTATTTGTTAATTATGCTTTCAGAAGTTATAGTGTAATATTATTTACTTAAGTAAACTTTATCAATAAGTTTGTTGATAAATTTATTTGAAAATGATTTTATTGACTTAAGTGTTTTGACAACTATTGCATGCCAATACTCCAATAAGTTGTTGTATATGTAATAATTTGCATGTGGCAACAATTTATTATAAAGAGAAAAATTTTTGTTCATAGAATGAGCCTAGTATAGAGGTAGGCCAGCACGTGACTTGATATATTCCCTTAAAAGTTTTTTATGATAAAGTTTATGAACATTATGGACATAAAAATATGATTAAATGAGTGTTATATTTTTCATAGATATCAAAAGTATCATTATAAATGATAAATTTTATTTATTTATTTTTTTGCATATATAAAATAACATCATAAATGTATATAATTTGTAGTCTAATTTTTTCTAAATTAAACTTACAAAAATAAGCTATATATGAGTATGTAAGGTATTCTAGAAAATGTTTGAATTTGCGTTTGAAAAAGTATTGAAACGTTTTATAAACTAATAATTAGATGACATTTGTATACAAAATGTTATTAGAAATTAATTTAGTGTTTGACTTGGTTTATGTTGTTTCCTAACACAATTATATATAATTTTAACTTAATAAAAATCACGATAGCAAATTATATATATATATATATATATATATATATATATATATATATATATATATATATATATATATATATATATATATATATATATATATATATATAAGAGAGAGAGAGCGGAGTTCAATGGAAAACCACAATGCACCTGAAAACTTGTGAAAACCGCACTGCACCACCACAAATGCATCAAATTACCCGCGTGATGTCAAAATCTCGCGTGATGCATCAAATTTCCCGCGTGATGCATCAAAATCTCGCGTGATGCATCACCTTATTTACGATCATGCCACTGCGTTTTTCATGAAATGCATCAAATCGGACGGTATGCATAGGTTTCCATAGTTTTAAGGTGCACAGTGGTTTTCCATTGAACCCATATATATATATATATATATATATATATATATATATATATATATATATATATATATAAATTACACACACATACATTTATCAAATCTTGTAAGCCAATGGCATTATCCCATGAGTTTTTTTTTTAAATTTAAATTTTTATAACACACCTTTATTTTAGTGTTATATTTTATTTAATCCTTTTATTTTAATAAATTTTATTTAATCCTCTTTCAACATTTATTATTACAACATTTTCTTACACACCCAAAATTATGATTTTAATTATACTTATGTTTGGAGTTGTTTTTCAAAAGTATTATGTTATGTTAAATTGTATGAAAAAGACTTTGTTATTCAAATGCACAATACAAAATTCTAATGAAATTGTTTTATAATTGAAATGTAACTATTTGATATTTAGATTTTTTTTAATTAAATATGATCATGTATAACATTGAACATCACTATTATAACGTTGACAAACCCTAATCGATGTATTAGAGACATTAACGTTATAAATTTATTTGATTTGATCGTAAAACCAACAAATTAAAATGACGATTGAACCTGACCAATGTCAAAATTTCAAATTATGGTTATGAATATTTAATTAAACAATTCTGGTTTCGATTGAATCTAATTAGTCTTGCATGCTTCTTGAATCTATAACAACTTTCCAATTTCACTTTTCGATCCTGGTTCAATTGTGTTTCGTTATTTGAATTTTTTTTCTTTTGTTTTTATATTTATTTTTGTAGTTATTATTTTAGACCCCGCACAACAACGCGCGAGTTTTTGATCACTAGTTATATACAATCATAATATTATTTTGTGCATTGTTATGTAAAAATGTGAAAAATTATCATTACGCCCTACAAAAAATTTACCCAAACCATATTCTATTAGCATATGATTTATGTATGTATTTAAAAATATGAATTATAAAATGTAAAAACAGAGATTGTTTTTAAAATCTGTAAAGGTGAGAAATTTACTAATTTCTAATTCCATTCCAATTAATTTCCCTAATTTATATAGTTTTCGATCTGGATTACAACTTAATTAAGTACATACATTCGTAAAACTTTCATTTAATTTATGTAAAATGATGTTGAATTTATCTTATATTTCTCGAAATTTTTTTTTTTTTTTTAACAGACAATAAATGATGTTGTTACTGGAATGATATTCCTGGGGACAAGACTGTACATGGAAGCAACAAGTGAGAAAACAAGAAATGCAAAGTCCACAGCATTAGTGTTGCTTAACACAAGATCGATTGGTGGTTACAAGTCAGTGAATGAGATGATTAAAAACCAGGAAGCTCAAGCTCAATGGGGAAACCAGTTCGGTTTCTTACACGTTTCGTTGCCCGAGTTACACCAATACGATCATTCGTTGAATCCACTCAAATTTGTTCAAGAAACACAGAATATCATCAAGAAAAAAAGGAACTCAGCTGCTGTTTATCTCACTGGAATGTTACTTGAATCTGTGAGAAAATATAGAGGTCCAGAGGTATGTCTCTACTCTCTAAGTTGGGTTAAGGTAAGAACCATATACTCTGTCAGAACACGAGAACAATTCTCAAATGCAAAAATTTGTATACCAAATACTCACATAATTTTAAAATTAAATGTATAAATAAAAACATTATTACACTTAAACTATTTATAAATATATACCATCATCTCATAGTAAATTAATACATGAAATTTATTTATTTATACATTAAATGCATAATTTTTGGTTACAAATTTTCACAGCAAAATGCACAAATTAATTTGTAGATAAAATGCACAAAATTTCCAGCTGTTCTCGCATTCTCATGGAAAATAAGAGGTCTTATTTGAACCTGACTCCGTCGATCTCTAGCTTTCGCTTGATCGCTTGTAATCTCTTTTATATCAGAATTCGAGTTGTGTTGAATTTTTTATTGGTAATATTGCACAAAAAGGCGACAGCTGAATACATTCATAGCACCCTGAAGAATGCAAGCATGACGATATCAAATATGATCGGTCCGCTTGAAAAGATGACACTTTCTAATCAGCCAATTAAAGGGTTGTATTTTATGGTCGTTAACGTCCCACAGGTATCATCGATGATTTCTTAACTGCTACTGATTGCTTTAACGATGTAACTCCATTTGATATATATTTAGGGTTTGCTGTATATTTTTTAAATTAAGACTAACTTTTGACAGAGCCTTACGGTGACGATAATAAGCTACATGGATCAGTTGAGGGTCGCCGTAGGAACTGAGAAAGACCTCATAGACCCCGTGAAGTTCAGGACATGTGTCGAGAAGGCTTTCAGTATGATCTTTGATGCTGCAGTTAAATCTAAATGATTTAAGAGTACATAAAACAATCTCAATCCATGTTTCTCATATTTCAAACCAAAGAAAACAACGGTAAACAATAACGAATTCAATCAATAATATGTATGGATTTTGTAGGTGATTTCCTAAAAAAAGTGCAGATCGTCCTTACAAATCAATTGGTTCCTTGACGATCCAACATATATCATATTTACAGAATTGAACAATCATGTTTTGAATATTTATTGAAAGTGATTTTAAAGGACTGTGTATTTTCATTGTTGTATTTGTATTTATTGTAATAGTTATATTTTTGGATTTTTATTGTAATAAAATTGGTTATTGTTGGTCTGGATATGTATACATTCTGAGCAATTTATTGAAAAATTGATCATGGTTGAACAATTAACATACTTAGAATAGTGGAAAAAGAGTCAACAATTGCTAAAAATGGTGAATTCAATATATGGTAACTAGGTTAATACCCTTAATTTCTTAAAACCCTTAAGATGTATTATATGAATTGATATAAAAAATTTGTTATAAATTAAAAATATTTATAAAGAGATGGAATTCCTTAAAACCCTTAATTTCTTTTTAAAATTAAGATACAATACAAACCAATAAAAAGATGAAATACAGACAAAATCATTGAATCAAGGTAAAAAATGATGACTCATGTTTAAGACTTTAAGTCAAAAGAAGACGGTTAAAATGTGATTCAAAATATTTAAATTATTTATTTAAATATAGTATTTTATGACTCTAACATATGCGATTTATTTCAATTATATCTCCTTATTATTGATTAAAAATGTTGAACATTCATTCTGTTTTATTTGTTACTGTGTTATCATCAATAATCCCATATAAATCAACGAAATAAATTTTAAATGATAATTATTTTATATTTTATATTTTTATAAAGTATATTAATTTAAATTGTATAAATTTGTTAAAGACCTTTAATTAAACCATATACAAGTTTTCTTATTGAAGATGTTTTAATTAATAATACATATATTATTACCTAACTGATTAAAACTTGATATAACAATTCTAGCGTCAACTTAATAAATAAATATTAATTAAGATTATTCGAAATTAAGTTATTTTAAAATATAAATTTTGCAACATTTATTTTTGAAATTTTGGAAAATATTAATACAAAAATTTATTAAAGAAAATACATTCGAAATTTGAATGATATTTTTTTAACGGGTCAAAGTTTCATAACTAACATATAAAGATTTGATAAAAATTTTCACTTTTATTGTATACTAAAGTATTCAATTATTATTTCATAAAATTATTTATTATTTCGGACATTTAAAATTTGAAGTTAATTATTTTATTGATCTTTTAAAAAATATATTTAAAATTAAATTCTTTTAATTTATTATTTTTTAAAATTATTTACTATTTGAGACATTTAAACATGAAGTTTATTATTTTATTGATTTTTTAAATATCTTTATTTTAGCATGTAAATTTTAAAAACTTTTAATTAGTATTAGTTGCAGTTTCAATTAGTTTATGAAACAAAAATAATAAGTTTCAATAATAAAGTTTAAATTAAATAAATTAAATGATATACATGTTACCTAAATTAACGTTAATTTTTATTTTTGAAAAAGAATGGGAAAATGAAAATTAGTATATTAAGAGGATGACATGTGACAAAGATTGTTCTCATTTATTATTATATTTAGATAGAAAATCTTAAAATTTAGTCATTTCAAGGGTTGCCATGTAGGATACACTACACAAAGTTGCATCTTACACCGTAATTTGTGTCTTTCTTGATTACCTTCCCAAAATCATGGTTATCATGATAAAAGTAATTATTTCTTGACGCCTTGTCTTTATTAAGAACTAGTGTTGTGGTTGCCCGCGCGTTGCCACGGGCATCCGTTAAAATATGTAGTTCTATCGTTAAAGTTAAAATATGATGTTAAGAAATAGAATGTAATTTAATGATGACAACAACGTAACTACATTTGTGTATTTAAGCATTAGTGGGTTACATGTTATTTTTACGAATTTGGTATATATGATTTAATTATTGATGTTTAAAGTATATTGTTTTTTAGGGTTTTATATGCAAATGGTTTCGTCCCTCAATGTTATTTTTGACCAATAAAGTCCTCATGTTATTGTGTTCTTTTGGGTTTTCGGGAAAAAAAAATTTGTTTTTTTCAGTACCATATTTTCCACAAAAATACCAACATGCCACGAAAAGCCCTCAAATTTAATGATTTTTTTGTCAAAAAAATGAATAATTCCAAAAATCACAAACAAACAAATAACTTACAGATTTTATTGGTAAAAAGTAAAATGAATAGGCTATACCGCAAAAATACGAAAAGCATGTTGGTTTTTTTTAATTATTAAACCCTTATTTCACAAAAATCATGAATAACAAAAGTTGATGTTTTATATACATCTTGTGAGACAAAAGACAAAAAACAAACGACAAAACAAAATGAATCACTGTTATTTAATTTTTCAAGTTGAGGCGGAAGCAGAAATTTTTATTATTTAAATATTTAATCAATATTTGGTTAAATATTGAAGAAGTTGATGTACAAACTGAATACTTTTATTTACAAATATAAAAAATAAAAAATGTTGAACTCAATATTTATTAAGCTTTAAAAAAGTTCATTGTTTCCCCGTTAAAAAAAATAAAAAAGTGTAATAATTCGTCATTTTTTCTTATCGGAAAATTTTATAGATGGATTAGTTGATTTCCCGTTTGGTTAAATTAAAAATCAGAGTTCTTTATTTTTTTCCGAGCGAAAACATTTAAAGTTAAATCAGTCGGCGTTAGTTTCATTCATTTAAATTTAATATGGTTCACCATTTTTTCTGAGCAAAAATATTTAAAACTAATATGGTTAGTCATTTTTTCGTTTGGTTAAATTGCAAATCAAAGTTATTAAATATTTTTTTCCGGTCAAAATCATTAATAATTAAATTAAGTGGTTGTTTGCTTCTTTTGATTAAATTTAAATCCGAAATGGTTCGTTGTTTTTTTCGAGCGAAAATATTTAAAATTGAAACAAAGAATATTTCAATTTTTCCAGTGAAATGGCTTACCAAATAGGAAAAAAAACAATCAAATTTAAGTATTTTGGACGGATAAAACGAATAACCATTTTGATTTTCGATTTAACCAAAAGTAAAAAAATAACCAAACAATCTAATTTTTAATGTTTTAGTAGAAAAACGATGTATCATTTCGATTTCCAAATTAAAGAAATGGAAAAACGACAAACCAAATTAATTCGAAATATTTTTTAATTGATTAAAAATATTAATATTTTATTATATTTTTATACCTATTTGTTTTAGTAAAATAAGGAGTTGTTAATAATTTTTAATTAGAATGGTAAAAAATATAAACAATTTTTAGTTAAAGTTAATAGATAAGAAACAATGTTGAATGTAAAGTTGTATACCTTGATAATAATAATTAATTTTGAAAAATTGAAAGTCTAGGGACCAAATTCAAAATTAATACAAACTACAGGGGCTGATTTTGTAAATTCTTGAAATTTAAAAAACGACATCGTATAGCATCAATACGGTGCGTTTTACAATGCTTATTGTTAGTTATAACAATACGTTCCTTTTGGGTCCTATAACACCCAATCTACCACACACTTAAGATTTTCTTGACGACATTTGAAACACGCTGAAAATGATTTCCCAAGAAATATGTTGCATCTCTAAAAGTACGGGATAATTTGAACTTTTCCATCATTTACATATATTGATAATACATCATCTAAATATCAGAGTACTAATATGTGCGGTCCATTACAAGCCGATTAGATATGTAAGGCCTAACTTGCAAAAGACATTACAAAATCATTTATAACATCGTGAATCATCCTCAAGCAATAGGAATTTCAAGAGGTCATCGCTCTACCCTAATCTCCACCTAAAAATATAATTCCGCTACATTGGGTAAGCGAGAGGTTAGAGAGTAACATAATTTAAAGACAAATATATATATATGAGATCCATTGTGAACAAGTTATTCGTTGTGCACGTTGTGAACAAATAAAAAAAATACATATAATCATTCATATATATCAACAAGTGTTTGTAATATGATTCATATGATTCAAAAGGTTCATAGAAGTGTCTATTTAAGATTCAGAACATTCAAAAGGTTCATAGTACGTAGTTTTTATAACAAGATGCACAAGATGCATAGGATGCAACAAGATTCATAAGATTCGACAAATTCATAGGATTCAATAAGATCCAAAGGATCCAATAGTATTAATAGGTTAATAGAAGAGTCCAGTACTATTTTCAACAAGATTCATAAGATTCAGAAGCTATTTTATGGTTGTTCACAACGTGCACAACGAATAAAGTGTTCACAAAAGATCCTTAGTCTATATATATATATATATATATATATATATATATATATATATATATATATATATATATATATATATATATATATATAGGAGAGTAGTCACTCCCAACAAGTGGGGAAGTAGTCACTTCTATCGATCATCAAACACAGAATGGTAGTAGCCCCGACCTGCATGTGAGCAGGTACATGAGAGCAGTCACTCTCTTCTTACTTTTCCACACGGAGTTGCATTGCAAGTCATAATATCATAGCATGCACACCCGATGTATTAGGTTTCATGGTAAGAACTGAATATCATGGTTCAATATATAGCATGTAAGTAAAAAGCAAGAAGTCAATCAACAAATAGTTCACATATGATCGGTTATGAAGCTAAATCATGTTACCCACATTGCCTGTAAGTTGCACTTCAAGACAATAACTATCACCGTCTCAGAATGATTACCCAAGCTACTCAAGTCCTCAAACTTCAATTATTATCCTTATATCAAAGTTACCAAAAAGTTAATTTTCTTGATGGAAATTCTACATCCGTTTACCCTTTGTATCAAGAATTTTATCTCCATTTATCCTTCATATTTCGATCATCATAAGAATTTTTTCTCCATTTATCCTTCATATTTCGATCATCATCTCATGTCAAATAACATAGGCAAAACTATCTGTTCGTTGATGTGACCACGTGAAATTTGTTCTATTTAGTTGGCATGTAACGATGTCTCCAAAGTTCAAACAACTGTTTGATTGTTGGACACACATTGTATTAGAGTAAAAGACATGTAGATGAATATTTTCACAAGGACATTAGGTGTATACATAATTTCACAATATCCAAAGTTGTTCTTTGTGCGATTTACAGAACTACAAATAAGAATATGTTAAGGCTATTTTAATTTGAAGACTAAAATGGGTCAGATCTATGGTTTTACATACGATTCTTAAAATGTAAGTAAAGATTTTATAAATAGTCTCTGGAAACCGAAATGAAGAATGGGATACAATTCACTACGTAGTGGAACTTTTAGCGGCGACATTAGATATAACGGCGACACAAAAACACAGAATTATGAGTCTTACCTAATGTTGCCGTTAAAGGTTCCTTTTCTTGTAGTGTACTAGAAAGCTGGATAATTAAAGACGGAAAAACCCGTCGGAAATGGTGTTTTCCGACCAAAAATGACCGTCGGAAAGTTTTTGGTCGTTAAATAATTACCGACGGATTCACCAACCGAAATTTATAATATTTCCGACGGAACATTCTTCGGTAATCGGTCACTATAATTGCATGAGAAAATGGGTTTTAAAAAAATCAATGACTAAAGAACAACGGCTCACCGTCCGTTTATGTATATGTGTACACTCTTATATGCTTAAACACATTCTATTATACACACAAATATTTAGTTTAGGGATATTTGTCTAAAAAAGTACCAAGTTGGATCCCTATTTGGTCGAAAGTCCATTGGAAATCCGTCTGTAATCTGGATAATAATTTTTCTTACGTTTCTATCGGACAGTGGTCGAAAAAGCATCGATATTTATTAACCGATTACCGAGCATGATTGTTTTAGTCGGTAAAACTCTCTAGTGGTGATTATTTGGTAAAGACCATTCATAATTTAAAAGTTAAAAGTCCTTATACATATATAGTTCCTGAAAAAACGTACAAGCCCTGTAGATAGTTTATGTTCTGATCAATACAAATTATCACTTTTTTTTAGAACGTAGTAGATCATGACCATTGTATGAACTTTTACGCAAATTGGAGTTGAGTGCTGCCTTGTAAATCATATCATAAGCCTCCTCGATGCTACGCTTTAACTTTAGACGATCAATGAATCCTTTCTCGATTCCTAGGGCAACCCTGAGTTGGTTCATGTAACTCAAAATTGTTGCTCTATAATTCTGCCAAAAATTAACATGAATTTCCGGTTACACAAATAACTAAGGAACTTAACTATTGGGTCCGAAATTAATTACTCATACGGAGCAGATTTGTTACAACCTCTTGAATGTACACACCAAAAAGGCAAAAATCCATATTTGATGTAAAAATTGTCAACAACCAAGACATCATGATTTGTAAGACCTAACACTTTTATGATCGAAACCATTTAATTATAACAAATTTCATGTTACATTAAAAAAATAATACTTCATCGACCGTAACAAATTTCACTTTTCAATATTTTTGTAACTTTTATTAATTCGATCATATAATTATCAGAATTTGATGTAAAAAATAAATTTTGATTTAAATAAAGTATATCAATACAAAATTATTCATCAATATCTCTAAAACAAATCCCATCACTTAAAAAAACTTTAAATCTTAATAAAAAATAAATCATGCACATAAAAATAATTTATCTTGATCATAATTATAAATGTATATCATTAATTTAATTCAATTAATATCAAAATTTTGTAAAACTCCATAATTATATTTCTATACATAACAAAAAAATATTCGTGGATTTAAATATGTAGAAATAAAATTTTGAAGATTTAAAAGATGTCCACGTTTTAATTGAACAGTTTAAATTTTTGACTTTTAGTGGAAGTTTTCATGTTAAAAATGTTTAATTTAGATAATTTTTCAACACTTAAAAATGTGGGTTTTATAACCAATTTTTTTCACACTTCTAAGTGTGGAGATATATAAATAATGTCACTCTACACATTTCTTTCATGCACAATGTTGTGTAGTGGTGCAAAACTGGACCGATTCGAAATCCAAAAAATTGATAAAGTTAAAACCAAGAACTCCAAGTGTAACGGTTCGTTCCCAGTTTTCATCTACTTTTACAATGAGAAATTGCAAAACTAGACCTAGCTAACTGAATAATGAATCGATTCTTGTGAATATTGTACCAAACAAAATACTACCGAGTCTTGGCTGATTTTGGTTCTGTCTTAGTTCAGTTTATTAGTTTTGTCCGTTTAGACCGTCTAATGCTCACACCTACTTATATTTTTACACACCTTTAAGTATTTACAAAACTCAAAATAATATAGGTACTGACACATTTTTTGTAATGTATAATATAGCTTAAGTAAATATATACTAGTTTTGTAAGTAACTAAAGGAAATGTATAATATTACCTCTGGGACATTAAAGACCATGAAATAAAAACCTTTTACAGGTTGATCACAAATAGAAACCTTTTCAATTGGCCCAACAAGATTCGTCAGTCCCATGCTTGCATTCTTTTCCGACTGATGTAGGTATTTAGCTACGGCCTTCGCACAATAAGAATACAAATACAGGTAGGGAACTTAAAAAATGTTGAAATAAATAATATATATGATGAATCATCCAGTTATGTGTTGTTAAAAAACAAAAGGTCGTAAATGAACAAAATAGTAACATGATTTAACACTCATACATTGTTTTGATTTAACATTTTTGACAATTTTATTCGCCTATCGATATTTGATTTATCATAAGATCCAGACACTTACATGTATGTATGTATGTATGTGTGTGTGTGTGTGTATGTATGTATGTATGTATGTATGTGCGTGCGTGTATCTTTTTAGGTTATCATGAGAAGCTAAATATATTTTGAGAAGTGTAAGAAACATATATAATTTTACATATTGATTCATTTATGTTTGAATTTGTTATTCACTGTTTATAAATTCTAAAACTAATGAATCAATATAAAAATAAAATAATGAATTTTTGATTTATTTAATTTGTAATTTATGATTGATTTTTATATATTTAAAAATGGGTGAATCAATGTGTAAAAAAAATGAATCACTATATATATATATATATATATATATATATATATATATATATATATATATATATATATATATATATATATATATATATATATATATATATATATATATAGGGAAGGGTTAGGGATGACAATGGGCGAGAAAAAAACTAAACCCGTGGATACCCGTCCGTTATGGGTGGGTAAACCCGTGAAAACACACCCGTGGACATGGGTATGGGTACAAAATCATACCCGCTGGCGGGTGACGGGCGGACACGGGTTTACTATTTCACCCGCGGGTATACCCGTCACCCGTACCCGTGAAACCCGTCATGTTCACCCGCGGGTATACCCGCCGATTTACCCGTTATACCCGCGTAATATAGTCATCATATATATAATTATTATTTGGAAACATTAATTATTATTATGTATTTATGTTTGTATGTTTGATATTATTATTATTTGGATGTGTTTGCATTATCTTTATGTTTAGTTGGAATTGGATGTGTTTTAGTGCTAAAATATGTTTCGTTGGGTAAAAAAATGTTTATAATTGTTAAAAAAAGGTGAAACCCGTGGGTTTACCCGTGCCCACGGGTATCCGCGGGTGGCGGGCATGGGCGAGAAAATCCACCCGTTGGCGGGTTTTTGGCGGGTCGCGGGTACTGAAATACCCGCGGGCACGGATGACGGGTGATATGTATCCGTGGCCGTCGCCCGCGGGTGCCATTCCTAGGAAGGGTTCTTTCCAGAACCATAAATATTGTAAGAACTTAAGAACCTTTTATGGCCTTTGAATTAATAGAATCAATGGTTGATATATTGGATAACAATTTTGTAATTATTTTGAATTTTGATAGTGGAGAATCTTGAAAATGTGTGAAAATGGTATTTTTGGAAAAAAAAAATCTGATTTTTCTCTTTCTCTTACCTTTTTTCATTTTCATTTTATTTTTCTTTCATTATAATTGATTTTTAAAGTAAAAAAACGTTTTTTATTAAAAAAAAAAATTTTCTATATAGAAAATTATTTAATTGTTAAAAAAAATAACGTATTTTATATAGAAATATTATATGTCTATATAAAATATTTTTTTTTCTATATAGAATATGTTAACGAACATATTCTATGTACAATCTACGTAGAATTTCATGCATTCGACGTTGCATTCTACGTACAATGACATGCAATCTACGTAGAATGTCGTGTAAAATGTCAAATATCATATATTCTACGTAGAATACCTGATAAAATATATCAAAAACACATTGAAACAAAAAAAAAAGATTTCATTTATACATTTAATCAAACACTTGGTATGCAACTGATATAAAATGTACCAAAAAGATATAGAAATGTATAAAAAACATAAAAATATATGAAATATATAAGAAACATAACATTCTACATAGATTATGTGCGTTTTTTACAAGTAGCCTTGTATTATATTCTATTTAGATTATCATCTAATCTACGTAGATTACCATGTAATCTACGTAGATTATCATCTAATCTACGTAGATTATCATGTAATCTACGTAGATTATCATGTAAAACATTCAATAACTATTACAATCATTATAAATCTAATATGTTACAAATAATCTTCATTATAAAACATGAAAAAATGAATCTGTCATATTCTATGTAGAGTATCGACGAACATATTATATGTACAATCTACGTAGAATGTCATGCATTCTACGTAGAATGACATTCAATCTACGTAGAATGACATTCAATCTACGTAGAATGGTATGCAATATACGTAGAATGACATGCAATCTACGTAGAATGACATGCAATCTACGTAGAATGTCGTGTAGAATGTCAATTATCATACATTATACGTAGATTACATGATAAAATATACCAAAAACACATTGAATAGTAATGTTAATCTACATAAAAAGATATAGAAATGTATAAGAAACATAAAAATATATTAAATATATAAGAAACATAACATTTTACATGGATTATGTGTGATTTTTTACAAGTAGTATTGTATTATATTCTATGTAGATTATCATGTAATCTACGTAGATTGTCATGTAACCAACATAGATTTTCATGTAAAACATCTAATAACTATTACATTCATTATAAATATAATATCTTACAAATAATTTTAATTATAAAATATGGAAAATGAATCTGTCCAATGTACGTAGATTGTACATAGAATATGTTCGTCGATACTCTACATAGAATGTCACGCAATCTACGTAGAATGACATTCAATCTACGTAGAATGACATGCAATCTACGTAGAATGGCATGCAATCTACGTAGAGTATCGATGAACATATTCTATGTACAATCTACGTAGAATGTCATGCATTCTACGTAGAATGACATTCAATCTACATAGAATGTCATTCAATCTATGTAGAACCTACGTAGAATGACATGCAATCAACGTAGAATGACATGCAATCTACGTAGAATGTCATTCAATCTACGTAGAATGTGATGTAGAATGTCAAGTATCATATATTCTACATAGATTACATGATAAAATATACCAAAAACACATTAAATGTTAATGTACATTTACATGAAAAGATACAGAAATGTATAAGAAACAAAAAAATATATGAAATATATAAGAAACATAACATTCTACATAGATTATGTGTGATTTTTTACAAGTAGTCTTGTATCATATATTCTATGTAGATTATCATGTAATCTACGTAGATTATCATATAAAACATCTAATAACTATTACATTCATATATATCTAATATTTTACAAATAATCTTCATTATAAAACATTTAAATGAATCTGTCATATTCTATGTAGAGTATCGACGAACATATTTTATGTACAATCTACGTAGAATGTCATGCAATCTACGTAGAATGACATTCAATCTACGTAGAATGACATGCAATTTACGTAGAATGTCATGCAATCTATGTAGAATGTCGTGTAAAATGTCAAATATCATATTTTTAACATAGATTACATGATAAAATATATCAAAAACACATTGAAAAAAAAAAGATTTCATTTAGACATTTTATCAAACACTTGGTATGCAACTGATATAAAATATACCAAAAATACATAGAATAAAACTGTAAATCTACGTAGAATAACATGCAATCTACGTAGAATGACATGCAATCTACGTAGAATGACATGCAATCTACGTAGAATGACATTCAATCTACGTAGAATGACATGCAATCTACGTAGAATGGCATGCAATCTACGTAGAGTATCGACGAACATATTCGATGTACAATCTACGTAGATAGTCATGCAATCTACGTAGAATGACATTCAATCTACGTAGAATGACATTCAATTTACGTAGAATGACATGCAATCTATGTAGAATGTCATGCAATCTATGTAGAATGTCGTGTAGAATGTCAAATATCATATATTCTACGTAGATTAAATGATAAAATATACCAAAAACACATTGAAACAAAAAAAAGATTTCATTTACATATTTTATCGAACATTTGGTATGCAACTGATATAAAATACACCAAAAACACAATGAATAGTAATGGTAATCTACAAAAAAGATGTAGATTTGTATTATAAACATAAAAATATATGAAATATATAATAAACATAACATTCTACATAGATTATGAATAGTTATGTTAATCTACATAAAAAGATATAGAATTATATAACATTCTATATAGAC